>VTPC01091213.1:0-205261 GCA_011009095.1 Ignelater luminosus
CCAAACAGTGGACTGCAAAGGGGGAACCGGCTCCAAAAAAAGCAAAAACTGTTTTTTCGGCTGGGAAAGTGATGGCGACTGTTTTTTTGGGATAGTCATGGAGTTATTTTAATCGATTATATTCAAAAAGGAAAAACCATTACAGGAGCATACTATGCATCATTACTTGACAAGCTGAAGGCAGAACTTGCGAAAAAACGGCCTCATTTGCAGTAAAAGAAAATCCTGTTTTACCAAGACAACGCACCGTCTCACACCTCAGGGTTGCCATGGCGAAAATCCACGAATTACGGTTTGAACTGCTTGACCATCCGCCTTGCTCGCCAGATCTAGCCCCAAGCGACTTCTGTTTGTTTCCTCATCTAAAAATTGCGCTCGGAGGACAAAGATTTCCGTCAAATGAAGAGGCAATCACCTTCGTGAACAATTATTTTGCAGAGAAAAATGCCGAGTACTATTTGGACGGGTTACAGAGATGGAAGCATCGCTGGGAAAAGTGTGTAGAGTTACAAGGAGACTATGTTGAAAAATAAAAAACAAATTTTAGAAAAAATGTCTTGTATCTTTGTTAGGTCGGAAACTTTTCAGACCACCCTCGTGGGTATACTTTTTCGATTTTTTTCTAGGTAGGTAGTACCATACTTAGCACACCTGTACAGTGTGATTGCAATTGATTGAGGATGATTTGAATTTGGCGCCATGCTTAAATTATTTTCATGTTAGCACTACTTGTTTACTGTTTGTTATTTTACTTAGTAAACAACACAGATTTGGCAGATTGCAAAAAGTAAACAAGTATAGTATCAACATGAAAATAATTTAAACATGGCACCAAATTCAAACCATCCTCAATCAATTGCAATCACACTGTACAGTAGATAACTATTTATCTCAGCGGATTTTAGTAGGCAACTGTGAATTTTGTCTAAAAAAGTAAAACAAGTTGGTTGGCAGATAAAATAAAACAAAAATACTAACCAAAAATTAACTATTGTCACACTTTTTTCAACACACAACTGTACCGCAAATTACAATTATAGTAATGCGAGTTTTTTAGTAAAGAAATACGTACTTCATTTAGTTTGCAATGTTATTTCAAAATAAACTTTTTAAATTTCTGTTTTGCGCATCATTTGTATACTAGAGAAATTTTTTTCTACTACTGCCTGTTTCTGTTGAAGGGAAGGGGACAAAAAATAATCTTCACCGGGGCCTAAACTCCCTCTCGGCGGCCCTGTGCTTGTTAAAAGAAGGGTTACATTTACAGTACATATATGAACAAGTGACTTCAGTAAGAGCAGCATCCAACGTTGTGCATGCTTCGGCAAATTGTTAAAGTTGAGTACCATGTCAACAGTTGAAAAGAAACAAGATAAGACGTCAAGGAGCTGTTTGAGAGTCGAGCGTTGGTGATCGAGTTCAGTTTTTCTCAAACCGTGCGCCTCAAGTCTTTTTGCAGTAAGCATTACAGATCGGTCAGTTTTTTATGCCAATCAGAGTTGTTTATTAGGAAAAGAAGAAAAAAATCACGATGGTACCTGTTCCAAGTGACGGAAATAAACGGTGGAAAAATTATAACCATTTTTCTAAAACGCTGGTTCCACCCATTGACTTCTACATATAGGATTACACTACGAGATCAGAGCTTTTGGTTTTCCACAGAATTTTTTATGGAATTCTATGGAAAACCACCTAACCTAACCTAACCAAAAAGAAATAAATAATAATCCCACAAAAATATTTGCGGAGATATTGTCATCAATGGACCTTTTTATTGAAAATATAAGGGACCCCCACCTTCTCACAATCGGGTTTACACATTCTCTTGTAAGTTTTGACCGGGTAAGCGCAGACAATTGCCTCAACCAAGGCCAGAAATCGTTACCTGCTGGACTTGCGCATGTTTCGCCGCCACTGGTTTTCGGCCAGTTTGTGCACAGATGCAGACCTATCGGCGACAGTTAGATCACTACGCTGCGTATCGTCAAAGAGCGTCTCACGTTTTGCAGCTTCGTAGCTGTCGTCAGCTGCCCAAGAATACAAAAGACTATAACAAAAATCATTAGTTGTAATACTAAATAGAGTAATAAATAATTAATTACCTGATGCTTGTAGCCAACGGGAGGTTCATGTTCTCAAAGAATGTGCCCGGAGCGATAGCGTTTTCTTTGCCGCAGCCCTTGATGTCCCTCTGTTTGGCGTAAATTTTTAGAGGCGTTTTGTGGCAAACGCACAGCAGGCTCGGGATTAGACCACCTTTCTGTAAACAAAGCGATTAAAGCAGATCAAATAATAAATGTATTACTTACCTGACACCATGCCACGGCTTCCTTCAAGGGAATATTGAAAGTAAAAAAATGCGTCTGCACTCGGCAGAAGCTCGTTGATACCGGCGTTTCAGAAAAATGATCATAACTTTTCAATCATTTATTTCCGTCACCTGGAACCGTTACCGTTGTGAGCCTCTCATCAAGCCTGATCGATTGACACTCCCCATGACCACTCTACTATATGGCTATATACGAAAAGCTAGCTCAAAATTCATTTAAAAAATTCAGACAGTGTTAGTTTTTAGGAACTGAATTTTATTGAATGTACATCCCTGACGTAACAGTATAAGAAGTTCAATAAATAAAGAGCCAATAAATTCCACTATAGGTTAGAACAACCTTTCATTTTATATAAAAGGTCTAAAGTTTTCCTATTTGGAAATTTTTAATTTAAGTCTAAGAAGTGTTTGGAACAACTCCATTTTTGACCTTCTTGACAAGCTTCAAACGCTTTTCGAACCCCCTACAAGCGGCACGCACGGCCTTCATAGGCATCTCGTCTTACACGCGCCTGGTAACTCTTTTGAACTGATCCACATTTGAGATTTTGTAGTCCTTCAGCATCGAAAGCATGTATAACCAAACGAAAAACTTCATTGGGTCCAAATCTGGTGACCTTGATTCATTCATCCTTCGGTAAAAAATCGATTGTCGCGACACCAGGCTTAGACCACACTTGCTGTATGCAATGCTGCTACGTTCTATTGGAAGACATAGTAGTCATCGCCGTGGATACGTCGTAAGTTTGAGGCGACAACTTTCTCTAAGACTTCCGTTTTGTAGTACTCGATGTTGATTTTTAACCCTTTTATCGATGAATACCAGAGCAAGCGGAAAAACAGCTCTCCAAACCATCTAAAATCTCGAACCGTTTTTCTGGCTTTCTGAAATGTCCTTTATTGTTACTGTCTCTTGTGTTCCTCCAAAGATAAGATCTCATTGTACTTTTTTATGGTTTTATACCCAAAGTCTCATTTAGTCTCGCTTTTTCAAGTCTTTGAGAATGGCTTCAGAGCATCCGCCACTCACAAACTTTGTCACCTCCACCTCTCGAAACTGCTTCACCACACGTTTAAAGAAAGCAACATATTTTGTAGCTTTTGCATGTCTTTGCCTATGCCTTTGATCGTGACGCCCAATTTGTCGTTTTTGAGATCTCATGTTGAATCAAAGATTGGACACCTTATATGAAACCGAGTCATATTAATGTTAAATTGGAGTTATATCCACTAGGACGGTAGTATAGTGCACATTGGATGTTCAATAGAACCAACTCAGTAGTTATTAATTGTAATGACTTTCTGTCACAAAGCGTTGATGTTAGATGGTATGTCCGCGTTTCTATAATAGATGTCAAGACGATTGCACGCGCACGCCAAATGATTAAAAGTAGCGACATCGCTTCGAACACATCCATATTATCACCTAACTATTAGTTGAAGGTCATCGGACGGTCTTTAAAAAGAACCAGAAATGTTTAAGGAGTTGTTTTACTTGTTTAATAACTCGACGTTAGTATTCCGTTAACTATTTTAAATTCTTTTGTGTAAAATCCACCTTTTATTTCTTTTTCTGTATACTCTTCTATAATATATGTATCTTAAGATTGGTAAAATTTTAGTTCCTAACTGTTTCAGCTGCTTGCGTTCTGAAAAATATATATTTGTTATTAGTTCTTTTCAAATTTATTAGACAATTAAATTAATTAAAAGTGGAGTGTAATCATAATCAGCTAGAAAGCTTAACGAATTTTGGTGATATCGAAATACGTCATTTTCTGCCAAACAATAAAAATGGCTTGGTAGATTGAAGTAGCTCGCATTTGGTTTTTGGGCATGCACAAATTATTGATAACAAAAGGTTTTCAATAAAACCAAAAATAAAGATTTTTTCATTTGCTGCAAACTCTTTGACAGTCACTGCATAAAATAATAAGATTGTTAACAAGATCTAAACGAAAAACGGTGTATATCGTACAAATGTTGCGTAGCGCTATTGGTTCTATCCCCTACAATGGTGGCATTAGTTTTTGCAAGTCTCTGTTTCCTGTTGCACGTATGAGTGTAATTCTAATTATTAACAAGCTTTTTACGTTAAATGTAAGTTAACGTTGTCGTAAATAGCAACTGACTATCTGTTTGTCGTTATTATTTTTAATACTGAAGAATGCTCTACATTAACAATTAAGGAACAACGTAAAAACTCCAAACCACCACCAATATCCATTATTATCCGGAGTTACCAATTACAAGGAGATGATCGACAATCTATCCAACATTACGGAAGAAGAAACATACCACGCAAAAACTCCAGACAATATAGTTAAAATAATCCCCAACACATCCGATACCTACAGAAAACTCGTCAGATACACCCGTGAAGAGAAGCTTGTACACCATATATACCAACTAAAAGAAGAAAGAGCCTAACGCGTTGTCTTAAGAGGCCTGCATCCCTCTGTCCCAGCTGATGACGTACTGGAAGAGCAAAATAAACTCAGCCACAAACCTCGCAACATAATCAATATAAAAACAGGGTTAGTAAAGAGCCACTACCGTTGTTCTATGTAGACTTGCAGCCAGGGGACAACCATAAAGACATTTACAATCTCGAGGCATTAAATCACACTATAATAAAGGTAGAACCTTCACGAAAGAAAAAAAGTAAAAAGAATTAGGGAATCAACTACCGATGCAGAGCTGATCCTAAACCATCAATTTGGTTTCCAAGAAAACCATTGTGCAATACAGCAATGCCACAGATTAGCCACCTACATCATGACATGCATGGAAATTAAAAAAATGTGTTCTTCTGTTGTCTTAGACGTGCAGCAGGCCTTCGACAGGGTCTGGCATTAGGGACTGCAGTACAGGATAAAAAGACTTCTCTCTACTCAAATATAATTTGCTGCTAAAATCATACTTATCTGAAAGATTTTTCCAAGTTAAAAGAAACAGTAACCAGTAACAAACGATACAGATGTAGCGACGTTTGCAGACGACACTGCTATTATGTCTGCACATTGCGACCCAACAGTAGCATCCGAAAGTCTGCAACATCATCTAGACCTACTACAAGAATGTTTTAACCAACAAAGGATCAAAATAAACAGTGACAAATAAACTCACGTTGCACTCACTAATCGGTGCAGGTCAGTATAAACAACTCTCTATTTCTTGTTAAATCAGAAGTTAAGTATATAAGACTCTATCTCAATGAGATACTTACATGGGAGGCACATATAAAAACCAAGAAACAGCAATTAACACTAAAAACGAAACAAATAAATTGGTTGATCGGCAGACGTTCCAAACTATCCATTGAGAGTAAAGCACTACTATACAAAGTCGCACTGAAACCTATAAGATCATACGGTGCAGAACTCTGGGGCTGTGCCAAGCCAACAAACACAAAAATACTGCAGACGTTCTAATCCAAAACGCTTCGCACAATACTGAACGCACCCTGGATTGTTTTGAATCAAACCATCCATGAGGACTTAAGAATTTCTCTCACCTCATCAGTATTATGACAGGGAGTCATAAATCATAAAAATCGTATGACAGACCATGCTAACAAACTAATTGGAGTTTTACTCAGCCAACACCTAGAAGAAAGAAGATTAAAAAGAATCTGGGCTATTGTCCTCACTACTTAATCCATGGTGAGCTGTTACTGTACAGTCCCCCAAGAGATATCAAGCTATCATCACATTTACTTATTACTTGGCACTTTGTAAACGAATAGATTGTAAATTTGCGATAAATAAAAAAAATATTTTTAATATTAAACCGCTTTACGGTCAGTGCCGGTGTTTTACTTTACATCTATGTATTATACTGGCCGATATATGCAATATCGACTTGACTAAGAAACAGCGAGAAATACAGGTGCTAGGACGTTAATAAAGGCTAACACTGGGTTGCTACTTATACTATTGGTAAGCTATCATTCAAAACGCACTGGCAATAAGAGTTTATTGAAACTCTATATTATTGGAAATAATTGAAATTTAAGAAAATCTTCTTTAACCAACTTTTTCCTTTGAATATTTTCAATTTTGATCTTTTACTTTTTCCGAATCGTTTCAGTTTTTGCGGTACCTACTTATGTTGGGTACCCTATATCGAGACGTGTCAAGCTAATAAATTAAAGTAATATAGAGAGAGGCAGCACGATTTATTCATTATATGATTTTGTTTCTTTTTATTCTTATTTTTTCAACGAGATGATTCCGATATTTAACTCCTTGCAGCTCTTCTAGATAGAATCCACCTTTAGTGTTTTTTATAGTAAGTCTTCTAATACGTATATTTTAAAATTAGTTAATTTTCTTGGATTTTCAGAACTTCTGTGCTTCAGACACACAAACATAGCAGCTTTTTACTGGTATTTGCTTTTTGTTACATAAGCATATCAGGTATACAAGATATGATTTGTTTCAAATAAGATTTTACAAGTGTGCATAACTTTATTTTTTTGATAAATCACAAACAAGAATATATAAATCTAAAAAACACCATTACTAATAGAATTTATACAAAAACGATGGCAAACAAGTTTAGTTTATGAACGAAATTAGTAATGACGATACTATCACTAAAGTAAAAAGCAAATGTTGAAAGAAATCGAGATTTTTTGTGGTTTTTTCATTTGTATCTGGATTAAACAATGATTATAGTCTTTATTGAAAAATTTTCTTGATACCAGTTCATCACAAGAGAACTGAAATAAAAAATCTCTAGTAAAAGCTCAGAGAAGTAAACGTAAGAAAAAACATTTCTTGGTTTATTAATAAACCGCAAACTGTATTTCACTATAGAATCCTTTATTGTAAATTCCTTGTAATTTGCTTGGTTTAATCTAAGAGGCGCAAGTGTAAAAACTTGTCTGTCTTTTGCGTTTTTTCTCATACATTACATAGTTTGCCTCTAAACTATTGCTAGGTCGACCACGCTTTCTAGATGTTGACTTTTTTTGCCTAGATAAAGCATCAGCAACTTCTCCCTTAAAAGCAAGAAAGCAAAGTTGTTCCTTTTTTTAATTTTCCCATAGAGTCACAATCTCTTCGGTATGATAACCAAGCTTGCACTATGGAGATGTCCAAAAAATGAAAGAGCAGCCTGTGGTATCACTTCTTAGATCTAATAGTTATTCGATATAAGCTTACTAGTGAATGTAAAAAGTCCACTCCACCCATACCTTTATTATCAAGGAGTGTAGTAGAAGAAAAAAAGACATTGATCTTGTTTTTCAGGGATTTATCCCAACGATTGACATGACCGCAAGGGTAAGCAACTGCATATGAAGTCAGAACAGTTAGTGACCTATTATCAAACTGTCATCAACTATCGTTTTCATTTCTTCATTTCCCTTGATTTCAGGGTCTTATCATCTGTAAATTTGCATCTTGGCAGTCTGTTTGCTTTTACTGTTCCTAGAACCTGTATGCCTCTTTTGGCAAATCCAGCTTGTAAAAGTACACTGTTAAAGCAATTGTCAAAGTATAATTTGTAATTTCGGTTTTTGGATGTTACCGAGGCTAAACTAAGGACGTTTCCTGAAACTTTTATATGGATTGAATCGGCAGTGTTATTTATTGCATTTCAAAGTTATAAATAATTTCGCAAACATCGGATAGTACGAAACGTTTGTAGACCCATTGTTTGGGTCCTTTGGGATTATATTTTTTGAGGCTGCTCCGACCTTTGAATGACACAACTTGCTCATTCAGAGGCAACATTTTCCCTTTTGCAAATTTTTTTGTCAGTGCTGTAACAAGTGGCCAAATTTTATAAATCTTGTCGTACTCAGCACTGTTTTTAGCAGGCATTTTTAAATTATTGTTTTATATGGAGATTTGATTTTATGGATTTCCATCTATTCAGATTCATTATGTCTGCAACTTGTGCAACCCTGGTTACAGGATTCCAAAACATTCTTTGCTTTGGAAGTTTGTATATGGACATAAAGTAACAAATACCAAAAAACTGTTTCATCTCGTTTTTTGAAACAGCGAGTGGTTTGTTGAGATTCGATTGAATTGCGTACAAGTTACTTTGCTCAACACATAAATTGAACATATCATCAAAAAACAAACAAAAATATATATAAATAAATGCAGGCTTTGCAGTACTTTCCTTCCATTCGAAAGTTTGTTTAGGTGTCTTAGTTTTATTTTTGCCTTTAGGGTTTGATGCAACTGACTGCTGTAGGTACTTCTTCAGTCTCTTCCAATTCATCATAAAGCAAAGCATTGCATGATAGAGCTTACAATTACATTACTTCAATAAAAACCTACAACTTCTCGGTTCTCTTCTGTCATATCTACATTTTCTTCACGCTCTTGATTTGGTAGTATACAGTGTGTTCAGCGAGGAATGGGACAGCGTTATATCTCGGGAACGAATGCAAATTTTAAAATTCTGAAAAATGTTTTATAAATGTAATGTAGGGGTATATATTTTGTGATAAAAAGTTTTTAAATTAAATGCGTCACCGCTAGGTGGCGCTACCTAACTTAATTTTTTTAAATGGAATACCCTACTTTTTATTCGATTTTTGGAATTTGCAACATATTTGCGATAACTTTCTTTATAAGTGCTACCAACCTATCTGGTTTACTTTTCAAGAAAATAATAATTTTTATAAATTTGATTAAAGATGTAAAAGATTGTATTCTGTAGAGATAATAAGCAAATCATAGTCTCGGAAATACCCTAATACATCAGCTACTTCTTTTGCTCGAAAATGTTAATTTAAATTTGAGGCAGGTGATGTATTTTCAACAAGACTGCTTATAACAGTAACATAGTAAGAGGCCATCTGAACAGGGTATTTTCGAGACGATAGATAGGTACTAATGGTTGTATACGGTGGCCAGCTCGTTCTCCGGATTTAACTCGTTTAGACTACTTTCTTTGAGCACATGTAAAAAATGTAGTCTACGGTACACCTTCCAGAAATCTAAAAGAATTTGCTTATTATCTCTACAAAATACAATCTATTACATGTTTGTGTTAAATTTATAAAAATTAATATTTTCCCGAAAAGTAAACAAGATAGGTTGATAGCACTTATCAGGAAAGTTATTACAAATACAGTGCAAATTTTCCACAAGATTTAATTGTAAATGTATACAGATTCACTAAGCAACCATGTGCTGTAAAAACGTTATATTTAAATCATGATATTTGGGTTGCCTAAAGGAATGCTTGATATCTATGATATCAGGGATTTCATACACGTATTTTAGGTAACACCATGCAAAGGAGCAGCTTTACTCATAAAAATGGAATTTAAAAACGTTATTTAATTAAATATTGCTTCAAAGCAACACAGTGCAATATAGCGTTAGCCTTGTATTGCAGCATTAATATAATTGAAGAATTTAATTCATAATACAAACAAGGACGCGCCCACCTGCAACGATCGTTTTTAACTAAACTCGATTTGTCTACCACATCTTTTCGTTTAATTTCTCGTTGAAATAATCCCTGGCGAATTCATTTAAACATTTATCAACAGTAAATCAGCTTCTTTAGTTTTGCTTACTTGTTTCAAAGTTCAATAACAGAATGAAGAAATAATTACGTAAACGGCATTAATTTATTTTGATATCTTTCCTACTACATGCAAAAAAACATCGTGAACTTCAATAAATCTTAATAATTTGTAGAACTTTTGTGTATTTGAAGACCGAGGGATGTTAGAGATATATTAAAAGTTTTTATCGACAATTTAGCATCAGGGGAAAACAGCAGCGGAAAACAAACTGTTCTTTTTTCTTTCTCATTTCACTTACATCTGTCATCTTTTTCCATTCTTTCATATTCTGATGATGATAATCAAAACGTTTTCATCGAATTCGTATATTTTTAACGATTTTGCTTTAGGTGTAGCTTTAATATATTTCCCTGGCGATTTTTATTTTTCAATTGAGTTATAAATTTTTAAGACTCGCCATATTCTCTCTAGAGTAACGATGAAAACTTATTTTTTCTTTGTGCGTTTTTTCTTTTTATATTTCTAAAGAATCAATCATGAAAAATGCAGACCTGTAACTAAATGAAATATAGAATTGAGAAAGAGGAAGCACTGACAAAATGGAAAATAACAGATAAATCTCTTGGATATGCTAACATGTAATGGCAGCGTGATTGTTGCAGTTTTCAAACATAATATGAAAAAAAAAAATTTATATTTTTTGTAAACAATTAAAATTCTCAACTCAACTCATAAAATTTCTTCTTTTCATTCTAGTAAGTAATAATTTTAAATTTTTTTGTAGAGAAATTTTTGCGACTAGCTTGAGGGAAGTTTCGAGGGAAAAACAAGAAGAGGACAGGGTAAAATGTGTTGGTTTAAAGTTCCATGTAGCGGAAAGCGTTCAGGGAGCGCATAAAAGGGGCACAACACATACAAATCATATAGTAACCGCCGTGGATTAAAAAAAAGTAACAAATGTGAATTTCGTGTTTCGACTTTCATACTGACATCCTTTTTCCAGTTGATGCTTCGTACGGACATAACGTCATCTTGATTGATTTACGCGAATCGCAAAAGTGCTTATTCGCGAAAAAAATTTTACGCCCTCTTATATCTTGAAAAATCTCTTTAAATATTCAGCAAAGCGTATAACCAGTAAATTCTTCTAGAAAACTTAAAACTAATCTAAGTTAGTAAACAAAAATGAGATGGGAACTCAAAATCACAATGGAAGGTGTTCCCTGAGGAACACACAGATGAGTTTATTTGAAAACAAATACTTCATGTAAAATCTCTCGGTACTATGGTACATCATGAAAATCGATTTAACTCTCAGGAAAATCGTCTTCACCTCCAAACAAGAAAAACAAGCTGGCATACGTTCTTTTCCGTATTTAAAATCTTTCTAATCCCTTGTCTCTGTCTTTCATAAAAAAAGTCGTCTGAGGAGAAATAAAGAAGAAAAAACAAAAAGAGCAAAGCGCAGCTTTTTTGTTTAACATAAATGCAAGGCGCTTCTTCCCTTTTAATTAAGAAAAACATACGAGCTTGACCTCAATTTCTGTAACGGAATTTTCAACCCTTCTTAATTATGTTGAACTTTATCTGTTTTAACCTCGCGAAAACTCTTAGAAATTAAGAAATTTATATTATAAAGAATCTTCATTTGCAAATACAGTACAAGTGTTTATTATTCTTGTTATTATTATTCTTGTTTTCTTTCTGCTAGGGTCTGTTTAATTATGACCCTATAATTTTAGACTTTTTATGACAAAAAAAAGAGAAAATTATTATTTTCATAAAGGAGGTTTTAATGAATAAAATGGAAATTAAGGTAGACGGTTAAATAGACGTCTTTTACTGTTTTTCATTTTACTGTTTCATTTAAAAGTCGCGTCAAGCAAGAAATTGTGTTTGTTGTTAGAAAGTACAATTGAGTATTCAGTCTAATCGCAAGACCCGCAAAAAGCACATTGCCGCAACTGAAAATTAACAGTAACTCTAATAATTACAAAGATACTCTACTTTAATTAGTCGAGTGGTATATTTTGGAAAAAACATTTCAATAAACCAAACAAAACCAGACGTTATCGTTATTTGTCTTTCTACAAAAAGTAAGTAATATAAATGCCTTAGTGCAGTGCCAAATTGCGAGTACAAACTTATAACAATAAGCAACTCTCCGAGTGTTAATCTTCAGAACATGTCTAGGTCACCTGAACGTAGTCAGCTTTTTTAAAGAAGATGCATCTGAACCAGATACGGTTTTATACGAGTGAAAGTTCTTTATCTACTTGTGACGGTGATTGATTCGTTTCCAAGGCAAGAAAAATCGCAGACTGGTATTTTTGAATTAGAGAGTTTGAATCAAGAAGTTTGTTTCAATATCTTCGCACAGGATTGTACCAAGATAAAATAAGATACAAGCGGTTAATTACTCAACGGTGGTTTTTAAATTAACATGAAAACAACGTGCTCTGTTTCAAAAGGCAAATAGGTTAAGATTTTAAAAATTAATCCTTTAACTGAAATTAAATAAAGAAGAACTGCATGTGATACCTTTGAAAGTAAATTTTAATAACTTGCCTAATATTAATATTAAACAATCAACACTGATTTCAGACGTTGCGAAAGAATTGAGTTATAAGAAGGATTATATTTATTATTGAGCAATCAAGTATTGGACATTTTAGGAATTTTTACTTTAAATTAAATTTCTTCGGCTAATTAATGCAATGGCTGTATCATCTAAACGTTTGTTTGCAATTAAACTGGTGGTACACCTTTCAGTTTCTAATAAGCGCAGATCCAATGGAGACTATTTCCTAGATTTCAATTAATTTTTCTGATACCACCATACTAAAAGCTTGTCTTATACTAAAGTATAGTATTACGAGAATTTTTATTTATTCAAAGTGTTTATAAAAGTTCCTGAGGATGTGTATTAGAATGTTTGTGACGTTACATGCATTGCATTACTGTTATGATGGTTGCCTAATCTTATGTTCTTTTTTAAAGAATTAATGTGAAGGAATGCAATTAATCTAAAATAAAGTATTAACAAACACATAATTTTCGATGTCAGTAGCTAAAAATAAAGAAAAATAATTGCAAAATAAAAAAATATGGTCTGCAATTTGTTAATAAAGTTTATGCATATGCTCACACCAACAACATAAAAATAAATATTCAGTACATAGCTGGTGGGGTAAGTTCTTGCACAGTTGTTATTTTGTAAGGATATAACTTTAGTTGCTTTTTAGCAATTTTCTGACATACACCTAAAGGGATATTTGTTTGAAGTGAAATTCTGCGAAGTGAGGTTTGTGGACTTTCTTCGATTACTTGTCTCACTTCTTCGACAGCTTCAACACTCACAGCAGATCTTTCAGAAGATTTACCCTTCTCAACAGATCCTGTTCTAGCAAATCACTAACTACACCTTCAATGTGAGTAACTAAAACGTTATCCGGATCAATTACATCAGGAAATCGGATTCTAAATTCATCTTTGCAAGCTTGAATAGAATATGTCCAATTTCCCTCCTGAACTATACCATTCCGGTAATAAGACATAACAATAACGTGTCTTGTTGGACAGTATAGACCATTGTTTACAATAAATAAATTTCATTAATATTTTTTAATGTTCACAGTATATGAGAGTCTTACTATGCTTACGCAGACACAGTACAAGAACAACTTTAGTCTTGAAAAAGACTTTTTTGCACAAGAAGCGCAATTAGAGAGACGAAATGTGGAACAATACAACAAATTTCAGCACAAGATTAACTAAATTACTAAATGCAAGTCAATGACATAATTGCAATTGACAAATGACAGAAAACAAATACGTATTATTAGTTATTGAAATAAATCAACAAGGGGGCACATTAAAATTAGATTCCATAGCCAACTGAACTCGGGAACTTTTATAAACATTTTTATATCCTAATAGTAGGAAATAACCTGATGCACTTGTTTATTAACTACTGGCATCTCCAGAACTTTTAAGGTTTGGTTCCTGAATGTGTTCGAAAGGTATTATGTCTATTGCTTGCACTGTTAGGTCACCTTTTTGTTTTTGGATTCCGCGGCAGCGATTGACGAATCTTCTGCAGTAAGTGAAGGGATTTCAGGGATGAAACAGCTGCGTTGTGGCGATGCCGTGATCTGGTTACACACTTGGAGTTCTTTGGTAGCTGTAGCAATGGTAGTTTGAATAGGTCACTACTGTTCATTGACTACCCATGCGGGACCATTCCACCAAATGGAATGTGTTTTTAAGTTTTCTGGGTCCAGCCCTCTAGAGATTACGTCAACAGGATTGTCATTCGTCTTGACATGTAGCCATTTGTTTGATGCCCGAATGCGAGCAACTTTTCCATCGTTGTAATTCGTCTTTGATACATCTCAGGGTGACCATGGAGTCCGTCCACACATAGATAGGGTCAGCCTAAAGTTCTAAGGCCGATGCGGGTCTTTTTAGTAGTTTCGCTACAAGCTCTGCCGCGCAAAGCTCCAATCTTGGTAATGTAATTCGCGGAGGCGATTTGATTTGGTAATCAGGAGGTTGATGTGGGTTTCTCCGATGTCTGTAGTTACTCGAATGTAGATTGCTTGGAATCTTTTCTAGGATAATCTTACTAAACCTTTGTAGTTTTGGACTTCGTGAGAGTTTTTTAATGATTGCTCATCTAGCCGATTGGTTTCTGAGTCCCGTTTCCTGATGATTATGCGTGATATGAATGGATCCCAAGATGTGATATCGATGGTTAGATTCTTGATTGCCTCAAGACATTCTATTTTGGTGTCGTGTTACATTATTGTCGCAGATGATTCTTGTTGGATGGACGGGAAGTCCACGATCTTGTCTAGTAGCTTGGCAATAATCAACCTTTTGTTGTTGTATCTGCCTGTCAGCAGTCTTTAGGCGGTTTTGTAGTTATCTTCACAGATAGCTAGATGTTGGATTACTCGGCTCGATTCTCCATGTACGTCTTCAAATAATGCGTTTTTTTTCGATATTGGTTAAATTAGGTTTGGAGTGAATTATCTCCTGAAACATTTTTCTTTGATTTTTCCTGCCAGTATGTCGAATTTTTTAAGGGTTTGCTTTCCCTCATTACTTGTTTATGCCATCGGTTTTAATGCTGTTGCTTCTTGATCTTCCTCTTCTTCAATTTTCTTCGCGTGCTGCATAATATATTTCTTAGTGATTTTATATACTCTTCGTAGTTCTTGGTAGTAGTTGAAGAAGTAGACGTGATTTGGTATATTAAGGTCAATGATTTGCATGTTTCTTTCTTTTATTTCCTGCTAGTAATTGTTGCCTTCCTTGCTGATGGATCCTTTTTTATATTGGTATACAGCTTCATGATGAACTGCTCTATTTTTTGTTGTTTCTCACAGAGAGTGCTGATTTGTTCTATATTGATGTAGACACTTCATAACTTCTGGTCGGAGCTTCTTAAAGTGGCCAAGTGGCTATTGATTTGGCTGCTGCGGTAATTAACTGTTCTGGGTGGATTCGAATGTGTTTGGTTGCACTTCATGCAACCTCTTTGATGTTGCAGTTGTTACTTCTTTCTTCTGTGCAGCTTGATTATTCGTTGAATTTGCTTGAATCCTTGTTTGGTGTAGCCGTAGTTTCGTTATATCTTGTTACTTGAAGTTGATAGTGCCGGTGCAGGCTTCTTGGTTCGAAGGACCATAAACAGTTATGTAATTATTTGTCGTAGGCTTGGTGAACGGTATTTCTATGCTGGTGTAAAACTCGAAGGATCATGAACAATTACCCCGACATGCTCTGAAAATTTTTGGTGTGAGATTAACTTTTTTACGGTTAATCTCTGATGATTTGGTATTGCTCGAAATTGCAGTCTCACAGTTGTCTGTCAAGAATCATTGGTCATTACGGACTATAAAGCTTTTTCAATTAAGGTTGGTGAGACTGCAATTTTTAGAAGCAGAAACTCTTCTTATAAAGCACCGGTTTTGTGGAGTCTTTTAATAATTCATGGTACAGTCAATTAGGAATTTATTTTAAAGTGTTCAAATAATATTAATGTAGAACAAGTCCAGATTGTCATTCCTGTCATTACAACACCCAGGCACTTGATGGGCTGAGTTGTTCTCATAATAAAGTAGAAGATTTGAAATTAGTTGCTTAGGTTTTCTTGAAATTATCAAACTAATATCCGCACGCTATCAAGCGTCCAATAATAACCTCCGGACTATATTAACTACGACGTTTTTTTTACCTTTTTCTTATTTTAAGTTGTTACCTTTGCAAGTACAATATAAAGATAAAATTAAACAAAAAATAAAGAACAACACAAATCTATTTATTTTAGATAACACAGGTAGTAGACAAAACATGCTAATTTACTTAAGTAATTAATAAAGAATTGTATCATTTTGCAAATAAGCAATAAATTAAAAAAACATATGTCATCGATGATATTTATTTCCAACCTTGCGAGGTGACAACAACAAATTAGAAGCTAAACTTTGCAAAATTATTGATAGATACGATTGTCAAGAACGGCCCTAAATAATAGACAGGTTGGACATTGAGCAGTGCTGATACTCGACAGTTATTTTTCCTTTACTAGCCTGCAAGCCTACAAACCGCGGGTTAAGCGTACACTTGACGGCAGTAGTCAAACCCTTCTGCCACCGCTAAATCGTAAGACGAAGAGAACCTGGAAGAGCAAGATGCTGCAGCCGGGTGCTTACAGATTTCAAACGTATGGTGAACCTGAATTGCAACAGGAAAAGGACAACCTGCGACTGGGTAGTGGATGCCCCCAATCCGGTCAGGAATGCCACAACCAGCTACTTAAAACCCTTCCAATCCATTTCACTAGTCTATCAGACATTTTTAAATTTTGGGCTGACTGATTTGAATTCTCTATTTTTTAATCTTACTTTACACCGTTGTTTCTACATCGGAGTAAACTGCAAGTTAAGTTTTTAAATATTTTTTGGTAATTCAAAGATATAGAACCTCGTTTCGTGACGAGTTAAGACATGTTTTGCTGTCGTAGACCTTACTAAACAAACCTGAATACAAAATTTTATAAAATAACTTAACACGCAGATGTTTGCGAAAATTCCACATTGTTGTCCAGATTGAAAGGCCTGTGAGCTACTAGAGGTAGGAATTCTATTTCTGTTTCACAGTGAAGTATTTTCACCTCAGTTCAACATAAAAAGTGTTTTGACACCTATGTTTTTAGATTTTGATTAAGCTAATTCTTAAAACACACCATGGTTAAATTTTCTCATAGAAGAAATGAAAAAACCTTCCTTGTTTTTTACTTTAGCATACCTTTAGGTTTCCTTCTCTGTCTTCTATATTTTGCCCTCTCGATTGTTTATTTTCTATTGCTTTCTGTACCCCACCTCTCCATGTGATTTTTGGTTTTCTCTTCTTCCGCCTATATATGACAGTTTCCAGTCATATATTCTTGTTGGCCATCTTCTTTCTAATAGTCTTTGCATGTGTCCATACCACTTCAGTCTTTTTTTTCTGTTGTTTTTGTTATGGTTTTATTTCTTTTATTTCTGTAAGAGCACGTACATCTATTCTTAATTTTTCCAGTTTTTCAAAGACTTCATCACATTTATTATTGATTCTTTGTATATTCCATGTAGCTGTTTTAACTGTCCGAGTTCATTGCCTAAGTCTTCTTCTTGTTATTTCCTTCCTGTATTTGCGAGTTTTTAACATTTATTTTGATTATTTTTATTTATTTTTTCCGGGAATAAGTTGTTAGCCCATAACCCAACTCCCAATCTGGAGGTCCAGGTAACTTTTGCTCAAGGGATTCTTTCTCTAGCCTTTGATTAAAGACAAGCGCCTCCCTGCAAGGCAGCAGGAAGTGTAACCCTACGCTGGGATCCTTACAGGGTGCTATCAGCCGGGCCAGCTGAACCCTGGTTTTTAACAAGGTTTTTATCCCACCCCTCACCCTTTTTCAACCTGACTTGGGACAGGCTTTGGCTGGTTCACTAAACTTCTAATTACGTGAGCTCACATTGGAGTAGTGAAGCCTTGGAGTAGGTGTAGTGAATAATAATATTCTTTATACCAATGCCTTGCGCCGTAACAGCGAGGAAATTCACAGTGAATGGTTCATTTAAAACTAAAAGTTTCTAAGAAACAGATTCTCATGAAGGTTATTTGGTAAACTCTTCATTAAACTTATAAATACTGAAAGGAGGGTATACGGAGTGAACCAAAGATG
The DNA here is from genome assembly GCA_011009095.1 of Ignelater luminosus. Taxonomy (NCBI): domain Eukaryota; kingdom Metazoa; phylum Arthropoda; class Insecta; order Coleoptera; family Elateridae; genus Ignelater; species Ignelater luminosus. The sequence continues at coordinate 18,073 of VTPC01091213.1, forward strand.
AATGAGAGATGGTTCTTTATCAAAATAGGACACAAGGTGACTTCGACAGGAACTGATTCAAGAGATAAATATTTACTACAGTATTCGATAAACCTAAAATAATGAATAATAGTCTAAGAGTTTTTTGTTATAATATACAAATCTTACCAGAGCTCGTACACGAACTTAAGTACGTAGTTGCACTGTGATTACACAAGGAAATTCAACAATTTATTTAGAATATTCAAGTTTAATTTTTATTAAGTCACAATCGAAACAAGACTACTAAATCTGTGCTTTACATCGCAAAGTTGAGAGCAAAAACACAAAAATGTCTAAATAAAACAAAACTCGTATTACGTGAATACAACTACTTCTAAAGTAATTACATACATCTAGAACCGTCAGCGTAGATGAAAGTAAAAAATAAATTACAATAATAAAGTTCAACAATATACAGCCATTGCGACATCTTTTCACAAAGTAAAACACAGAAAACTAGCAAAAGCATTTCTAGACGTGTTTTCAACTAAAAACGAGAAAACTACAAAAGTCAGAAAAATAACAAAAAGCATTTTATTTACTTTGGTATACTCACAAAGGAATAAAAAAAACTAACTTCACTCATTGGAAGTAACAATTTGACTGTAAACATTAACGCCATTAATTTACCACCTTTTAATTGGCGTTTCCGTCTGGCATCTATCAAGCACGAACAATCACTAATGAGTTGCGGCAAAAGGTGGAAAATATACCTAATATTCATTCCAAGTACCTGTTAAAGTGTGAATAGGTGGGTAAGTTTCTGGAAGGACAAAATAACGAAGTAGATGTAGCTTTATATTGGGAAAAGATGGTAGAGAACGGGTGAGAGAACACGGGGATGTTGTTAATATTAACGAGCACTTCAAGATCTCAACAGCTGGCGCTCACAATTAATATTCTGTATTTATAATTCCGGATAATTATATTAGAAGATAAAATGAGAATTTCCATTCTTACCTAGTAGTAAGTAGTACATTATCAATTTTCAAGTTTTTAATGCAGTTGTCTAGTATTAGGATTTTCTTAACCACAAAATGATTTTCTTAATTCTATTAAAGAGAGAAAAGAAAGAAGAGAAAGAGGGAGTTTCAAGAGAATTATAAATTTAAACAAGGGTCTTAAATAAATATAAGCTTCTATAATATGTTAATTCGTGAAAATTTGTTAAACCGAGTAGGAAAACAGCCCACGGTTCTAAAGGGGTTGGGACACTTAAAAGCAACCACTGTTGCTGCTACCAGCCTAGTTATTACAACAATCTCAACAACTTTAAGCAAACAAGAACGGATTATAAGTTAATCGCAGAATTACTAACAGTTTTGACAATTCATCCGCTTACTATAGTAATTGCAAACATGAAACTATTGCATAAATTTACCCTGTTTAGTACAAGAGAAATAATTATATCAATTGGAAATTTTTTTCGAAAAGTTTTAATTAAGAAAATTACTAATCAACTATAGCTTTAAAGTTCTAAATGGTTTTGGTCATTCGCGAGTGGTTAATGGAAAAATTAAATTTTAAACTGGAGTTCATGGAGATTTTATGTAATATTGAATTTCCATTTAATTACTGAACTTTAATTTGGTTTTGCTAGGAATTTCATCCTGTTAAATTTTTTTGTACTTTTAAATCTAAATATGAAACAGCGACTGAATTTGATTTTTAGCTTGAAATGACAATTTTTAATAATCAATTTCTAAATTCTGACGTAAACTGATAGAAAAGCGAGCTACCATTAACTCACTTGTTCACCAAGCTGTGTCGTTTTCACAATCCAACAATATACAAACCGAGTTAAAGCATGACCAAAGCAGTCTTCCTAACAAGTACAGCCTGGATCTCTTTTTAATTGAGGTTTCTCAAACCACAGCTAATTCATAAAACTGAAAACATAAGATCAAAACGGCTTTCTTAGTAATCTTATACCTTTTAGTTAACTTTCTCCTAGGAACATAAGCGGGGTATACAATAAGTTTTGCAATTGTAGAGATCAACATGAAACAGGACATCAAAGATTCTTCCATTTTGTCTAATTCATCTTTTTATTTTAACTAAAACGTGAGAAGCCTGCTAAAAAGAGAAAAGCTTGAGAATCTGAAAAGGGAACTCGGGAGAAACAACCTTGACGTGATTAGAATAAGCGAATCCAGGTGGAAAGGGAAAGGAAAAATGGAGTGTGAAGGTGCTAAATTTTGATTCAGTGGAGATAAAAGAGGCAAGAATGAAATGGCTGTGCTAGTAGGAGAAATAGTAGCTAGATCTGTCCTAAAAGTGATATTTGACTGTGATAGGGTTATGGCAGTGTAGTTTGAGGGAATACCAAAGAATATTCTAGTGGTTCAAATCTACACACCAACCAATGACCATGAGGACGAGGAGGTGGAAGAAGTGTATAAGAAGATTGAGAACATCCTAAAAGAAGGTCAGGGGTGTTGTAGTATTGTGATGGGAGACTAGAACGCTGTGGTATTAATTAATCCTCAGAAGGACAGAACAACCAGCGCAGCGCCCTAAAATGGCGGACTGAAATAAAATTATTTAAAAAAATTGAACAAGCTGGAAATGTTCCTGAAAGTGGCCTCTCCGTCTCCCAACCAACCACCCTATAACGACGAAACGAAATACAAATTTTCTAACTGAAATAAAATTATCGAATATGATGGAGAATGTTCGATTGCAGTGGCCGCTTCATCGTCCAATAACGATGAGAACCTGAAATAAAAAGCAAACACGGTGGTGATATTCGTGAATGCGGCCGCTGCGTCGCCCAACCAACTAAAACGACAAACTGAAATAAAACCTTAATAAATATCTGCGTAGCAGAAACCACTAGAAGTGTGAAATAAAAACTTAAATAAATCAAACAATTAACAGCAACAGCAACAACAGCAAGTAGCATGGCTACTCTGAACACCAGCAGCTTTGCCTAACCAAGGAAAATCATATTCCTACATCACTGTGGAGCTACACAGTTCCTACCGACGCCGACGCTAAACAGCATCACCAACGAATCATATTACATAATGATACAAATTTAGTAATTGATGCTTACTGCAAGCATGGACTCTGCTTGCACCGACACAGCAAAAGGAACCATATTTCCTCTCCAAAACATATCTCAACCAATTAACATGACAATCACCATTCTCAACTTTACTAAATAACACTAGGGAACCAAATCTACCAAAGCACTTCTGTCGAGTACTCGGCAGAAAAAGAAAACCAAACCCGACCCGGGCAGAACCAAACTACAAATTCAACCATTGACTGTAAACCACTCAGAAATAGTCAAAAAAACGATAACAAAATTATAAACACAGAAAAACAGGCCGGGAGTCCCCACGCCCTCTAACAAATTTAACGAACAAGGATGGAAGTGCTCGATGAAGTGGCCGTTCCCAATCATCTCTCAATTACGAGACTATCTAATGGGCCTACCTACTCTCTTTGGTACAAGGTTACCGATGTAATATCTCCCCAGGTAATCGCCGGTTAAACTAGCCAAACCGTACACCAAGAGAGTTGTGTGTACTACACATTCCTCATACCTTGGGACGTGAAACCTATGAGATTTTTAAAGGCGCGACGGTGCTGAACCACGCTTCTAAAAAGCTGAGTGCAAAAGAAAACCCTATCAACATCAACGAAACACACCAGAGGAAAAGGAAAACTTACCCGAATGTGTAGGGCTTCGCACACAATAAACGTACCAACCTCACAACAAACAACCGACAGATTTGCCGGGCATAAACAGTCTGCCTTCACCAGAAAAAATCTGCTCGGAACGTCCTCGATAAGTCGCTCAACCAATCAAATCACTCCGCACGAAAATTTAAACGCTCACTTAAAAAAATCTCCGATAAAGATTCAATCCAGAACCCAGTTAGCAAAAACAATTGGTAACTAACATCAATCTCATAATCTAGCCACCATTTATAACATACGCCCAGTTGCAAAAGAAAACAATTAAGAAAATCATCAAGAAATGTTTTTAAAGTTATAATCCTACCCTGATGACATAACCCTATTCAATTTTACAAACCAGATGCAAGGATTAAACACAATTCAACAAAAATTATCCGCTAACCAGGAATTCAAATTCTATCACCTGTATAGTAAAACTAAGCTCGACCTTAGAAATATTTATACTCTGCGTCCTGTTGGCTTAAATAATAAAATTGCAACGTTTGTCAACCTTAAATGATAAAAAAAGGAAAAAACCAATATTAAACACCTCACACGTCTCCAAACGAGAGAAAACTATAAAAAATACAAAAGATACCAAAAGCGCAGATTAAATATAACACACGTAACGGAAGCAAAAGTGAACGTTACTGCATTACTTTAATTTTGTTGGGTCTGTATTTAAATGAACAACCTGGTTAGGATATAAAGTATTGTTAAGCTTGCTAGAATACAAAAGTAAGTACCTACTTGTTAACTTTTTATGCAAATCTCAATTCTGCTAAACTGTAGGTGTATAAAGGTTTACCTTGTGTAGGCGTAGATTTGCCCTTTCTAAATTAGTTTAAGCACATGCCCTCAAGATATTTCCTATCTGTTTCAGTGGTTAATTGCAATTTTGAACTAAAAGTTGTTTATTGTATGGAATTATCATGCTGTTCTGGTGTGAGGTGCCTATACAATTTTATAATTTAAATAATACGACAATCAAGTTTGTTTAGTTTGTAGTCAGTGATCGAATTGTGAGATGACGAATACGGCGGGTAATCTGTGATTATTTTCAGTAAATTTAAAGCAACGCCAGTATCATAAAAGCAATTTCAATGTCGTACTGTCTTAGCAGCTACATGTCGATCTCTGAACGGGTAGGTGCTAGCAAAAATATCTTTTGTTACCCATGGAGAACAACACCTTTCATTTGTTTCTAAAATGATCAGTACTATTATCCTAACAAACATAAATACATGCAATGACAAAATTTATCTTTTTGGCGTTTTTATTATTATTATTATTTAAACAATTGATACTGGTCTAAGACCAACCATTAATATAGTTTGCTTAACATTAAGCTGTTTAAAGCCTAAAGTTTACTCAGTGGTGTTTTTTAGTTTCTATTAATACTTCGCTAACTTTTTACACTATCGCCCACGCACTTTACTCTGGTTTTGATTACGCTTTACTGCACAAGGTCAAGCGGTTTGGTCCTTTCAAGTCTTCTTACTTGTTGTAGGTTGTCCAGCAGTTGGGTTGCTTCGACGTTGGAGTATAGGTACAGTCCGACTTTGTGTTTATTTGCATACATCTTAATTTCTCTTTTAATCATTGGGATTCCGAAATCACGGTGTAATATGTCGTTTTGTACATACCATACAGCGTTAACCATAATTCCTAACATTTTATTTTGGAATCTTTAAATTATTTCGGCATTCGAGTCTTTTGTACACCCCAGAGTTGGACGCCGTATAGCTATACAGGTTTCGAAATCTGTTTATGAATTAATAATTTGTTATCAATGGAAAGTTACGAGTACCTACTCAGCATCCAATAGTATTTTTTGAATGTTAGGTCTAGTTCTCTTCTCTTTTTTTTACCATGAGTCTTCCATCTTAATTTGGTATCTAGAGTCATTTCCAGGTATTTGGTTTCGCTCTCAATTGGTATTTGATTTTCATCAATGGTTATTATTATCTGATCTTTTAAGTTTTTACTAGTAAAATTGACGTGCACTGATTTCCTTTTGTTCAATTTTATCTTCCATTTATTTGTTCATTTTGTGATTATATTACAGGCAGTTTGTAGTTTTCTTGTTGATATTGGAACATTTTTACCTAGTGTGAGTAGTGCAGTGTTGTCTGCAAATGTAGCGATTGATGTATTAGGCAATTCTGGTATGTCACTGGAAGATACAATACTGGTTCCAGCACACTACTCTGTGGTACTTCTGCGTTTATGTCTTCGAGACTTGAGTACTCCTCCTCTGTTTGATTCTGAACAATGTTTCAGTTAGGTAAGATTTAAGTAGATCTACAAGTTTTTTGGTAATATTTTGCGCAGTTTGTGTATCAGGTCTTCATGCCATACCTTGTCAAAAGCCTGAGCCACATCCAAGAATATAGTAGAGCAAACCACTTCCTCTTGCAAAGTTCTCTCTATGATGTCAGTAATTCTGTGGATCTAATCCACCGTCCAGTATTTTCCCTAAAGCCAAATTGGGAATAAGTTAATTGTTTTCTATTACTGGCTTAAGTCTCTTTAGTAGCAACTGTTTAAAAAATCTTGAAATTATTGCTAGTAAAGTAATCGGTCTATAAGATCTGACATCCTTGTGTGATTTATCGGGCTTCGGCAGCATAGCCACTTCTGCAATTTTCCAAGCTGATGGTGCATGTTTGAGTCTGAAAGCTGCGTTTATTAAATAAGTGAGCATAACTATGCCATTTCTGGGCAATTGTTTCAGGACTTGGCCTGTTATAAGGTCAAATCCTGCTGCTTTCTTGGGATTTAAGTTATGTTTAATTTCATTAGCGACTTCTGCGGGAGTGACGGGATCAAATTCTAGTGAGATAGTATTTTGTTGTTTTTCGAAAACTATTTCTGTCTGGCTTGCATTGGGCTGGAAAGTGTCAGTAAGCTGTTCAGCAAATAGCTCTGCTTTTTTGTTTGTTACTTTTCGTCCATGGCTCATTATCTTTTCTGATTAGTGGTATAGACGGAATAGGCCTTTTTATTTTTTTTGTGGCTTTCCACAATGAATACTCTGTCTCTTCATTCCCAGAGTGCTCAGGTATTTATCTATTGATTTTTCTCCTATCTTTTGTATTTCCCTTTTGAGTTCTTGGACTTGATTATTCAAGATATTTTTATCTCTAGGGTGCCTAGCTTGATACCATTTTTCCTTGCTTTTCTTTTTTTAGCTACTAGATTTCTTATTTGCATTGGATAGCTTTGACCTTATGTTATGTGGGTAATTTATTTTGTGTTGGAAAATCCAGTCCTTTGTATGGTCTTTTTGCTATTTTCTCTAGTTGGTCTGTTGTTTTTAGATTTATATTCAGGTTTAGATTGATATCGAGATGCTGTCGACACTTTTCCAAATTTATGGTTTTGTTTGCGAGTTGGGCATGTGCTTATTTCCTGGAGATCATCTCGCTGAGCATGAGTAGAACCGCTGAATGGTCAGAGTTCACGTCAAATTAATTTTTTGTATCTATGAAATTTGGTGATGCTTTCCTTGAGATGAAGAAGTCCAGAAGGTCCCGTATTTTGTTTGGATCTGTTGGACAGTATGTTGGCTCACCGTTTGAGTGGAAGCTACATTCCTGTTCCTTGATTGCCTGTCTCAGTTCTTTTCCTTTTGTGGTAGTCAATCGTGAACCCAGTCTGTGTTTGGAGTTAAAATCTTCTCCGATTATAAATCCGTTGCTGGGAGTTATGTAGTTTGCTTTCTTTAGTTTATAATATTTGGGAGGGCAATAAATTGTTCTGACAGTTAACCTTTGATTATTAGTTATTATGTTGACCAAAGTTAGCTGCATTTCTACTTTTTGTAGATGATATTCCTTGTGATGTTTGATATTTTCTTTCACTAATACCGCACTACTTCCTTTAGCCTGGTTGTCGAGGTGTGTTCCTTGATATGTTTTATATCAGCATATTTTGAGATTAGTTTCATTTGTCATGTGGATTTCTGAGACCAGACACACGTCAACCTTTTGCGTATTCAGAATTAGTTCAATTTCAAGTTTTTTTTAACAACGCCCATTAGCATTCCATGTTTAATATTCTTAATTCTCTCAAATCCATTAATGTCTTTTGGGACATTGTTTCTACTACATTCAGTCTATCAATGGCGCCTTTATCCATTTGTGTCAAATTTTGTAACATCTTCATCATGTCACCTTGAAGGTGTTTAGTTTCTTCCGTTTTTTCCGCTTCTTGCATGAATTTGTTTTGTTCCCTTATGCTCTGTACTTAACACCGTTTCATGTCCAATTTGAGCTAAAGGTTTTTTTGGTTAATTAAGTTTTATTTTATTGGAATTATCTCTGCGCTTCTGCAATTCTTTTGCGATAACGCATCCTCTATAATTCTCTGGATGGCCCTCACCGCAATTAGAGCACTTTGGTGTAAGGTTCCTTGACTTGGGGCAATTTTTTGAATCGTGTGCTTCTACACATCTGACGCAAATTGCTATTCTTTTACAAAAGGATTGTGTGTGGCCGTATTTTTGGCATTTCATACACTGTGGGATTAGTTTTGCAACTTTTAGTGCTTTAATTCTAACCTTAATAAAACAGATGTTATTAATTTGATAAATGTTCTTTGTATCTTTGCCATGCTCAAATGATAATACAAAAATGGCAACTTGGTCAATTCTTCTTTTGTTTTTTCATGCGTAGTTGTGCATCTAGGATTTTATATCCTTGGTTTTTCAGATCATTTTTAATATTCTCTGTGCTGTAGGATGCATGCAGTCCCTTTAGCATAACCCTGATTGCCCTTGTTTGCTTTGATTCGTACGTATGCCATTCTAGTGCATTTGTATCGATAATCTTGACCAGTTTTCTATAATTATTTTCTGCGTAAATGTTTAATTGGTTATTATTCAGCGTGTTTGCTTTGAGTTTTATTTGATTTTCACATACTTGGTTTAGGATTTCGGTTGTATTTTTGATATTGCTAATTACTACTGGTGGTGGTTTTTGTATTTTTTTAGTAGTATTTTCTATTTTTGTGCTTTGGGTGGTGAATTAAGAACCTTACTTTTTTTGGATTTAGGCAATAGCCATGGGGTGTGTTTATCTACTATTTCTTCTTCCACATTGCAATTTGGCTGATAGGGACTTTTAGGATTTTTGGCTGAGTTGATAACATCTTTCGTGCGTCTGAAGTTATTAGAATATTTAAGTGAAGCAGTAGTACTTTCACTTTTATTAGAATTTTTTAATATTGCAATTTCGTTTTTTAATGTACTAACAACACTAGCTTCTTCTGTCAGTTGCTTTTCCAGCATAACGATTTTACTCTTCTCACTAATGTTAGTCGTTTAGTTTTGAGTTGAGGATTCTGAGAGTGTTGTTGATGTTTGTGATTTTGAGTATAATGAAGGTATATTTTTAGGCGTTGGTATGTATAGTTGTTAATACTTTTTGAGTGTGTAAACTTTTTATTCTTTTAAACCCGGGTGGTATTTTAGCACTGTTACCTTTTCCACGATTGTCGTTAAATTAGTGCAAGATTAAGGTCTTACTTAAGTCAAGATAAAGTCTTTAAACGGGAGTTTCGCACGATCAAATCTTTAACTAATTTCTTTAGAAATATGGCGTATGAGTTTTAACTCACTCCATGAGATCAAGGAAGAACTATATAGAGAATTCATCATCCATCCCTTACATGAAATTAATGAGAGCCTTTATTTAGATTTTTGGCAGTTAAACAACGACTAGTCATTTCGCGTGGTGAAAGGATTTCAGATATTTATCTACAAAATGCTCGATTAGAAGGTTGGTTACTCTAGTAACTGTTTTGTTAACTTGTTAACAGCAAACTAAGGAACTTCTGTGATGCACGCAATCTCAACTTAGTCACAAATATAGAAGACTGCCTATTTTTCTAGAGAAATATTAGACCTGGTGGCCTAGCAAGTTTTCCAATCTAACAGTTTTCCGTTACTATACTTTGTATTTGGAACAGGTAAAAGCTTATTAATTATGAAAGTTAAAAATTGGGCAAGAAAACCGCAGTGCACCATTTACGCTACATGTCTTGTAGTGAGGTCTGCCAATCTGCCATTCTAAAAAATATAACAAAGTTTGCACGAGATCACTGTATATGTTCGGTCCCCCAAGTACCAATGATACTAAAAGGGCATCAACATCGAGAAAGTGGTTTTCACTTTTACAGTCCCAAGCAGCCTACATAATACACATCCACGTTTCAAAGTCCCGTACAGAAAACGCAACTTCTTATCACTTACAACCCAAAGAGTTCTTTATAAGCGAAGCAGTCATTCCACAAGTGTAAATATAATTTTTGATTCTACTTGCTTGCAATACCAGAAATTTTTTGTTGCGCTGCTTTACAAACTCTCGCTCACATATCAATCAAATTCGACACCAGCTCTCGCTATACAGCACGTGAATCCTAGTTTTTTTACGTTTACCATTGCAGTTCATGAAAATGTCTAAGGGCCTTTCCGATCCAGACTTGGATAGATAAGATGCCATTGTACAGACTGCTGTTTACATATAAAGATAATTTGCGTGTCAATGAAATCTCAAATATCGTTATGGAGAACGTGGATCTTGTGCTTAGTGTAGTAACTTCGACTCGTTAGAGAAGGTGCGCCTTACTCAGCGTGGTCACAATTACTAATATGGGTGATAAAAAAAGTGTTTAATATAGACGTATCTGTCAAAAAGAAAAGTTGAACTAAACAGGAACTTTGTAGATCTAGACCGTATGATTATGTGTATTAGTTGTTTTTAATTTAATTACTAATAAAGTCAAACTTTAGGCCCTAAAAAAATATAGACGTTCCACGTGTTCTCAAACAAAACCTGTATTAATTGAAAGGACAGATATTTGCGTACAATCTAATATCTAAATCATTTGGGGACACATGAGACAACACCTTGAAAAGAGCGTGGCCCAAATCTGACTTCTTATCGGATAGCACATTTTCTTTTAGTTATGACGACAAGCAAACCAAAAGCTAAATCAAAATCTATAAGATTCTTTGCAAAATAGATTTTTGTATCCCCATCAGATACCATGCCCTTCTCTCAGTTGGAAGAAGATAATTTTTTATATTAGCCTTTTCTGTTAGATTCTACTATAAGAAGACTCTATTAGATATGCAAATAACATAAAGAAAATTCGTAGTCAGCTCCAAATACTTGCATGTTTTAGAACCACAAAATCGTTTGTGCAACTCCTATGATAACTCTTTAGAAGGGCAGTTGACAAGATTATTCAGATTTGAACTGCCAGTCTCGTCTCTTACCAAAGAAACCAGAACTACTTTAGTCCAATAAAGAAATAAGCAAGTTGCTATTTGTCTATATTACCCTCGACACCGCAACTAATCTAAGCATTGCATTTTTCAAGATATGGTAAAATGGTAAAGGGCATTTCAACTTTTGAAACATTAATGTAATTTTTGTCAAGAAGGAATAGAAGTAGTATTTTCCTTTTTTAAAACAAATTAGTCGACGTGGTTTACACATCATTGAGCAATTATGCTTACGGAAAAATAGTTTTTGCCTTTGTACTTTTGCTGCGAACCAGACAATAATTGAGAATTTTAAGCTCTTCGCAGTTTAAATTACCGAACAGTCTAAATATTTTCAGAAACATTTTATAAAAACCATTTTCATGGTCCCGTAAACAAAATACCTTAAAAGTAGCTTAAAATTAAGTTACGAAGAGTTTAAACTTGTTGAAGGTAATAAATTCAGTAGGAACCCGCACATAGTATTAAACCTTTAAAGTGTTACTAAAATCCCAAAACCGTTTATTAGACAAAGAAAAATCTTTAATCTAAAGCTCTTTCCTGGCTGTAGTAGCAAGACCGAAAACATAAAAGGGGATACACTTCAAAAACAGCGCAAAAACCACTACCTTACGTAGATTTACTCTATTGTCAACACAATTACGTTGAGCTCGGGTGCTATCCAAAACATCTTAGTGTTTAAGCTTCTCTCTACACTTTGAAGTTTGAATCTCCTAAAATACTACAGAGACTTTACCTAACTGCTTGCCAGTTCTCATTACTCCATGTTAGGAAATTTGGTAAGCAGTAGCTAGTTCTTCCCTCGGGTATCAAAGTAAATAACTTTCTTTAAGGAAGTTTCATATTAATTGGTCGTATGTTAATGTAAGGTGATTTTTCTAAATTTACACGAATTTATCAGAGTAGAAACGAGAAAATAGTGGAACCTTCAGAGCTCGCTACAATTTCCTAAACGCGCAGCAGAAACGAAAGTAGTAATTTTATCTGAGTTTAAAAAAAGTTTTCTCGTATAATTTCCTCATGTAATAAATTTCTAATTCCCCTTCGGTATGTCTTCTTTATATTATTGTACTATGTGAATTTAATTTCGGTTCGCATTAATTCCATCAAGATAAATGTCCGCAAGCAGGGGACTAATTTTTGTCGTTTTTCTGTTTGGTTTGAGTCTAAATCGTGGAAAATGTGCAATGTGACACAGGAAGCGGTTTTTCCGAGGGCGATTTCAAATCGGGAAAACGGAAAACATTGGAGATAGAGAAAATTGGTGTTAGGAATTTAATTTTTCGGGTGTGCAAAATTTATAACGTCCAGAATATTTGGCTGATTAGGAAAAGTGGCAAGTCGAGCTGTAAAGTAAATACGGAAATTTGAATATTAAAAGAGGCAAGAATGGGTTAAGGGTCGAGAGGAAGTAGGCGCGCTCATTTATACCTAAAAATAGAGCAATAATAATTGGAAAAGGGCTATATATTTTCGTATTTTATATACGCTTCCCTTCACACAAAAATAATGAATTGTTTCCGATACCGATTCGCAACGTTCCGGTTCGTTATTAAATCTACCGTTTCACATGTAGTCAAAAGATGATCGATGCTAGGAAAAACCATTGTCAAGATAAACGTATTCATGAATATCGGAAATTCCTCGTTTATTCCATCCAAGTTATTCTACCTGCTTTTTTGAAAAAAAGGAGACAAAAAGGAAAACGTTAACATCCACATACGAAGTCTCGTTAACTTTTTTCGGCCTTCTCTATTTATTTCCGAAACAAAACAGGAAATTCGTTACTGTTCTGAACGCTGACTTATTGAAAAAACATCCTCTTTATTTTATTTTCTATTTCCTCGGCTTCCTACCGAAGACGCCAAGATTAAATTCTATTAATACACTTTTATGGAAAAATAATAATAATAAAATGTCACATCTCAAACAAATCAATCAGAAAGCGAACGCGACCGAGACAAGCAATAATTTCAATTGCAATTCCCGCTGGGTGAAAATCATTTGTGCTTTCCGGATTTGTCCTCGAAGACAGAGAGAGCAGCTCTGGTCTAGTAAGCTTTAAAACAATAGATATTTCCTTCCTTGGTCTTTGCTTGACAAATGAATAGGAAACTAGAAATTGCTTAATGTTACGCACACGATTACTGAGTGGTCATTAAGGACTAGGAAATGGCAACGCTTCTTATGTTAATGAAGTTAGTTACAATCTTTAAATTAGAAAAGGGCTAGAGACATCTTATTTCAGCAGGTAACGTAGTATGTGGTTAATTGGAATTTTTGGAAAGTAACGTTAAGACTTTTATTTGACACTTATTCTGATTGATAATGGCCCGCCAACGTTTGCATCATTAGTGCATTCACTGACGGCTTTTATAATGAAGGAATTTGTTGCGGCGTTTTGAATGTTCTCTGCGTTCTTGTTAGGAAATTTACTTTAAGGTTAAACTAGTGTGTTAACTAAGTTTTTAATTACTGTTGTTGTTGGTTTTAACATTTATGAAAAAGACACGTTTTGTGATGTTTAAGTGATGAAGTAACTGCAGTTCCTTATTAGATATAGAAATCCCTCAAACTTTTCTAAAATATAAACTAATCAATATTCTTCCTTAATTCTGTAAGACATTAAATTGATTTGCAAGAAGTTTTTCCGTATTTCCTTAGCACCTCCAACAATATGTCACGAATAATAATCAAAGAGAATAATAAATAATGTAATTAACGACTATATTAAAATAGTATTGGTTTTTATTATGAATTAAGATCGATATGATAATAATAATAATGAGTTTATGTAGATGCATGAAGTTTTACTTAGTAGTTCGTTGTCCCTACAGTTCAAGAAGAATGTTAAGTATTTTCTAGTAAAGTGATTTATAAAGAGTGCTGGTTTCAGGATAAATTTTTTTGTGGTTTACCCTTACAGAGATACTGGGTGTTGAGATCTCAGAAACTACCTAAGTTGTTGGGATTAAATTTTTTGTAGAAGTATTCTTATAGGGAACAGATTTTGTAACTAGCCTAATAGACATCCTGACATAACCTCACTAACGGTTAGTTCTTGCTGCAAGTGATTTTCAGTGAATCTTTGGCAATTTATTTAAAACAATGTGTAAATCAAATTAATATTGTTCTGTGCCTCAATGTAATTCTTGCATACGTCGCAAATCTTGACTTGTCATTCGATTCCTATCCACCAAAAAGTAAAAATAAAAAAGTTTTCTTTCGTGTCAGTTTGGGTAATGTTAGTTTAAAACTTTATGTCGTTTTAACGTCCTGTGAATACATTTAGTTAGTTTCGTTTATCAAATTTTTGATTGCAAGTAATTTCTGATTTATCTTGCATGTTGTTTATTTTACAACACTTGTAATTCTTTGAAAAATATTCTTTATCGCACTCCAGTCGTTTATTTCTCGATATTACGTTACTTAGTTAAAAGTGGGACTTGTTTTAATGTGGGATAATTGATATTCGTGTTTGGGGGCGCGTTGTGCTAATAGACAGTTCCTGTGCGATCTCGTCTTTCGAGGGATGCCAGTGATTTTTTTTTGTAGAAACGTAATTTTGTCATCTTTGTACTTTGCAACGGGCAAGAACACCCCATTGTGTCGACAGGGGCGTTTGTTTCGTTGTCTTTATCTTACTTACATTAATACGGTTGCACCTAGCTAGGCGTAGCTCCAAGTTGAGCCTGCTTGACGCAAATTCAAGCGCGCGGCAAAGAGACAGTTACAGTTAGTTAGGGAGAGTTGATTCACCCTCGAGCATTATAGGACTGTCGATAAAAAATTCTAACGCAAAATTATATTGTTCGAAAAGTTTATTCTTCTTCTTACTGTGCCAGCTCCTTACAAAGGTTGGCAATCACCATGCAAATTCTAGATTTATTCACAGCAGCTCTGAATAGTTGCGTCGATGTGCAGTTAAACTTCTCTTTCCCAGTATCTTTCCCTGTAGGATTATTTATACCAGATGGTATCTTATTACATGTTTTCTTGTTTTGATTGTAGTTACTATTTCTGTTTCTTTATTCAATCTGTTTAAAACGTTCTCATTTGTGACCCGATCCATCCAGGATATTCTCAGCACTCTTCGATATAACCACATCTCAAAACCTTCTAATCTTCGCATGTGTTCCTTTTTAAGTGTGGTTGTTTCTACTCCATACAATAGTACAGAAAAAATATAGCATTGCAGCATTCTGATTTTGGTTGTGTTGGTAAGTCCTTTGTTTATTAAACATTGTTTCATTTTTATGAAAGTTGTCCGAGCAGTCTCTATTCTGGGGTGCGAATCTCCAACGAACTGTCATTAGACTCATTTACCCATGTTCCTAGGTACTTGCATTTCTGCACTCTTTCGATAACGACATTTTGTATTATCAGCGGTGGTATTACTTCTTTGTTATCAGAAATTTTGTTTTCTTTAGATTTATTTTCAATTCGTATTGCTCGCTGATGTTATTTACCTTTTAGACTATTCTTTGAAGGTACGTTAGGTTTTCTGCCAATGATACAGTGTCGTCCGCATATATCAAGTTATTAATTGGATTTCCGTTTATCACTATTCCTGCTTTTTCGTTGTTCAGGGCTTCTGTCATGATTATGTCCGAGTAGCGATGGAATAGTAACGGTGACAACATGTAACACATCTCTGCCATACGCCCGTTTTTATATCTACGAGTATATTTTCTGAGATGTTTCCTTCTAGTGTTATATTGGCTGATTAATGGAAGTGTAAATTCTGTATTATTCGTCCATCAACTGCGTCAATTCCCTTAATTTTAGCAGTTCCATTAGTTTGTTATGGCGTACATTCTTTATTCATGTTTAGACAGCTCTGCGTTAAAACATTAAAACTGAACAGAGCCTCTTTCGTACCAACACCTTTCCTGAACCCAAACTGCATTTCATCGATATCCTCGTCAAGTTTACTATATATTCTCCTATGAATTATCCTGAGAAATAATTTCAATGTGTGGCTCATTAAGCTGATAGTTCTCTAGTCTGCACATTTTTTAGCGTTTGGTTTTGTGGGTATCATAACAAATGTCGATGATAACCATTTTGCCGGCATAAGTCTTGTTGCGTAAATGGTGTTAAATAGTTCCTTAAATACTTAAATACATTATTATCCTAAATTAATTTCAGCAATTTGCCAGGATTTTTGCCTAGTCCTGTAGCTCTTCCGTTTTTTGTGCTTCTCAAGGCGTCTTCGATTTTTTCGTTAGTCATTTTTGGTCCATAGTTCACATTTACTGGTGTTTTCTTCCTCTATCGTTCGTCCTCAAAGTGTTATCAAATATATTCCCTCCGTATGTTCAGTTTTCCTTCGATATCCGTTATAGGAGTGTCGAAATTATTTATTATACACGACTGTTGAGGTCTTCTATATTGACCAGTCATATCTTCAATTTTCTTGCGTACATTGAAAAAGTCGTAGAGTTTATGAAGTTTCTCTATTTTTTCAGATCTTGATTTTATCCATTCTTGCTTTCCATCTCGTATTCTTCATCTGTCTTCGCTGTATATTTATTTGTATATACCTCCATCCTTAGCTCAGTTCCGCGTAGTATCCGTTCGGTGCAGACGTCGGCAGTGGTCCCTTCGGCAATTCACCCCGGGCGGTGCGTCCTGTTTGCTGCTGCTCCTGGCAACTTTCGTTCTGGGGGGCGAAAGGCCCGGTAGTGGCGCCGGCCTTCCAGCCGGGATACCCTGCGTATCGTAGGTCGGCGCAGGCCCCCGGAGCCGGTGTCTCTTTCCACCCGCGTACGTCGTTGCCTAGGGGGCGAGGCGCGACCATTGGCGCGGGTGTTTGATTTCCGTGCTTTTCTGGGTGTCCGTACTCCGGCGTCTCGGGCTGCGGCGTAAGTAGGTTTACGGCCCCGAAGTCCTCTTTACTACTGTCACCGTCTACGCCTAGCGGCCGCTACCAAGCTTATTAGAAATCATCCGGCTAATGATGGATCGTGGGTGTCAGATAGCTTTAAAATCAAATTGGGGTCTGCCAACACTATGATAAACCACAGGTCTGTTATTTAAGTTTTTATCTCAAACACAACCAAAATAATATCAAGAGTTTGTTGGATGCCAGAGCCTTTTTGTTTAAATTGGAAGAAAAACTCAAAATTCCAAAACAGACGTGGTGTTTATCAATAAAATATAAGACACAAAAAAATGATATATAGTTTTATGTAATCAAAATGTTTGTTGCAAAAACACAAACAACACAAAAACAAATAAAGAGGAAAAACATGAGTGAAAAACCTTTTAAATTTTAAATAGTCCTCATTTAATAGAAGTGACGTCACCCTAGTTTAATTAACAACTAGGTTAACAAACAAATAAACATCAAAATTAGTAACTTAATTATCAATAAACAAATAGATATTCAGAACTTGGAATATATTTAAATCATTGAATAAATGGATATCATTGATAGCAACTAATTGTCAATAAACGAATGGATATCCACAATAATAAATATTCTTTAGTTGTTAAAACAAGTGGTTTTTAACAATAACCACTAATTCAAAAAACAAAAACCAATAAATGTCACCACATCGCACAACAAGAGTTTCACCTTGTCGTATGAACAAATTTTAAAGACAAGACAACGTTAAACAAAACAAAGCAACTCACAGATATGTATGTACTTCCTGGCTTTATTACATTCCTCTGAGAAGATCTACATTCAAGGCTGATTCTACTTCCTGTTGGTTGATCCAAGTACCATTATATTTGTGAGGTTATAAACGATATTACCTCTGCTTAGATTAATAGGGAATTCGAATTATTCTGGTTTTTCTAATGGTAGCGACAGGATATTAACTTGAAGTCATTTTGAGAACCACTCATGGACCCACCCTTATAACGAATGCATTTAGGGAACCAACAAAAAAATCTCGGTTCTTTCCAGGCCCAAAAGCTAAAATAAAATTCCACAACACGAAGAAACTAGCTGGCACAATGTTTATTCAGACTTCGCTGAAGAAATCTAATTTTTGATTGCAAAATTCTAACTGCAAATCACAAACAATCTGTTGATCGTACAACTTCTTTCATAATCCCCTTGTCTCAGATCAAAGAGGAAGGAACACGCCCAAGAAGAGTGTCCATCCTTCCGCCAAATTTCAAAATATGGGAGTATCCATATTTATACAAATGAAAACTGTAGGGGAAACCAATGGCCTAGGATTAATATTTCGCTTTTTTAAATTAAATTAGGATTTCTAAAGAATTATCAAACACAAATAAGACTTTTAGACGGAAAAAAAACAAATTTTCATAAAGATGTAAAAATCGAACCGTTGAGGGATATTTCTTTAGGGGATTCCCCTAAAAACAATATAATCCGCATTATCCTCCAAAAGATGATTTTAAATAAGAAAAACTTGAAAATATAGAACTCCTTCAAATTCAATTTAATGAATGAACAAATCAAATTTTGAATTCAACGATAAATTATAAAAATTTAATTTAAGAAGTCG
Organism: Ignelater luminosus; assembly: GCA_011009095.1. Taxonomy (NCBI): domain Eukaryota; kingdom Metazoa; phylum Arthropoda; class Insecta; order Coleoptera; family Elateridae; genus Ignelater; species Ignelater luminosus. Next base: position 36,568 of record VTPC01091213.1, read on the forward strand.
AGCGTATGCATCAACATTATTTAATGACACTCTCGTACCAACTTAGAGTAATAAAATATTGGCGGGATTTTAGGAAATTTAAATAATATAATGACAACAAGTAACGAACCGTTGCAATGGGATAAAGGCAATTGAAGTTATAGGACATACTACATACAGTAATTTGTTAAACTGGTCATTTGCGAAGATCTAAAGGCGTTTGCCAGTTTATAAGACAAAAGACCTGCATCGATCAAAAATGCGCCGAAATCTTAGCAGAGATTTAAAATTGAAGGCTTACTACAAAATTTAATCAGTACAGGAACTGAAATGTTGCAAAACTCTAAAAATGTTTTCTTATTAATGACGAGGTTCATTATTACATAAACTGGAAGGTTAATAAAACAGCAGAATTTGGAAAAGAATTCAATTCAGTCCACAGAGCATCAACGACCATTTTATAGCAGAAACGTGACTGCATCGGTTGCAATGTCATTAACAATTACAAGGCCGCATTAAATGTTTTTTAACTTCAGAGGCAGGATTTTGATTGTGAATTTGGGAACTAAAATTTCTAAAAAACTTAACTTGGCCAGATTTTTTTCTATAAGGATAACTTACAAAGAAAACTAACCGCTGAAACGTGCTTTGAAGAATGTCACCAACGTGTAGTTGGTGATATTATGTATTCTTAAAAAGTAACTTTCCCAAATTTATATTTCGTGTTCTCACCTATTAAATAAATTTTCTTTGTTTTACTTTAGCTTTAAATGTTTGAATACTTCTGAGACATCTTTGTATACTAAATGAAACTCAGGCTCGGTGCTAGCTCATAGAGACCCATCCAACTTCCCTTTTTTCTAACCGAACTGGAGAACCTATTAGTAAAACGGTCTCATGGTACACCGACAAACGGATTAATCACATGCCAAAACGAAAAGTCTTTGCCGAATATAAAGAAGCAGTGATGAGCATAAGGTTCATCAAGTCACTTAGGTCTTAATTCCAGTCTGGTCCAAAACCAAATTAACAAGCTGAATTACGTCATCCAACCTCGACATCTGTCCTTGCTGTCTTTCTACCAGCTATTTCTTCTTGATCTTCTAAAGTTTCATATGGACATTGAAACACTACCCTTAAGGCCAACCTACAGGCAAGCTTTGAACCAGACCCCTCTCGATGCTAGGCTATGGAAATCTTTTACAACATGATGAAATTCATTTTTTACTGTACTGATACCAAGTGATATGTATCAGCGGTTATAAGTACCTTAATTACTTTATTATTATTATTATTATTATTATATTTTTTAATTAGAATTGTAGATCTAAATTTAAAAATTAAAAGGACGGAACTGACAGTTTTTACATTTGACAAATTTCTTAATAGTACTCTCATGCCACTATTGCCTTGTCGATAAATAACTGACAGGATAGGTCAATATTTGCGATAATGCAAACCATGGTGGATTATTCAAACAATTAAAGGGTTGGTGTTTCATCAAACTATGAAATAAAATTATTTTAGCCACAAATTAAATTTCCTATTTGGTCTAATTCATTTAGCATGATAAGAATAAAGATAATAAAGTTTAAGTACTAAACCAGTATTGATTTTACTCACTAATCGATCTGGCACAAAATTGTATGTAATTTAATCATATTGTTACTAAATACGAGACATTTAGTAGAAGATAAAGATTTATTGACTGAATCGTAAACTTTCTCGGTTAATACGTTTAGTCTTTCCAAGTATGCAATTTAAAGGAAGAAGTTTTTAACCCCGCTATAGATTTTCTTTGTCGTAATTTCCTTTTAGTTAATCATAAGAACTTGATGTAGGCGGAAAATAATTAATTAAGACTTTCTGTATGTTGGAAAGTTAGCAATCCTGATTTTATCCAGAAATTAGTTAAATCTTCAATTTGTAAAATGTAACGACTAGTATCTGTTTGGAAATGTAAGAATTGTTAATTTTATAAGATACAAGTGTGAAGATTACTCTAATATCTTATTATGTTTGCAGCAGGAACCCGGGAAGGAAGCGCTTCACCAAAATACCCGGTGATTGTATTTATCCACGGGGAGAGCTACGAATGGAATTCTGGGAATCCTTACGATGGCAGCGTTCTCGCAAGTTATGGGAGCGTCGTGGTGGTTACCGTTAACTATCGTCTTGGAATCTTAGGTAGGTAAACTATAACTACGTTAATATATCATCCTGGCAACATTAAACACGCGAGCTTCGCTTAGTTTCTGCATTTACTTTTTGAAAGGAAAAAGTCTAGCAAAAAAGTTTGTTTTGAAATATGAGCATTCAATATCATAACTGGTGGAAAATTCGGTAAACAAAATCCGTCTTGATATAACTTTAAAAGTTTGTTGTTAAAGTAGAATTACCGCGCTTTGTGAACAAAAGTGTCGCTAATTAAAAGTAAATCTTGGCGTACAGGGTTAACAACGGCAATTTAGACTTGCAAACATAAACTTTTAGGCACCTCGGGTAATGTTTCAAATAAAAGCTCTCGTTCTACTGTTTTCTTGAATGTGTAACAATTCATATTCATAGTTGGAAATTTAACAAGGCAGAAAGTAGCTCGAATTTGCACACACAATAAGAATGAATTCTCTGTGTAGTTAAATCAACTGCATTCTAGTTTATTACTATGCAATTTCATTTCTGCAATTCAATTATAATTTAGAATTAACCGAAATAGGGAATTTTCCAGTGGATTTTTAAAATTCTACGTTAGTAACTTCCTCGTTATATTAATTTTCAGATCTTCAAATAGACTCAAGGGAGTGATTGTGAATTAATAATTAGGTTGCTAAAAAAAACTTTCAGAACTTTGTAATTAAAAAAATTTCCTGTTGTAGACATCTCTGGTTAGTAAAAAAGAACGAAAATAATTTCAATATTAATTAGTTAATCATGAAAACTTAAATAAAAAATTTGGATTTCCTGGATAAAAAAATTTAAATTTTTACGTTTTTTAGCAGAGGCTAACTTACTTGCATGAATTTAAATATTAATAATGGTAATTATAACTCTTAGACATTGCTCACCTCAGGTTTTTCCCCTTTCGCTTTATTTTACTTTTTACTTTTTGTTTTATACAATAATTATCTTAAATATTAAAGTAAAGAAACTAGAACCTTTAGAAGAATAAATCCTATAGGAATGATGCAACTAAACAGTTTACTGCAGCAACGCAGATGTATCTGCTAGGTCAAAACACTATAAAGCAACTCAATATTAAATTTCTTGAATAACTGTCAGGTTTGTTTCGCTTGATATTTTACAATTTTCATATGTTGGCTGTATTGAATTGAGAGAATATAATGCAAATTTAGACTCTTAGAATAGCTACGACCCTGTTTTGTTACTTAAATTATTGTTTCAGTTTTACGGTTTTCTATTATGTACAAACGATTCCGTTTAATTTTCAAACAGTCATTGCTTTGCTGAAGTTACATTAAAAGCTATTCCAGAGAGTCATCTGCAATTAAAGATTTAAACAGAACCTTAATTTACTAAATAAATAATAAACAACAAACAGAATCTAGTCAGACGTAAACGTGTAAACTGTTGCATCTAAAATCTTTAAGTTGACGCGTTTTAAATCTTAAATTTATATGTAACAGCTCGCTGTACAAATTTCAAGTGATGTAATTCCCGTCCTCTTACGTCTGATGACTTAACTGTCGAGCGCGCAAAATTAAAAATAGGCGGTTGTCAGGAAGTAACGCAACAAAAGAGTAGATTTTGTTGCCGAAAGTGTTTCACTGAATTTAGTTCATTGTTTTTGTTGAGCTTCTAAATAATGAGGTTGTGCGACTTAAAGATCTTCTGCTTAGAGTGTCTTTTTAAAATATTAAAATGAGATTTGTAAACTTCAGTTTCAACTTCTTGCTGATTCTACAACTGATTTTTTTCTATAAATGTTTGCAGATTGCACAGTTACAATTTAAAAGATTCGCCGTCCCACTTGACGATGAAAAATAATGATTAAATCGAGATTATCTGTCCGTGGATGCGTTTTGTGTTTGTGTCGGCATTACAGTACAATAATATTTAACTTTCCTTAACTGCAAAGTTACCTGGATTTTGCAAACCAGCGAGCGAGCCGATTTCAAGGCGCAATAAAGAACGAAAGTTTGGGGTTTCTCTTGGTATATAGGGCGTACGACTTTAACCAATCTGAACATTATACTCAAATTAATATTACTTTACTTATTTGTCCAGCTTAATGGTACATACGAAAAGAAAATTGTAAGATGAAATTGACAAACTCTTTGATACCCCGACCAGATTACTTGCAGGGTCTGGCCCTTTAAAGGAAAGTGACTAATCCACAAATTGCGCTTACATATTAACCTGACTACTTAAATATCCAAAATCTACTTTGATGGGCAATTTGGAAAAATTGAACACGGGAGATTGCTGTTGGTTGCTGGCCTTTTTGACATAAATGCTAACGGAACAAAGTTGAATAATTGCAGAATTGTGATAAAGCTCTTTGGTAGAAAGTTGAAAAAATAACTGATTGCTTAAATAAAATTGAGTCTTTTGAATGAAGTCATTGGTTGAAGAAATACTTGAATTGGTTAATTTTGAAACAGAATTAAATTGAAAGATACCAATTCCAAGATTTTTTGAAATTATGGAATTTAAGTGATTGTTGGTGGTAGTTGATAGTTTGATAAATTGTGATAGATATTAGATTGGATTTGAACTTGAATCCTTTACAAAGCTACTCAGACTTGACAGCAGCAAACTTGAATCTTTAATGTGGATTCGTTCCTCAGAGCAAAGAAAACAGGGCACTGCTGTACATATTACATTCTGTCCTTCTGGCGGATTGGTAAATTTAAATTGAATCTTGAAAGCAGATTCGTCCCTCGTACCGAGATGGTTTGTTATTGTGTCCTTTAAGAATCACTGTGTCCTTCAGTTGGGCTAGTATCGTATAGTAAATTCTAAGGCGGATTCGTCCTTCATAGAGACCGGGATCTTCTGTGGTGTATCTGCTGCAGCGGGCATTAGATTTTGTTGGTTACTAAAAGTTGCTTTGATTTCTTGCTGTTCTGAGTTTTTGTTGTTCAAATCTTCTTCTATGTCAAGGCCTAGAGGCGTGAGTCCTCCACCTTACTGATGGTTGACCTAACAGCGCACAAAATTGCTACGACATATTTATCCCAAAAGCAGACAGGTCATCCATCGTGAGTTGGGCGTTTACGGTGCCTGGTAGAGGCTTATTTACAAAGCTTTCTTTAGGATTACATAATGCCCCCACCACTTCTCAGCGATTAGTAGACACTGTTTTGGAATCGTATCTTTTGTTATCTCGATGACATTATTGTCGTAGCGCCTACCTTCAAAAAGAATTTAAAGCTTTAACAAGAAGCTTTGTAGGCTTATAGGCTTATAAGGCTTTATAGTGCATAGTCAAGGTCTTCATGCAGATTCTGAAATGATTGATTTTTTCTTTTAAAACTCCTACTGAAGTTTGTAAAATTATGGGCATGATATTGTATTAGCGCCAATTTATACCAGTGCAGCGTTTTCAGATTTAATTGTGCTGAGAAAGGGAAGCAAATTTGTTTGGGACCATCGTTGTCAGGATTCCTTCAACAAAATTAAAAATGCACCTACTAGTTCTTCTACTGTTTCCATCTCAGATTTTGCTCACCCTTTTTGTTTTCAAACTGATGCATCTGCATATGGGATCGGTGCAGTTTTGACTCAAAATTATGACACGTTATTTGTTATCTTTCTAGGTCAAGCCTGAATGTCTTGCAAGTCTGAAAAGTGTGGAAAAACTAAAATTCTATTTGGATGGTTGTAAATTTATAGTCGTTACTGATCATCTGTAACTGAAAACTGTAACTGTAAATGAAAATTAAAACTAACTAAGACGTTTTTGGTCTTAGGCCGGCTAGTTCAGAGGGTGATCTTGAGCGTGTGATAAAAGAATTACGTGGTTACCGTTACGTGTCAAGGTAATGTGTTATTCCTTGTAGAAGTTCTTCCATGCCGTTCTGTTTCTCGCTGTCCGTGTAGCTTCCACCCGTGTGGCATCTCTTGACTGCAGCAGCTTACCAATTGCTGTGTTCCATGTTGTCCTAGGTCTTGCTTTTCTTCTCTCCTAATCTGAACTTGACTCCCAAATTGCTTTCACTAAATTGTTCTCCTTCATTTGCACCAGATGTCCAAAGCACCCTAACTGTCTGTGATCTATAATTTTAACTAATGGCGTCACTTTTAACTTTTTCTGTATGTCACTGTTTCTGATTTTGTCACTTCTGTACACCCCCTCTATGCTTTTCAACACTCACATTTCCGCGGTTTGGATTTTTGATTTCAGTTTCTGGTTCAGAATCCAGGATTCATTCCCACACACTAAAATTGACACTAACACTGTCTTGTATATCTTGACTTTTGTGACTTTGTTCACTTCTTTCTGCTTAGAAAAGGATGATCTCAGCACATAGAACATTTTAGTTGCATTTTTGAGTCTGTTGTCTACATCACACTCAATAGTTTCTTTTCATTCGAACAATAGTCCCAAATATTTTAATAAACTTGTCTGATTTGCCATTTGTCCATTAATATGTATGTTTATGCTCTCGTATTCTCTTGAGATCACCATCGCTTCCGTTTACTTTGTATTTATTTTTATACCGTCTTTCTCCATAACAGCAGTCCTTCTTTGAATCGCCTTCTGTAGCTCATTGGCACTTGACGCAAACAGCGTATAAGAATTCTCTTATCGTTATGTAATGCAGCTTTCTCACGCCCACCCGAAAATCCTTATTATTTTTGTTTGCTTTCCTTGCCATTTGGTCCAAGACCATTATGAAGAGTAGTGGGTTCAAGATTCCACCTTGCGCGACTCTATTTTTGGTAAAAACGTCTTGGTCTTTTCTGATCTTGCCCTAACCATATTTTCAGTGTATTTAAATTTTGGCTAGCTTTCTGTAATCCTGTTGTAACACCAAAGTCTTTCATACAACTCTAAATCCGCTATCTGGGCAACGTATTAAAAGCTTTTTCTATGTCGATTGCGCATACTCTATCTTCTTCTGTCATTACTCTCTCGCTTATCTGTCGCATACGGAGTATCCAGTCTTGTGTTCCTCGCTCTTGGCGGAAACCAGCCTGATTTTCTTGGATCTTTGATTCTATTTGCATTAGTCTGTTTTCAAGACTTATCTCATATATTTTGCCAACTACACTTTGTAGGAAAATGCCTCTGTGGTTGCTACATATCGTGTTTTTCCTTTTTTTGGTATTGATACAATTGCTGCAAGTCTCTAATCATTGAGTATATTCTTCGTTTTCCAAACCTTTAATAATAATTCGTGTAGTCGCCTAGTTCCTTCCTGTCTCATATGTTTAAGCATCTCGGCTTTAATCCCATCTTCTCCTACGTATTTGTCATTATTCAGACACTTCAGTGCTTTTGTCACTTCCTCATACGTGATATTTTCATCTTCCTCTAGGTTGTTGTTTGCTGTGCAGGTATTTATATTGTACTCCCGCCTTATGTTCCCTTGCCCTCCCAACAATTGACTGAAGTATTCAAATCATCTCGCTTTGATATTTTCTCCTAGCTTGTTAATAGTTTACCATCCTTATCCTTGATGAAATTCTGTCCTTCTTTTTGCCCTGATTTTTCCTTAGGCTCTTCAGTGTTCGTTATAGCATTTTTGGGTTTCCCTATCCTTGCATTTCTATCCTATTTCCAAACTCCTCCCAGCTTTTCCGCTTGGGCTTTTCCGCTTTTTCTTTTACTCTTATTCTGTTTTATTTATGTATTTATAGCTTCTGTTATTTCTTTTATGCAGGTAATCTTTCCAACTCTTCTTTTTTTGTTTTATCAAGTTTTTCATTTATTTGTTCCACCACGGTGTTAGTTTCTTTTTATTTGACAGCTGCTTCTATTATCGTTGTTCTGAAATTTCTCTGTATGTTTTCTATGTCTTCTTCCACACTCCCAACCTGCCTCTGTGCAAACTTCAAATCACATTCTGCTTGATATTTCAGTTGCGTTTCTTTGTTCTGCAGTTTATAGCTTCTTCTGTTGATAAACTTCTCGCATACAGAGTGTCCACATTTCGATGCTCACCATTGGTATCTCGGTTATTAAAAGACATAGAACAGCGTAACCTCGGCAAGAAAAATTTAAAACGCTTATTGAAGAATACAAAGAATATCTGTTAAAATGAAATCTACAAAGCCAGTCAGAAAAAAACTTAGGAAGATGTTAGTAATTAGCATCAAGCTCTACATCTGGTCCTCTATTTATTTTACACGCAAAGGTGCAAGGGAAGTAAATTAAATTAAAATCATGAAGGCATTTTAATTGAAAAAACTTTAATCCTACTCTGATGACTAAACCTATCCAAATTACTAACCAGATCTTAAGATTAAACTTAAATCAAATAGAAATTGCCCGCGAACAGCAGTTCAAATTCCATAATCTTGCAATGAAAAAATAAACTCGACGTTGGAAACAATGCGTCCCGCTTGCTTAATAAATAAAAATAGAAAGGTTTGTCAACCTTAAATTGAATTCAGAAATTTAGAAAAACTACAACAAAATTAATCAACCTCTTAGTGCGGACTTATCACTATCAAAAAAAATTTCTCCAACAAGAGAAAACTATTAAAAAAGATACAAGAACACACCTGAAAGTACAGATTAAATATAACACATGTAACGGAAGCAAAAAGTGAACGTTACACATCATAGTTTAGTTTGACTTAATAACTTAAAAAAAACACAAGAAATATTAGATCGGTGGGCCTTAAGACTTCAACAGTTTGATTATGACATCGTTCATCGCAAGGGTGGTATCAAAAAATGCTTGGATTTATTGGGGAGAAGTTTTTATTATATCTTTAGTGGCGAATTGCTAACGGAAATATTTACAAACATGTCAAAATAGTTTTGATTTGAATGACCCAGTTGATTACTGGAAGTTAGTAGTACCAAAAGGTGAGCGTTTAGGAATTTTACAAAGTTGTCAGGATGATCCGAAATCAAGTCATTTAGGAATTTATAAAACTTATTATCGCGTTCTTAGGTTATATTACTGACCTGGAATGAAATCTGATATCACCTGTTATGGAAAAGCCTTTAATTCCAAATAAACCTTGGTAACTATTAAACTGTGATTTGGTTGGTCCGAAAAGTTTACATGGTTATGTATCTTCCCTCTTTTTCCCTTTGAGGTAATCATAGAAAGCGGAATGAATATTTTAGTGCTTTAGCTCGCACTATTCTAATTTAATCTCCTCCAAGTTAGGGGGGGGGGACTTGTTACGTTTTATTTTGATTTTCATTATTATTGAATCATTTTATATATGCTTCTTAAATTTTATTTCAGTTGGCCAGTTGGTATATCCGTTTACAAAAGCAATTTTGACTCCGCGAATTTTTTTTTGCATAGAGCAAAGTTGTGTGTTGGTGCAGAAAAAGCTTGGATTGATGTTGAAGCAACTATGCGAATTTATATCACCTTGAGTGGAATGTGTGCAGTGCATCTTTTATATAGTTATTTCCATTAGTTATTATTGGATTGGTATATTAAATAATTTAGAAGAATAACTAATGTAGGTACTGCGTATGCAGAATTTGTAAGAAAAAGTACATATTGTGCACAAAGTATCGATTTATATCCAAAAGCCTTTTTTTTTACTTCTTTTTACATTTTTTCATGATTTCTTATTTTTACTTGACCAAAACGTAAATTTATGCATCTACTTCGATTGTATGAACTTGACCATTGCGTGTTGGTAAAAGCTCTTGGAATTTAGAACTTGTTTCCGACATCAATAGCATACTAACCTATCTACCGTTTCAGTGCTTTCAAATGTATTATGTATTGTGTCTCATCAAAACTTACAGTTAGTATCGTTTAGTATTAATGACTATTTCAAATCAGCCAAATAGAGCAATTATCAAACGTAGTTACAGAGTCTGATTAAACCAACTATGTATAGACCAGCCAACCCCTAATGCGGCAGATATACATATAGAACTCTAGAGCATAAATCACACAGGATTAGCAATTATTTGTGAGATTTATTTCAGGCGTGGAATTACATTTTAAACAAGATTCCAGAAAAACATTATTTTATGAAAATGAATCAGTTAGTTCGCTATAATTAAATACCAAACTCTCATAAATTTATGGTTTTATAAGACGAGAAGTTATACAAAGGCAACAACTTGCTTATGAAAACAATTTTCAAAAGGATACATTAAGTTTGTTGTTGCTCATAGTAACCATACAGATTGATTTTTGTTATCTCGTCACATTATTAATTTAACTTCAGTTGTGACGGCAGCCTCATTAAATTTCAACGTTGCTTTTGTATCGATAAATAGCCGCACCACCATTTTAAACAATAGTTGGTGACGAATGGTGAACATATAACAAGTAACAATTGCACAAGGGTGGCGCTGTTAGATGTATAATTGTTTAATTCTCCCGCTATTATCATTTAAACGAGCGCTGCTTCAACTGCACTGACGACGACTGATTTGCATACAATTTATTTGAGTAGTGTGCTGACATAATGTGCGCGAACACCATGAACAGAATAACCAACCTCAAATTGTCATCCATTTCCTACGATTCTCACTCCGTTCTAATTCAATTTGTTTTTTTTTAAATTTCATTTATAAACCGTCCGTCCTGTTGGTATCAGTTGTTCGAGTTAAAGCGAGAACTTTTGACGTTAACGGAAATGTTAAAAGCGTCAGTGTGTCGCTTTAAGCAGGACACTTAACAGATACTTCGAAAGTTATTATTACTTGTTACCATTCCTCATAGTTGAAAGCTAAAGTTGTAAAGGAGAAGATAGTAGCTAAATTACTCAAGTTTCATAGTGCTTCAGACATGCGGACATCAAAGTATACTGTAAAACTAACTTAATACTCTCAAAATTTCGCCCACGTTAAAAGCCCCTGCTGCTTAGTCGAAGTTCTCCTTGCGAAAATTGTGCAACACTAAAAAGCCACCTACTTAAACACCATTTTAAGCACAATTTAATTATTTGGAAACTTTTCAATGTTAAACTCAACCCGGGAATTACAAGGCTTGAAAATTTGTAATTTGTACGGGTTTGTTTTACTCTTACTTGTTATAATTCCATTTATTGGTTTAGTATAAATAAATATCAATGCAGATTTAAACTCGTAAAATGTAAACATTGCTGTGTGTACACGATTTGCATCGAATTCATTTTGAACGTTTTGTAAAATTTGCACAAATTGAAATAATAAACGCTAATGTTCACAAATAAAAAAAATAATTGGCTCTTATTCAATCTGTAACAAAAGCTGAACGATTCTAGAGTACTAAAACCATTTTTTTTATCAATCAAGCGGCGCTTACTTGTAGACAGAATTGTAAGATCTTTAAAAGCAATCAAGTGCGAAATTTTCCATTTAGCTGACAAAAGGCAAGAAGGATTTCTTAGACATAGTACGTAGTTTTGTCTGTTAAGCTGATTTAACTTGAAATCACAACTGGACTGAACATTTTGTGAACACCAAGCCATGTCACAATAGCTTAATAACAGTAACATTCATTTTCGATTGTTCTCAGATAGTATTCACTTTACCAATCAATAATTATTTAACATTATTATAAGAAAATTCTTTAATTATTCAAACCCCGCGCTTCTTGTAATGCAAACCTCGCTCTCTCAAAAGAAATTCTGATGATGAAACGTCTGCAAGCTTGGCGTTATAGGCCATTAGTCGTTTACTTATGACCAAATTATCCGAACAAAACTTTTAGCTGATCTACATACAGTGTAGGATCAAAAAGTAGTAGGACTGAATTAATTTAAATTCTTTATTGAACTAATCGGTACAAATCCTTAGTAGTCCTCGAAATAGCACCCTTGTACTTCGACACAACGCGTATAACGCGATTCCCCTGCGCGTACGCCTTCTGGAACTTGCTTTCCGGGATCCCCTTCAGAGATGCCGTCACGGCCCCTTGGACGTCTTCTACGGAGCTGTACCAGTTTTCCTTGAGGTCCCGCTTGAGCCGAGGAAAGAGGAACAGCTTATGCCAATCGAACACTGTTGAGCGGCTCATGGCAGCTTCCCCGTAGGCGCCCTTAATCATTCCGAGGGTCTTCATCGCGGTTTTCCCGAGTTTGACGCAGAATTTGATGGCGTAGCGCTGCTCGAGATTTTTCTCCATCTTGGATCGCGACGACACTTCTTAACAGAGGTTCACGGAAATCGACGTGCTTACTCTCCGCTTGTCCGCAGGTGACTGGAAAAAATATCGGTCTCTTCGGAAGGCTCCCCACTACCACGCCCAGGTGGTCCGACCCCCTCCACCGCTCCGTTCGCTCTACAGAAATTCAGTCCTACTACTTTTTGATCCTACCCTGTATGTCAAGAGATTCTCAATCGTCTATTAACTTTAGATAGAAGTTTATTCTTATGAATACAAATGTCGTCAGTCATAATCTACGTTAGATCGATTAGATTGGATTGTTTAAGCTTTTAATTTCTTCTCAGTGTGACTTGATAGGCTTTTTATGGTGACCACATCGCATTCATTACATATCATCAACTAAGATTTTCCTGAGGGCCAATTCTTTGACTTCTTCAGAAATTAATTACACCCGGTGTAATAGATGGCTCAGACTTTATCGTGCAGTCTCTAAATAAACCGCGTAATACATTATGCTCAGCCGTCTGGCTAAGCTGGTATCTCAGAAGGCAATATTAGTCCAGTCAAATTAGGAAAAATAGAGGAAATAATTTATAGTTTTTAAACTTTGGTCAAATACTCATTGAGGGTCTAGGGAAAGAAAACAAATTCCTACGCCTAGTGGGGGCGCTTTCCTTCCTATCTCCCCTAAACTAAATATTTTCCTGACTTTTCTCGATTTTTAAGAAAAACCACTCATTTTTCAACAATGACATCGATTACCAAAGATCAATAGGTTCGGTATTAGTCCAACATCCGCAGCAGTTCTTACATATTGCCCTGCATCGTAGCTTTGCTTTTACACATCGGCACTTTCTACTGCACCCTTGAGTGCATCCAGATGTGATAAGACTCAGGATCGTCCCAGTTGCTGATGATTTGGTGATAAAAAACTGATTAGATAGTTTCCAACCTCAGTCAGTTCCAGTGAAACAATTTCCCAACCAAGTCTAAAGTTGATGAGAAACACGGCGGGAGTGGAGACGAGTCGTATCTGTGGTGGGCGGTAAGCGTGAAAGAGCTACAGCATTGCTTGGTTAACCAATGAGTTTATTAAAATATTCATATCTAAGATCATCCAAGCTAACACTTTTGCTCGAGCTGTCTTTTTTGTCATAAAGGGTCAGTATGAATTACTCTTCTTCTCTTTCAATTAAGTCTGGACTTGATGTCTGGTCATTGAAGACTATGGGTATTTTGTTTAGACGGGAATTGCCGTTGAACAATTGAATGATCTGCGATTGGCCCTTTCTATAAAATCCCGAAGTGGTATCACATCCACTCATTGCGTGCAAAAATAAGATAGATTCCTTGCAGTTGTTGATATTGGTATCGAGAACTGCAAAATCTTACTTTTACGCTTCCTTTTCCTTCTTTCATCAACAGGATATCTTTTCCTTCTAGACAAAGGGCTACTAAGAGTGTGAGAAAGTCAACATCTTGATCCACAACAACCACTTGATCGGTCTTCTCCTTTTTCTTTCCTCTCGAGTGTACCCATGTAAAGATCCCTTTCGGCCATCGGTTTTCCGGTATTCTCATAAGATGTCGAAACCATCGTACACTGCCAAGTTCAATGCGGTCCAATATAGTTTTTTCTGCCTTCATGAGTTTTCTGATTTCATTGTTGATAATGTGCTGTAATCTAAATACTCCTGCATTACGTCTCAGGTAATTCATTTCTACGGATTCAATCGTCGTATCTGCATTGGTTGTCCAAATCTCGCTTCCATGTCGTACAATCGATTCAACCATAGCTTTGCCTACTCGTTTTTTGTTTTCTCTGGAGATGTTATTATCCCACCATAGGGAATTAAGGCATCCTATGATAATAGATATTGTTGCCCTCCTGAACCCGGTGTTTCATCTCTTTGTATGCAAGCCCATTTTTGTCGACTATAGAGCCCAAATATTTAAATTCTTCCACTTGGTTAATTCTAGTGTCGTCGTCTATTAGCACCTCAAACCTTGCCTCAGTGTTCAGGTATTTATTTCTTTTTAGACTCACCCGTAAGCCCCACTTATTATATTCCACCTGCAGTCATCTCAGCATGGACTCAAGATCGAAAGCGTCCTGCGCCAGTATAGCCTGGTCATCGGCAAATCTCAAAGTAAAAAGTTTGTGTTAGTATATAGATTAAATAGTAGAGGGAATAAGCAGCATCCTTGTTTCAATCCCTTTGAGACATTTTTTGGATTGGATAGTTGTGCTCCAACTTTGATGCATGATGTGTGTTTCCCCTATAAAGTTCTTGGAATATTGACAACATATGTCGGTTGATGTTCAATTCTCTTAAAGCAATCCACAACACTTGTTGAGGTATTGTGTCATACGCTTTTTTAAGGTTTATGAAAGCTATGTGTAGTTCTTCTTCTGTGCTATTCTCTTCTCGGCTAACTGCTGTAAAATGAAAAGGTTATCTGTGCACGAGGGGTCTCTGGCGCCTTAAAACCGGAGCATCTCGACTAGAGGAGCATATCTTGAACAAAAACCTGATCCTTCAAGAATGGGGGTTAGAGAGATGGGCCAGCAAACCACCACCAAAAAAAAAAGCTTAATACAACTAAAAGTATTCTTAACGAGCTTTGGAACCGAACTGATCAAAATATAAGACGGCGCCTGGCGCGGAAAAGGACTATGAAACTGATTAATTGAAACGTACAAGGTATAGCCAACAGATCATCAAAACTTCTAGCCATCCTAAGCCAAAGCAAAACAGATATAGCCATATTTACTGAAACCAAGAACGAAGAGGTGACTAATTACCTACATTTTTGGTCCGAGGTACAAAAATTCTAAAGGGCAGGGACAGGAGTCTTAATCCTAGTTGATAAAACCCATCAGAGATACATCAAGAGGTTCAAATACATATCCGAAAGAATAATTTCTTTGACGCTATCCATCTATGGATATGTCACTTGAATTATAGCGACCTATGCACCTAATCTAGAAACAGTAATTAACAGCTTTCGTCGTCATCAAGACATAATAATAGCAGGCGATGTTAATGCTTGAGTAGGCCTTGCTACAGGAAGCGAAGTAGTTGGAAATGGGGATGAATAACTCGGGAGAAACGCTAATAGACTACTGCAAATTACATGACCTAAGAGTTATGAATGGTTTTTTTGCACACAAAATGATTCACAGGTATACAGGGGAGATACCATCCCTGAATCAAAAGTCCATAATTGACTACTTTCTAACTAAACAAAAAACCCGGTTTAAATGGCAAGACTGTAGAGCGAAGAAAGGACTGAACTGTGGATCAGACTACTATGCTCTGAAAGCCAAACTAGTATGTCCATTTCAACAAAAAATAAAAGAAGAAAGGCAACAAGTCACCAAGAAGGTGAACAACATGAAGGAAGAACAAAGACATAACCTACATTTATTGCAAGAGCATAGCATCCAGTACCTATATGAAAATAGGTTAAATCAAGACTACCACAAAGACATTGAAAAGGAATACGAAAACATCAAGACGGTGGCTCACGGTAAAAATGGAAGAATTAATAAAAGAAAAAAAAATGTTACAATGACTGACTAACGTGCAGAAATGTTGAAAATCGAGAAACCTATAAAAGGGAAAGTGGAGAGGTGAAGAAAAAAATCAAATAAACTAAAAATTTATTTTAGGAACGAAAGTGCGGAAGAATAGAAAGTCTAATTGGGGAAGCACGATCCACAGAAGTGTGGGGACCAATTAAGCAGATAAAGACAAATGAAACAAATAAAATGTGTTACGTCAAAGATTGAAAACATAGCCCTGACACAGTTTATGTGCAGATTCAAATCACCCATTAGCTCAGCCTGGATAAAGTGTAATGTGGTTTTGGGGGGTGTCTCCGGAAGTTACTGCTATTTTGAACTTCTGTTATTCAATAAAAAGTACAAGTTTACGTAGATTAATTTTGGTAAGCGATGTGATTTTTGAAAAATAAGTGGTTTTGCTTAAAAATGGAAAGAACTGAAAAGGATCAAAAACAAATACAGTTTTAGGTGGGGGGAGTAAGGAAGTTCTCGATTTTCTCTTGTTAGACCTTCAATGATTATTTGATCAAAGTTTAAAAACTTAATAAATTATTTACCCTATTCCCTAAATTTTGATCTGATTTGACTGGACTGTATCTTGCTTGTTTTTGTGATGGACTACTAGTCTAGTATATTCGTACCTCTTTTCTTCCTAACACTGCTGTTGGGGATAAGCCTTCCGATGGCTTCTAGTGAAACAAGAAAATTTAAAAGCTTGCAGACATTTCCAGACTAGTTTTAACTCACGGGTAAATGAACTTAAGCCATTTTAAACTGCTTGGTTTTGTGTATATTTGCTCTTCGAACGCATTGTTCAATGGTGTAAATTTTTGCCCAAAAGATTGTAGCAGAATTACCTATAGTTTTTTATATCTGTTAGTATGCCAACTGGCAGTTCCTTGTGAAAGGTCCATCTATTTCTCATAAGTTACGATCTGCAACAATCACTTTAAAGCGTTTATCAAAGCCAAATCCAATTGATATTTTGTCCATGATTTTAGTCCTGTTTGAATTTTTAAATGGCCAATTAGATTTCCTAGTCTTTTTTTACTTAACTCTATACAGTCTATGTAAATGCACTGAGAGTTGCTTCCTTCTCTATTTGAACTCTTTTTAGGTTCAGCAGCACAGCTTGTACTTGCTTGTTCTTCTTCTTCTTACCACCACAAACGCGCGTGGCATGCCAATAACACCGGTGCAACATTCTCTGTAATTCTTCTAAGGTGTTGGTTTCAGTTAAGTTTTTGATTCAATTTAACCGCCAAATCTTAACATTCCTAGGCCGCCATCTGATATGGAAACTTCTAATGCTAACTTCCTTCTATTAGTAAATAGTGCAGCTTGTTCTTTTTTTGCATGGTCTTGCCCATCTATGGAGCGCGATGGAACGTAATTAGCCTCCAATCTTTTGCCTTCCTTCTCTCTTAAAATCTCTTCATCCTCTCGCTGTGGGCCTTCCTCCGCTTCTGTGTCCAGGCTGCGCCGGCCCTGATTGTTTGAACATTCGCAAAGTAGTGGTTGTCAACCATTTTCCTGAATGTATGTCTGTCCTGTACGATGTCATCGTTGATGCTGATTTCCTGAAGGTTTTGATCAATTTCTATAAGCCAGTTGTTTTCTATTTTCACGGAGAGGACAAGGTTAAGGATTCGTTTAGTGAGCCTGCCGGATATACCCGTAGAATCTTAACCGCCTTTTCCTAAAAGTGTCTGTTATTTTTTTCAAAGTGTTGATATAATTCCAGAAATTTCCTTTTTATCCAGATTTTCCCTATGCAGACTGGACCAAAAATTTTCCTAAGGATTTTTCTCTTTTGTTTTTCTACGTTCTTAATATGCGTTTTGTTTCCCATGATTAAAGTCTTCGATGCATATAGCGTTCCTGGTTTGACAATTGTGTTGCAATGTTTTAGTTTTGCATTGTTGTTGTTGAATGTGTTCCACGCGATTCCTATAGGCCTTTTTTATTTGGAGAGTCTCTCTACGTTTGTGTGGCGATTTAATCCTGAGGGCTAAATGATCTCTCCTAGATATTTGAATTTAGGTACTTGAGCTATGTTTCCCAACTTCGTCGTCATAGACTGCCTATCAAGGTGACGAGAGAACCCTTCCATGTATTGAGTTTTCGTATAAGAGATTTGCAGCCCAGGTTTGGCTGCAATTTCATTGCTAGGTCATCTGCGAAGGCTGAACAACGCAGTTGAATTTTGTTGTTGCGAAGTTTGTCCAAGAATATTTCTTTTACTTCTTTTTCCCATTTATTTTTTCTAATACAAGACTAAATAGTATAGGTGATAGTCCGTCTCCTTGTCGGCATCCTGTTTTGATATGAAAAGGTTCAGATATTTAGCCCAGGAATTTAACTTTTGACGTGGTGTTGGTTAGTGTTTGTATGATTAGTTTTCTTGTTTTTCTATCAACTTTAAATTCCTCTAATACACCGAAAAGTGTTTCTTTGTCTATTGAATCATACGCTTTTTTGAAGTCCACAACGATGACCACCGTTTGCCTGCATTTGCAGATTTGGAGGATGGCTTTTATGTTCAGTATTTGTTCTGCACGCAATGTACCTTTTCTGAATCCTGTCTGATATTCGCCAATTAGGTGGTCTGTTTGTTTTTCAATCCTCCCAAGTAAGATTTTGGAGAGAAGTTTGACAGTAGCTGCTAGGAGAAAAATCCCTATCTGCTTTATTCCCTTTCTTGTGCAGTGCGTGGATTAAAACACACTTCCAGTCTTCAGGAATTTTTTCGGTGGGCCGGATATCGCTTAAGATTGCCTGGATTTTATGGGCGAGGTTTGTACCACCTATTTTTATCATTTCGGCAAATAAATCATCTTTCCCTGGAGCTTTGTTATTTCTAAGTTCAATCTAAAGTTCAGAATCGGAGTTTGGTTTCGTTTTTTCAAGATTAAGTTGGCCTTTGAAGGGTTTACAGTTTAAAAGGTTCTTAAAGTACAGCTTTCTTTATTATTGGTTTCCAGAGTTCCATTTGGACTTTTGAAATAGAGACTAGGAGCTTAATAGTTTAACTGCTTTTTTCTAAATTTTTGGTATTATTTTGTTTGAGATCTTGTTTGATTTCGGCAAACCTGTTTTGATCGTAGTAGCGTTTTTCACATCTACTGATTTGTGAGGTTTGTTTCTGTACTGTGGTGAACTCCTGCCACTTCTGGGGGGTCTTATGAGAATTCCAGTTTTGCCAGGCTTGAATTCTCCGTTCTATAACCTGATCACAAGTGCTATTCCATCGCCGATGTTTACGTTTCCTCGGAAGTAAGCCGATGTTTTGTGAAACTGCTTGGAGTCTGCGTTTGAAGGCAGGCCAGTTGGAGAGAGCTTGGTTGTGGATGTGAGGAAGAAAAGTGTTGACGTTTTGTTTAAGGAGTTGCAAATCCATTTGCGTGTTTTGGATTATTCTTGGCTTAGATCTGTTTGGATTTACTTTTACCAGCGACAGGTAATGTTGGAAATCAATGACACCCTTCTTATATTTGCATTATGCTTGTTATTAAATTTTAGACTCTCCGTATGTATTTTTCTTATAATGATCTTGAGTCTTAAGTTTCTAAATCTTTATCAATTAACTGTGTTAAGAAATAATCCATAACCAAAGACGATAGTACCTGTCCGTGGCGGCAGCTCTCTACAGCTGTAACGGTTAGTCTTTAGTTTAGCATTGCATTGGTTCATCTAATTGTGAAGGTGTAGCCAAATTCTTCATCTACGTTACAGGGCTGTTGTTCAATATTACTAACAAGATTATGTTTCCTACTTTAAATATGCAGGTGAATTATTTTTTGCGTTGTTTTTAGAATAAAAGACATCAAGTTGACTGTTCTCCACTTGATCGCTTACCAGCCTTGGATATGAATATTACTTTGACTTTCCTTTATACTTAAAAAATGTAACCCAGGTAATGGCTGGCCTTGAAGAGCCTTACTATTCTTAATAATATTTAGCGTGACATTACGAACTTTAGCCTGTGTTTCGCAGTTTTCTGTATATTGAGCTAAGACACTTACCAGCTACTTTTACTTTACATTACCGTTATCCCATTTAACTTCTTTAGTCAAAATTGGTGCTAGTGCAATAAAGAATAATAATTTGAACTTTCAAATTTGATTATTTGGCTTTTGAGCAACCAGCAATGTTAGAGATAGGCAAGCTTGCCTCCTCCCCATGTAATTTAAACGATAGTTAGGTTATGTTATCTATAGTCTACTTTTGAACCTTGTCTACTGTCATAACAATGAGAAATCCATATTTAGCTGCATGCAGCAATAATTTGATAAGTAATCTGTCTATAACCAGAATATTTTTCATAAGTTGACTTAAGTTGATTGTAATGCATTTTGAGAAGAAGACCTTGAAAGTCAAGCTATCTAAATCGCATATCCACAGATAGCTAGAGAGCTTCTTCCATTCTTATACTATGAGTAAGTAAATTAAGTCAATATAAAACCCTTTTAGAAAGGCAACATTCAGCTCATTTATAGCAAAGAAATGTTAATAAGAGCTCTTCTAATGTATTTTACCTTAAGCTCTAAGTAACAATTTCTAAATTGATTCGTCGTTTGCTTCTGCTCGATTTTCCTCGAACGTGTTCTAATATTCAAAAACTTTCGCAACTTTTTAACAAGCCATTGATTATATCTTCAAGTTATAAGTAAAAGTTAAAATCGATGCCTTGTCTCGATATTAATATTAAAACATGTTGAACTTTTCCATGTTTAACATAAATTTCATTACGGGGCCGAACGAGCAACCAACTAACTAATTTTCGTACCACAAGATGTACTTTTCGATTAAAATTAACAAGAAACGAGAGGGTACTGCTGATAGTAATGTTTTTAGTTAACGACTGGTTGCGAATGGTGGTGGCTCTCGCAAAGTTTTGCAAGAGAATCATCCCTCAGTTACAGACACCCAATGAAATAATGTGAATGATTTTAATTGAAAAGGAGACAGGAATTCCCAGGTCCGCTCGTTCAAATACACATGTATGGGCCAGGAAACTTGGTTGGAATTTAATTTAGAAAGTTTTTCTCAAGTTCGGGTCTTGGAATTAAGTTTTGGGTAAATTGAACTAAAGGAACTATTCACAAACTTATTTAGCGGATTTCCTTCTAAGCCGATGGCTCGCAGTGTACTAATCTTTTATTTATTTTCATCATATTTTGTTTCGATAACACAGTGGAAATGTGTACACTGAAATCCTTTACTTTTCCCAATATATTAGTGTAGATGCCTTTCATTTCTGTTTTCTTTTTAGTAAAAAAAAATTCTGTATCACTAGCAGTAAGTTTGTTACAATTTTCCTGGGCAAAACGACTGCAATAGAATTGTTTTGCATTATCTTTTTTAAGATTTCTTCTCTTTTTAAAAGGTGGGTAATTGAAAAACTAACAAAATCTTTGTAAATCTTGATAAATAATTGCTTTGCTTGGTTAGTGTTGACATGAGTACTTGCCGGAAATATCTGTTGAGTTTCTGTTTTCTGTCAAGCATCTCTTACTCAGAGAGAAAGTTTTCCTAAATTCCCACTTGAATAATTTTCTAGGAACTCTATGTGCTTATACAAAGGGAGGCAAAGGATTTTATTTAGGTTACTAGGTCACAGCCGTTAGTAGAATCTTTGGTATTTCATTTACAAAGATGTTTACATCAGGTTTGTTCAACTTTCATATGTGTAGATTTTCTGTATACAAAAGCAAACTATGTCTAATAACTCCATCTCTAATAATTTCTTTGAGTTTATTATTATAAGTAATTTAAACGAAAAACAGAAGTTTTTGAATTTTAGATTAGTTTCAAATTATGTATTTATGGATTTTATATTCATTAAAGTAAAAGCACATTAGACTAATACCTACAATAAAAAGAAAACAAAATAAAGAAAATCCCACACTAGTCATCATTTTTCCATAAGGATTACGTCTTGTATGTCATTGAGTTCAATAATAAGTACACATAGAAGCTTCAATGCACTTGAAGGAAATTCCAATCGATTAGTTCGAAAATCAATGTTCTATAATGCTTTTAGACTCATAAAACGATTAATATGAGTGAATTATTACGTCAACCAAGAGGGTCTTTCCTAAAGGAACTTGCTACATAGCCTTAAGCCAAAAGTGCTATAAAAGTGTCACGTATTTTGCATTCGATAGTGTTGTTTCACACAGGAATAGGGGGGTCTTTAGTGTGAATGACGCAGCACATCCAAGAGAGCTATTACTATATCCCTTTCGTTGAAGGGTGTAAATTTTTTATTGGTGTTACGATTTCTTACAGCGTCTTATTTTTTATTTATATGTAACGATTTCGAGATTTACTGCTTATTACATAGTAGGTACATTTTTACTAATTGGACTTTTTAGTTTTTATCCATATATCTTCATATTAAAAACATTTTTCTTATTATACTGTCTAGAATTGGTACATTCAAACGAGATTTTACAGTTTTCATTTAAATAATTACAGCAAAACTACTAATTACATATCAGTTTTCTTGAGTACAATACTGTTATGGCTGGAGGCACATTGCTTTTACTCAACCGCCTTCAACATTTTAAAACTGTCTGGGACTAATATTTTTTATTAATTTAAATAAATTACAATTCATACTGCATTTAATAGACAGTTAGTGCTTGGAAATCACAGATAATACAAAATGATTTAACCCACACACGCAATCCATAAAAGCAAATAAGAACAAGGTGTAGAGAAAGAGACGCTAAATACTCAGTATCGGAAACAGTGGAGTTCGAACGCTAATTTTTCCC
This sequence comes from Ignelater luminosus, assembly GCA_011009095.1. NCBI lineage: Eukaryota > Metazoa > Arthropoda > Insecta > Coleoptera > Elateridae > Ignelater > Ignelater luminosus. Next base: position 59,118 of record VTPC01091213.1, read on the forward strand.
AACTCTGTTTCAACCTGATCAAGATTCTTGATCAAGATCCAAGATCGGTGTAAGTTAAACAATTTCAAGGGCAGTGTCAATCACGATGTCGCGTTACGACTGACAAATACCACTAGTAACTTAACCACCAAGACAAGCATACGATTTCTAAATGCTTTCACACTTTCAATCATAAGTAAATTACATTATCTTTTTTTACTTTAACATTAAAAAATTATAACTCATCTTCAGGCATTCCAATATCTCGGTTTGTGTTGGTGCGTTGGTTACAATAGATGGAGTGACATATGAACCTACCTTTGTCACTCTAAGACGCCACTATTGACAGGTAACTAGAAAAATTCGTTCTACTCAAAGGCAGCACCAAAATTGAATACATACAGTTACGATAAAACTAGAAGATTATTGACCTAGATCAAATTATCAATAGCAAATTTAGACTGTGTCATCAAACTAAAGAAACCGATGTTTATGGACATAAAGAGACATGCATTAATCAAACAGAAAAAGTGTCAAGTTTTTTTGCCAAAAGAAATGAAATGAAAATAAATGCTAACAACAGAACAACAGTAATAATAAATGTTTTTCCAAAATAATATAGATCAACACCAAAAAAAAAAAATCGTTAACGTTTACAATGATTGTATCTGTTCACTGTTAACAATTGCGTACAAAACTTAAATCTTTTATTGGCAAGCACAGAATTTCTTTTGATAGCAATAACTTCTAAAATTCTAATGTTAAATCTTTGACTCAGCAGAGAATACTGGTACTAAAGATGTTTGAACGTAAAAAATTGTACTTCATTTTCCAATGTAAAAAGTTTACATCCAGAAAACTCTGGAAAACTCTTGTCAGTTTACATAATAAACTTAGAAATTTGTAGAATTCTATCAACTCAGTTTCTTGACAATAACAGAACAATCAATCGCCAAAGTCAATTTTTAACACGCGAACATCTTCATAACATTTAATATTAAAACTTTCCATAAGTTAAAATGTCACGGTAATAACTGCTACGTTAGCAGTATTATGATGAAACCAAAATTGTCTGCGATCCTGGGGCTCAAGACTGCATCTTGACAAATAACTTATTGTAACTGTATCAAAGCTATCATTTACACGTTTTTAACAGCACACACCCGTACTGGCAACAGAAAACTAACAGACACTAGAACGCCTGTTTTACAATCCAAAAATTTTTCTAAATATATAAAACAAGCCCAGGATGTCAAGTAATAGAATAGTTGCTGCATTTTATTGTAGTGTTAGTGCCTTGTAGACTAGTAATAATTTTGATGTCGATGCGCTTGGTGGTTTGAGAAGGAATCTGTTGATAAAGCATACTTGGTGTTGAAATATTTCTGCCGTCTGCCTTCTTCTTAGTCAAATGGTTAACACACACATTTCGATTAATATGTGACAAGACAGCCTGATACCTAAAGAAAAATGTCCTTACCTAGAATATGTTGAATATACTTCGATGGGCAAATCTAGAAGCAAGGCAAGAGAATTAATCCCGTGTTTCTAGTGTCTATGAGGAAGGAACCTGCTGAAAGATCAAAACTTACCTATTACCAATAATGTAATGTAAAGTTGGTATAACAGCTTCAAATCACAAGTTGAACAAAGTTGCCAGACTTACTCCGGGATTTTGTGTTTGTGAGATTAACTTTTTTACGGTTAATCTCTAAGGTGGGGCAATGCTGGAACTACAGTCTCATAGTCCCTTTAAACTTGTGCTGCATTACCCCGTTGAACACAAGACAAATGAATGCCTAATACTCTTTTAATAATTCCCAATTTTTCTTATGCAAGTTTAACGTGCTGAGATATAACAATTATTATACCAAGAACTATTCTGCAATAATAACATTTTACAACTAGATCACAGTTTAACAACGTGAACACTTTATTTTACTATACTATTGTATAGCACAAGTAGGTTTGTTAATATTTGTAATTGTAGGAAGTAACCTGACAACTTTTTACTGCGTTGGTCAGAAAGTGCGAATATCATGATTTCATACATTTCTTTTCTTTATGAAATGCGTTGCAATGACCTAGAAACTTCTCTCTTCTTTTGAATTAAGATTTAATCTTACAAGAAAATTGGAATTATGAAAACTTTCTTTAGAAAGAAAACCGTGTTTGATTTTGGAATAGAAATGATTAATTTCAAGATTAAACACACGCAGATGCACAGAAACAGGATTTTTGGACTTTAATTACAGCTCTAAAGAGCAAAAAAGCGTTTGCAGAATTTAAAATTAAAAAAAAATGTCAGGACTAACTATTCATGTAGCACCGTATACATTGAGGGAGACTTAAAAGGAAAAGCTTTCAAAACTAAAGTAAGTCAGCGGATGGTGCCACCTATGCAAAGGTAGCAAGCGAAGCAAAACCACCGTAAGAGCCAAAGAACTAAGACGACGAACTAATGTTGACGATGCAAAACATGTTGCAGATGATAAAATCTAGAAGGTCAAATGGGCCCAAAGAACTTAAAGTGCTAACATGGAACGCCAATGGAATTCTCATTAAGAAAAAAGAATTAGAGGTATTGTTGAGCAAGTAACACCTAATTCCATAAATATTTAAAATATACTAGATATTCACTTTCGGTAGATTGAAGCAAACCTTTAGAAATGGTGAAATCCCTATAAACCTAAAGGCTAGAGTATATAACATGTGTATTCTGCCTGTCTTTACATACGGACTTCAAACCGTTCCACGTACTAAAGTATACGCAGATCAACTCAGGACACCGCAAAGAGCAATGGAGCGTGGATATTTGGTGTTCCATTGAGAAACAGAATAAAAACGAAGAGATTAAAAGAAGGTCCAAAGTAACTGATATTATAGAGGAAGGAACAAAAGCAAAATGGCGATGGGCAGGACACGTTGCTAGGCAAGATAACATCGGGTGGGCACGGAAAATTACGGAATGGAGACCAAAGCAAACGACAAGAAGCATAGGCAGACCACAGAAACGATAGGTGGACGGCATCAGAGCGACAGTCGGTGAACAATGGCTGCACATAGCACAGAATAGAAACAGATCATTTTACGGTCCTGCTAATACTCAGTGAGAGAATTATTAAAAAAGAGGCCGTCCGTTTTGCACAGTATTTGCAGAACAACATAGATCTTAAAAAATTAAAAAAAGCATATCAGCTGGAATAAGAAACCGAACGATTTATGCAAATTATACAAAAAACTGCATTCAGGAACTCCAACTTATCTGACCAAAGGAGTAAGTTATACAATAGAAATAAAACAACTGGTAGCAGAAAAATGAAAAGCTAAAGGAGATCTTGAGATTCTCAAGATCAAACTATTTTAAACAAGAAAAGCACAAGATCTTTGAAGAGAAATTCAAAAACTAACAGAAAATTTAATTAAAGATTATCTGATTAACCTGACTCCAGACGGAGACGCCGATTATTTGCTCTGGCGAGCTACTCGAGAGAATAAGAGACAGATTACTTTAATTTCACCAATTAGAAATGACAAAAGCCCCTCAGCTAGAAATAGCTGACCTATTTTTTAGGCTGCTAGCAGAAACGTTTCAAGCAAATGCTAACAGTCGAAATCACATTTAAAGAGCTAGCCAAAGAGATTTTTCTTCTTCTCCGGCTGTTCCTTATGAGGGTTTTCCATTTTCTGTTTCCATAGCTGCCTATTGTCCCAGTTTTCGTCTTGGAGATCTTTCTCCATCATAGTATTTTTTTATATAATATGTTTCCCAACTTAATCTTGGTCGGCCTCTTTTTCTTTTTCCAGCCGGATACCATTTTAGTATTCGTTTTGATCATCTCTCCTTGGACATTTGTTGTACAGCTTTTTGCATAAATAATGTCGCAGTATATTCTCTTAATGAATGAATTGATCAAATACACGAAATCTGATTTAGAATTAATTACATAAAATTTGTTTCATAAGAGCCCATAAGACGACGTTGGACAATTAATATGAAATTAGATTTCGTGTATTTAGTTAATTGCTTTATTAAAAAAAATGATTTGCGACATTATTTATGCAAAAAGCTGTATGACTATACCATTAGAGGGCTCGATTTTCTAGAGTTTTTGTGATAGAGTGGGTTATTTCCATTCTCGGCCAAATTTTCTCTGTTCTTGGTTTATCCATTCTTGTAGCCTTTATACATCTTGTCATAAAGTCCAGTTTCACTGTTCTGATTTTATCTCTGGTTGATTTAGTAATAGGCCACGTTTTACAATGTTTTGAATTAAACTATGAGACAATTTGTATTTTGGCTAATAGTTTCGTTCTATAGTAGACCATGTAATGACTTTGTCGCTACGAGGGTTGCTATTTATATTTCTGGCCTAACAATGAAAAAACAAGTATTTATGATCGAAACTAGTTTTATTGTTTTTCAAAATATTCTCGATTAAGATTGATACACTTTTCCATGCGTTTGAACCAATTTTCGAAGCACTTTTTCCACTCTGTTTGAGGCAGCTCCAAAATATGCATTTTGAAACAAAAAACGGCTTTTTCTGGTGTTGAAAATCGTTGACTACGCAGTTTGTTTTTGATGTACGGGAATAAAAAGAAATCATTGGGTGCCAAATCAGGGCTGTATGGTGGATGGCCCATCAACTCGACCTTCTGGCTGGTTATTCAATTGTTTGAGCAGCGGTGTGAGAGCTTGCATTGTCATGATGAAGAATGATTCGCCTCTTCTTTGAAGTTTTCCGAATTTCTCCAATGACTTCTGGCAAACAAATGGTTGTGTACCATTCAGAGTTGACCGTCTTACGTTGCTCTAACGCCACTGTTACCACATGACCGGTCATGCCAAAGAAACAGGCAACCATTTGCTTCGATGTGCTTCTTCCGCGAACAACTTTTGTTGGATTTGGCTCGTCTTGAAAGACCCACACAGTTGATTGCTGTTTTGTTTCGGGGTCATATGGGTAGATCCATGATTCGTCACCTGTGCAGATGTTATACACAGCCTTTGATGCACCTTTCGCAAATTTTTTCAACATTTCAATGCACCAGTCGACGCGAGCCTTCTTTTGAGCATTGGTCAAGTTATGCGGGATCCAACGGGAACAAATTTTTTTTACGGCCAAAGGATCATGTAATATCTTGTTGATGCTAGTCATACTAATGCCCAAAGATGCCTCAATCTCACGGTATGTCACATGACGATCTTGTTTAATCAGTTCACGCACAGCATCGATGTTTTCAGGCACAACGACAGATTTTGGACGGCCTTCACGGATTTCGTCCTGGAGTGAACATCGGCCACGTTTGAATTCATTATACCAGTTTTTTACAGTGCTGTAGGATGGAGCTTCATCGCTATATAATGTATTAAGTTCATTGATGCACTCTTGTTGTGATAATCCACGTCGAAAGTTATGAAAAATAATTGCACGAAAGTGTTCACGGGTCAATTCCATTTTTTACTAGGGAATGCACTTTTCAATTAACTGCAAACATCACTAATCTCACTCAAATGACAAAATGTTGTGGTTGAGGTTAGGTTCAACAATGTAAAGTTTACACCGGAAATGTCAGCTGACGCCTGGAAACAGTCAGTGTTGCCAAGGCCAGATATATAAATAGCAACCCTCGTATTTTCACTTCAGATGTGTCCGTAGAACTTATAGTCGTACCTAGCTATTTAAGATTTTAGCAGATTTTGATGTTCTGGTCGTCAACTCTTAAATTTAGTGTAGTTCTTCCCAGGCAAATGTATTCCGTTTTTTAGAATTTATTTTAAGATCCCATTTTTTCAAATTCTTTTTTGAGTTTTTCAATATATACTCCATATCTTCCTCGTCTTGTGCGAATATAATCTGATCGTCGATAAACATAAGAGTGTGAATGATACTATGGTCTATTTGCCAAAGAGATTAAAAATAATATTAATCCAAATAAAGCTTCAGGTTTTGACCTGATAACAGGCCAAGTTTTGAGACAGTTATTCAGAAAAGGCATAGTCGTGCTTACTTGTTTGTTTAATGCAGCATTTATACTAAAATATGTTCCTGCTGTCTGGAAAGCAGCAGAAGTAATAATGCTGCCAAAGCCAGAGAAATCTCCAGACGATTTCAAATCATATCGGCCGATTTCATTACTCCCAGTGATTTCAAAATTGTTCGTGAAGCTATCAATGAAAAATTTGACTTCAATCATAGGCAAAAATCGTCTGATCTTAAATTACCAGTTCGGGTTCAGACAGAAACACTTGACAATAGATCAGGTCCATCGGATCACAAATATTATTGAGAAAGCACAACTGATTTGTTTTACTGCATTCCTGGACATAGAGCAAGCCTTTGATAGAGCTAATACGTACAGTACGCAAGACTTTGAGTACTCAATAGCAACATTTGCCGACAACATTGCACTTCTGACTATAGGAAAAGAAGTATCATCATCAACCGACAGACTTCAGATGGCGTGCAACAAAGTTACAGATTGAACTAGCAGATGGAAAGTGAATTAAAATCAGTACACATCAATATTACGAATAAAAAGATCAAAGATCAGATAATACTAACCATTAACAACATACAAGTACCATACGAAAACAATGACAAGTACCTTGGATGATAAACTGTGTTCGAAAACGCATGTCAAAACGAAAAGGAATCAATTGAAACTTCTACTAAAACAATATTATTGGATGCTAGGCAAACATTCCCAGTTATCCACCAACTGTGAACTTTTAATTTCCAAACAGGTGTTTAAACCTGTGTGGTTGTAAGGCGCAATAGATTCAAACATCAAATGCATACAAACCTTTCAGAACAAAGTTCTTAGTATATTTGTTAATGCGTGGTATGTCAAGACTGAAGATCTCCACCGAGACCTTGGAATTCTCATGGTTGAGGATAAGATCAAAAGAATGGATATCGTGTAGTGTTTTGTGCTTTAAAGCAGAGCATGTGCGCGTGCGTGAAAGTGTTAGTGTTAAATTAAAATGTTAAAGAAAACTAGAAAGACATCATTGGGTGAATATTAATCTTAATTCTTTCTAATTTAATCGTGTAAAATGATTGGTTGGTCTCTTATTTAAAAAGAAATCCCCCAGATTAACAGACAGAGAAATCTAGACAGCCTAACATGTTCCAGACAGCAAAACTTTACTATTTCCTAACAACATAGTAACTGTGTAAAGTAAACAATGTAAAGAAATAGCAAAATAAAAGGTAACTATAAGTTAACTATTGGTTAAGAATGTCCCGGTTTTTGTAACTGTAGAGTTACTTTTAGATTACGTTTGGATAACTATCTGTGGGAATGTCACTAAGCCTAGTAATCTTCCGAGCATTTGAAAGTTACATTGCATTTTCTATATCTTTACTATACAGTTACTACTTAGTTACGTTGCTGCTGCCGATGCCGTACGGGTGCTGACGATAAACCGGTCGTCATGAAACTACATAAATTATTTTTATTATAAATTAATTATTACTACCGCAAATTTCCAGAAATCCAAAAGTAAAACAAAATTTAAAATATTTTCAACTAATTCGCTTCAGATCATTCTATTATTTTTATTGTTTTTTGGGGGGGGTTGGAATGTCTCCATGTTCAGGTGGAATGAGGGTTGCCTGACATTTTTTTTTATTTAATAGCTTTGTCTGCTTCTGCCACCGGGATTTGAACCTGAGTTGTTGTAGCCATGTGGTTTGTAAGTTGTCCTTCTGACCAACTGCGCTAACAAGCTGTAGACGCTCTTTTGAATACGCATTGAATATATTTATTTTATATCGTCACTAAAACTTTGAAACAGGTTGTTGGAATTATTATGCACAATTTCTCACAGCCATTGTTAACAATTTCTTTTGTACATACTTTAAGGCAGTTTTTGCAACAACCACAAAATTTTTGTTTTTATATTCTGAACTATTTCTTGTGAATAATGCTTTGCAATAATAATTGTTTTTTATTTTACATTATTATTGGATTTCGTTGTCGCCCAGGGCTAGATTTGTGCTAGAAAACTTACCGTTGGTGGTAGCAGCAAATAAATAGTCAAAAAATAGGAATGTTACCATAAAATGTTGTTTTATTAATTAATCCAAAGATGCCTTAAAATAGTTAATGGAAAGTAATCCAACAGTATGGATGTATAATTATAGTTAACAAAACTATATTATTGTAAAGGGTAGTAGACTTTTGCTGTCTGGGATAAAATTTAATATAAGAAAATGGTTTATTGAAATTCTACACAACTTTTGGTCTCTTTACTGGGCGAACGGTCGACCACTGCCACCAAAACCCCGGGTACCTGCGGCGCGTCCCTTCTGAAGACCGATTTGACCTAAATACCTTAAATTTTTATCTAAACAACTACAATTTTTATGTTTATTAATTTAATTAAAATATTAATTCATAGTTAAAGTAAACAAGAAACGACAAGACAGTAGAGTTACTACCAATACTTGTTTTATTGTAACATGACGTATTCTGTCCTAAAAGTAAGCTTTAATATGTTAATATTATTGCAAAGGGACAATCAGATAGTGCAGTTGTCGCAACGAACCTTTTCGGTTCCTCTAACAAGTCAACTGACAGTAAGTTGACGGTTACCTGACTACTAAAGAACATTAGAAAGTTTAGTTACGGCTTCATACCAACTAAAACGTTACTACATAGTTACCTGACCCAAAAATGCCTTAAAAATAGTTAGAGAGAAGTAATAGAACGGTATGAATGTAAAATAATAGTTAACAAATAGTAACATTGCTGTAAAAAGTAGTAAACTTTTGCTGTCTGGGGTAGCAATCTTAATAACTGCGCTAATCCAAGAAGAAACTACAATATTGTTAAGGTAAAACACACTTTGTACTAAATCAAAAATACTGAAGTTCGTCCGCACCTTAAGTGCTCATTATTACCGATAGAGGTAAACTTCGGAGATATGCGAAATAAACACCTTACAGTAATAATCAACTAAGAATCAGATTCAATGTAGTGTGTTGTCTACGAAAGGTTTTGAGATTAAACATTCAAGCAAGGTTTCTTAAAATTTTGCTTGGACAAAAAGTAAGAATTTTTGATTACGATTTTTTGAGTGGACATGCCTGCCCTTCCCCTAATCTTTTTCTTGCCAACGGTATCAATGAATTGCATTTTGTGAAAGAGCAGTTGCTTTAGAGTAAGCACCACACAGAAAGTTCAACTTTGATATACTATGTATTACAACCAGTAGCGGTATGTCCAGCTCTACATCTTTACTCTATTAAAAGTCCATCTGACTACGTAATGTTTGATTTTAAAGGTTGCGTAATTTGAAACCTACATCAAATCCTCTATCAAGTAGGCATAAACCTTATAATATCAATTATACTCAGTTCTTAGACAAACGGCAAAGCAATATTTATGCATCCCAAGGATATAATTAACGAGATTTTTCTTCTTTCTTAATTTTTTTGAAACTAAAACACTCCTTGAATAGAACGTTTGTTAAACATTTCATTACGCCAAGATTTTGCCAACGCAGCATTTTTAAATCATTAGCTATCCTTTTTTATTGTTGGAGACAGTTTTTCACATTTTACATTTTGTTCATGTTTTTACATCTAGTGGTTGTTGTTTTTCTTTTCTTTTATGTGAAAACCAAACGTCCTTACAGAATCTGGTAACCATACAAAAACGAGTGTTCAAAACTGAAAAATATCAGAATATAGCATCACGTAAAACTTTAAGGTTGCAAAAAAGGCTATATAAATAGAGGAAACAAATACAATAAGTGGTATATTGCCAAACAAAAAGAGATTCCGTTTTGACATATGCGCATTTCTTATTTTTTTTCCTTCAAATAGCAAGAAACATACACACTCTCATAAATCATTCAAAAATATTTTGTAAGATTTCCTTTCAGAATACAAATACATGAATACGCGACTTTATAAATAGACGATGCATGCATGTAAAAGAAAAAAAATCATGCGAGGCCTTTTAAAAAGTTCTCCCCGGAAAGGCAAAAGCATTAAAAGCGCGCTACCTGCATGCGTACTTGTATAAACGTATACTACGTAAAAAGGGAACTTGTCTCTTCAACCTTTTGCCCTGAATCATTCATCCATCACATCGGCACACAATGCGGTATCGTTTTTCATAATTCAAAAATGTAACTTTTGGAATTTTCGTCTCCTTTTCAGAGGGAGAAATTGGAATTAAGAGAAATACATAAATAATAAAAGCATTCATTTTAATTTTGCCGGAAATAATGTTTCTTAGAAGACAAAAGGGGCAGAAAATTTCTTTAAATTGTCGTTCTTAACGAACTAAACAAAGTAACAAAGTCATCGAAATGCAATTAGAATGTCGGATACCCGAGAGAATTCGGTTTAAACTTTTATTCGATACCGTTTAAAAACGCAAAGCGTCCCTTAATACCCACGACCCGAATTTTCACGCACCTTTGAAGCGTATTATCAGGGGAAAATCATTTTCCTCGATTTTTTAACTATTCGGAGAAAGTGAAATATGCGTTCCCTAGCTTTGGGGAATAATGTCCGGATTTGTGCACACCTGAGCTTCAACACTAACGGGGTGAGTGAAGTTGCGTAGAGGGAGGAAATGGCGTCGTTCGTCAGCAGAGTCAGTAACGACCGTGTTACGCGTGTCGTTATGTACGTGCAGATCTACAAGGGATTTGTTAGGAATGATAGGGATTAGCAGAAACTGCTTTTTTTACATCCAGTTGCGAGTTTTATTAAGGAACCGCTATTAATTTTCAAAACGAGATTAAATTGTGCAGATTTCACCTCACTTTTCCGAATGTAAGCATGTAATTTGTCAAAACAAACGACGATTCGTTCTTGTCTGCACTCACTAAACAATTCGGCGGCTCAGTTGGCGTTGGGGCGCTGTTATCGACACAGCCATTTGTGGCGTCATTATCGCTCCGTCTGTAAAGACGCCCCGTACGCGTTCGACCGACAAGATATACGTCTTCCAACGAGCTTTCAATTATGTTTTATGAGACCCTCGATGAGTTCCTTCTCTTATTGCCTCTGAAACTTCTGCTTGATGTGTGTGTGTGTGTGTATTTTCAAATGCTAGTATTTGTATCGCGATTTGAGACGTAAATCTAAAATGTCACGACTTCAGCATGAAACTTCAAAAAAGATAAAACAAGAAGAAAGACATCAACAAATCTGTTACAACGTAGATGCGCCTACCTACTTAGATGTCATTGGCACGACTGGAATTTTTATCACTTATATGCATATCGTCATTTGAGAATTTTGATTACGTTTGGACTCGTATAACCTACACATAATGAATTATCCATTAGAAACGTTCGACTAGTTTTACGTAATGTGCATAGTTTGTCAACTATTCTAAAATCGATCATTTATAATTGCCAATATGTTTGAAGCTTTAATTTAAGGATAGTTGTAAGAGTAGTGGTATAACTTTTTTAATATCCATAAAGAAAAAAGCAGCAACCTTTTTGTTTATTTTTAGCTACTTTTGAGTAGTTTCTGTTTATAATTAATATACGGCGTAAATTCAAGGAAAAAGTGGTGAAGCTAAATACATAACTTGTAGTAGTATCTAAGTTAAGTTCAGAAACAAGTCACCTGATAACTTGTCATTGTCTCGTGGAAGCCCAACGATTTAGAAATTACACTACATTAAATAAAATGTTAAGCAGGAATAGAGAAGGACAATTCGGGATGATCATTTAAAGATATCTAGAAATTTCAATTTCTTTAAATTTTTATATTTTTTAAAGTTTATTTAATATGTCAGCAAGTGATCAAAATTATAGTTTACAAATTCCAACTTACAACATATCCGTTCATTTACGCGTTGTAACTTGTCGAATGTTGCCACAGCTTTTTGTTCTAAAAACTTAATGAATTCACTTATATCGTTATGGTTTGCTTTTTAATAACATTTTAGGTCTTTAAGAAAAACCTAGGTTTCAAATATGTGTAGTATGGGGATCATTTTGACTCAGAATGTAAAAATGATTGATAATTTTGGTTCTGGAAGGACTTGACTGATTGTGAGTTGTCTTATTTAAAAAAATGTTTCGTACTTGCGCTCTCATTGCTTTAAAGTTTGATGCTTAAAATTGATGCTTAGGTAGTTTATGGATGAAACTGTTTGGTAGTGCAAGTAAATCATAACTGTCTAAACTGTTTTTGTATATATTTAATTAGTTCTTGTATTTAAAATCATCAAAACGGGGCAAGTACGTGTCGTGTACTGATTTTCCTATCAGATGATACTATGTCTCACAATTATCGAGGCAAGTGCATATTTTCTAGAAGCTCAGCTTCAAAACGCAATTTTCAGATAGAGATTATAACAATTTTTCTTAAAGTTATGTCATGTTTCCTTCGTGAAAACTCAGAGACATTAAAAGCCAACAAATAAAAACTCCAAAACTTCAACCTTATTATTATCAAACTAACAATAATCATTAAAAAACTACAAAAAATAAATTTTATTATTATCATTCAACTAAGAATTAATCAGTGCGAAATATTATTGAAGTCAACAACTATCATTTAAGTTAACCATTCATTGATATGGTACTGAGCAAAGGCCCCTTGAAATGTCAGGTCACACCTACGTCCAATAGTTGGTGGAGTCAAGATAGATACGAGGGCGGTTCAGTAAGTACCCGTGTTTGACGACAGAAGGCGTTCCTGAGGGAAGTTGGTGTTATCATCGTGTGCTGCCATCTATCAAACGACGGTATAACAAATTGCAGACTGATTGATAGGTTAGTTTGGATTTGACAGCCATTTGAGTAAGACGTGTTTCGTGATTTTAGCTAAGATGGAAAAAGAGCAGTATCGTTCGGTAATTCGCTTTCTGTTTTTGGATGGGAAAAAATGCGAGGAGATAAAAGCAAAGTTGGATGCTGTTTATGGGGACACTTCGCCATCTATGACCACAGTTAGGTATTGGTTCAACGAATTTAAACGTGGACGAACATCCGTTTTTGATGAGGAGCGACCAGGACGCCCGGCCGACGTGGTTACCGAGGAAATCATTCAAAAAGTCCACGACATGATTCTCGCTGATCGACGAACGAAAGTGCGTGAAGTAGCAGAGGCCGTAGGCGTGTCGACCGAAACGTCAATTAATATTTTACATGATAAGTTGGCGATGAAAAAATTGTCGGCGCGATGGGTGCCGCGATTGCTAACGGTGGACAACAAGCGGATGCGGCTGTTAACTTCGAAACAGTGTTTGGAGCAATTTAAGCGAAATCCGAAGAAATTTTTGCGTCGAGTTGTCACCGTTGATGAAACCTGGATTCATCATTACACACCAGAAACTAAGCAACAATCAAAACAATGGATTTCTCCCGGTGAATCTGCTCCAAAGAAGGCGAAGATGGATCCATCGGCCGGAAAGGTCATGGCGACGATTTTTTGGGATGCGAACAGCGTCATCCTCATGGATTTTTTAGAAAAAGGAAGAACGATCACTGGACAATACTACAGTGAGTTATTAAACAGCTTCGACAAAACATTGAAGGAGACACGGCCGCATTTGGCGAAAAAGAAGGTGCTGTTTCACCACGATAACGCACCAGCACATTCATCCGGAGTTGTCGCCGCCAAACTGCATGAATTGCGTTATGAATTGCTGCCGCACCCCCCGTATTTACCCGATCTGGCTCCCTGCGACTTTTTCTTGTTTCCTAACATGAAGAAATGGCTCGCGGGAAAAAATGTAGCTCAAACGAGGAAGTCATCGCCGAGATAGAGGCGTATTTTGGAGAGTTCGACAAATCCTATTTTTTGGAGGGGTAAAAAATGGCAGCAACGTTGGGAGAAGTGTATATTTCTAAAAGGAGACTATGTTGAAAAATAAAAAAAAATTTTTGAAAAAAATTGTGTCTTCATTTTTAACACGGGTACTTATTGAACCGCCCTCGTACAATATCAGCTCTATCTACTGAATTTTTATCTTTTACTTGTGGGAACCTAAATGTGGTGGAACACTCGTTTTCAGACAATTTCCTTGTATGGCGTATCATCAGATCACCACTTTCAAAAGATGATATCTGTCTAACAAAGTGCTTTGTTTTTTTCTTAATTCAAAATTTTACAATAACCCAGTTATTAGTTTGCATTTTGCTCACATCCTTGAACGCAGTTTCCACATTTTCAAACTTTCTGATTTCTCTTTTAGATAAATTTGCTAGATCTTCATTATTACATAATTGTAAGCTGAAGCCGTTATTGTCTGAAGTATCTGGCACTTTGTTGATAGTTCTTTTTCTTTACTTTTTAGATTTTGTTTTTTTCTTTTTACTTTCAGTCTGTTTCTTTCTTTTATTCTTTTGTTCTTTTGTAATCTTCTTCTCATTGATGTAATGACTTCAGACCCTGTAGCGATTCTCATTTTCTTCTTTTTCTCACCAGAACTGTGGCTTTTAACTGCTCTTAGCAACAATTCCTTGCAAGCAACCGTGGATTTCATGTGCAAGTTTTTAAGGGCTGAAGAAGTTTCTGTAGTTGTTGTCGAAGTCAAAGCAACGGCTCTGTAATATAATTATTAGGCTGTCAAGATCCAAGGGACTTAAATGTTTTTTCTGATGTCGACGTTGAAGCAACGGCTGGTAAATCGTCTAGTGCTGCAGACGTATTAAACAAGTGCTGTGGAATAACTTTCTCGTCAAAAGAAAATATTTCATCTTTTGGAAACCCTTTTAAACTATTGAGGGGTTGTGTTTTGTCCATATCTCACCAATAATTTTCAAAAATTCTTTCTTTGATAATTTCATTACAATATGATATCTTTGGCATTTGGTCAGCTTTTCATTCCAGGTTTCATTACGCATAAATCAAGCGTTTGGAGAATATGATTGGAATGTGGGGGCAATTTGAGGATAGTAATTCTTTCATTTTCCGCCATTTCAATCAATCTTAAACTCACGTGAATAGCATGTCCGTCACAAATCAAGACAGATAGTCTTTCCGGGCCGACAGTCTTTAGAAAAGTGGTTTGGAAATAGTTTTCCAAAACCTCAGTTTCCATCCATCTACTGATCCCATATACTGTTACCTTTAAATATTATTAATGGTGGTACTTTGTCATTTGCACGAATAGTTAACAGTACTGTGTCATTCTCTTTCCCAGAGGTGTTAGTGGTACGTGTAATAGATGCAAAACCTGTCGCTCCCACCACGTTACTTTTAGAAGGGTCTCGACAAAAACTTCTCATCGCAGTTGGAAATCAGGTGAGGCTTATTCTCTAACGCTAGTTCCTTGATTGTATTCTCTAATAGCTTGAGATAGAATAGAAATAGAAATAAAAGGATCGCAACATTTTCTATGCGCAGTCTCAACAGACTGTCGCTTCTTAACCGATAACTTATGGCGCCTCATGAATAAAGTGAGCCAGTCTTTTTTAGGTTGGCCGTCTTTAAATTAAGTTGTCAGTTTGTTTTTATTGACGTAATCTCCAACCAGCCATGGATCTTAGACCTTGAACTATCTTAGTTTCTATATCGGTGCTCAAAGCTGTAGGTCAACCGTAAGAATTAGATCTTGATCCCCTCCTACACTTATTGTATTCAAAAGGATTTTAAACGTTTGGTTTGCTCTGTAGGCATGGCATCTGTCACTTCTGGCTGCAGCAACAGCCTGTAACAAATCGTCCCGGGTGTGCGACTGGCCCTTAGTGGTCTTTCGCTAATAGTTCCTCACTATTTCTAGTTTCTGGGCACCCTTTAATAAGGGTGAAAATAATAATGAGAGGGAAGGCAGCTAAACATACTTGGAAAATAACCACAAGCATACATCAACATGGTTCGCACTTACCCCGCCGTCAAAATTATAAGAGGCAAGAGCAGACTATGCCTTAAAAATAATTTTGCTTTAGATGGGTTAGAAATTATGTAATATTCTGAAAAACAATACAAAGAAATGTATGTACATACCGAAAATCAAAATTATGGACCAAGAAATACATTGATAACTGAAAGTGTTACAACCTGCGTTGACTAATTGAAAAACGTGCTCCGACAAGGTGGCTCGTAGCAAATAAATATGAACCTTTAGAGATGCTGTCTTTGTTATCGGCCGACAAAATCAAAGAATAGCAGGCTTCTCTGCAAAAAATAAAAAATCTGTTGTGTATCCTAATTTAACATCGGCAATAAGACCCGTTGGCCATTGTACTGATCTACCAGTTCCTGTGTCACCAGAAGCATTTAAAGGACCAGATGAAGAAAATGTCGACATTGTTTCTAGCAATGATCTAGAGTTTCTTCCTCCAGATCGCACTGAGCTACATTTGATCACACAGGCACAACTAAACGATTTAGGTCGTGATTTGAACTTAAGCAAAGCAAAGCCGAGTTGCTTGGCTCCCAATTGAAAAGTTGAAATTTATTGGAACGCATTACCAAAATTAGTTATTTTCGTAACCGCGAAAAAAAGTTTTCTAGATTTTATTCTATGGACGACAATCTTACCTACTGCAGTGATGTTGACGGTTTGATGGAAACCCTTGGACGTAAACACAAACCAGAAGAATGGCGACCGTTCATTGATGCGTCTAAATTTAATTTGAAAGCAGTTCTATTGCACAATGGCAATGCATTGTCTTCAGTCCCCATTTCATATTCAGTTCACCTAAAGGAATCTTATGAAACCATGAAATGCCTTTTAACGAGCGTAGACTATAAACGATACGAATGGAAAATCTGTGAAGATTTGAAAAGTTATAGCTTTGTTATTAGGAATGTGGAATTTACCAAATACTGTTGCTTTTTGTGCGAGTGGGACAGTCGTGCTAAATCGCAGCATTATATCGTGAAAAGTTGGCCAAGTAGGCAGATAATTGTGGGAGAAAGAAATATTTTACATGGAAGCCTTGTGGATAGAAACAATATCTGCTTGCTCCCTTTGCATATAAAGTTAGGGCTGATAAAGAATTTTGTAAAAGGTATAGACCGTGGTGGAAGAGGTTTTCAGTACATAAAAGAAAAATTCCCAAAAATCAGCAAAGCTGAGATAAAGGAGGGCATATTTGTGGGTCCCCAAATTTGGCAAATAATGTACGACAGCGGTTTCGATGCGGTTTTACAAGGAAAAGAAGAGGTGGCGTGGAATTGTTTCAAATCTGCCGCAAAGAGCTTTCTGAGCAACAATAAAGCGGAAAATTTCAAAAACCTCGTCGACAAAATGTTGACAGCTTACTGTAAAATGGGATGTAATATGTCGCTAAAGATGCATTATTTACATTTTCATTTGAATTCCTTCCCAGACAATTTGGGAGCTGTAAGTGATGAGCATGGGGAGTGTCTCTATCAAGACTTTTCAACATTGGAAAACCGGTACCAAGGAAGATGGAATTCGAGTATGTTGGGTAATTAGTTTGTTTACTGATTAGAGAAGACCCTAATACATCATTACACAAAAGAAAAGTGTCAAATAGAATATTTGAATGGGTTTTATGTACATTTTGTAATATAAAATGCATCTAATTACTTTAGCGTTTTATTTTGAAACAAAATCACGTGCTAGGGAAAACTAAAATTTGAATTCAGCATGAAAAACTGATTCATGATCACCTATTTGTAACTAGGAACCAGAAAAGAAGTTTCAATTTTTTGATCAGTGTTGTTGATGATGAAATTAAAAAGATTTTTTTGACTTCTCATAACAATTAATTAACTGTAAAATGGTCTTAATAGAATACGCTTTTACATTAGTATTCCCTGAGAAGGTCACTGTGCGGGCTTTGCAAACAGTAAATGAATTTTTAAAAGGGTAAATGTTAGAGAGATTTGAAGTTGCGCAAGTTTGTTGTTTCTTGTAAAGTTATACATTGTTAAATTGAAAGAGCAATTAAGTTATGGAAGAAATATTGTCAGAAGTTTCTGGCGAGTAAAAAAAATTATTTCTTTGCGTAAAATGTTTTTGTATTCAGTCCAGTATTTCACATAGATCTATAAGTGCTAAGGTATGGCTAGTTTAGATTTTGCTTGTATAATTAGACAAGTAACAAACATAAACAACGTATTCAAAGTTTTTGCAAGTATTTGCTGTGTTAAAGCAGCAAGTTCTCTATATCTAAGTTTATTATTCTAAATAATTTTCAAATGGAATACCTAATGTTAAAGTTCTAAATTAATTTTCTGTTTACATGAACATCAAGTTTATTATAAACGGATGGCTAATTTTATACCTACTTAAAAATTAGGAAGCTGGAAAAGGCCCTAGGGAATTTTATCTGGAGTGTACAACACAATACATTTAGCCAAACATATTATAATATGTTATGTTATTCAAATACAGGTATTGTGTTGTGTTTGAATGAATGTACAAAGCGTACAGAATTAATTTACGCCAATTAATTACGCACACATTGATTTTCTCAAAACATCGAATTTTGTTTATATTTGGAAAGTATGTTTTGCATATTACACAGAATATTTTAATATGAAAGTGATAGGATTGCATTAAAATAATAAAATAATGTAATTAAAAGCCCATATAAAAACATTTTTGTTTTTACTTTAAAAATCTAATGTCCCGCCAAATTTACAATTATTAATTTCAAAACTATTCAAAAAAAATCAATGATTAAACTTATTATATCTATTGAAAGCAAAAAGAGCAAGAAAATCAATAGCTAATTTACTACCTTAAAAAGCAATGTTTTTGTTTGGTATATGAGAACTGATCACGTATATTGTGTGTCGAATCACCACGCACGTGTTGAATCCGAGATTCTCAATGTGAAAAAGAATCGCGTATTAAATTGACATTTCTGCGTGACTTTTACTAGATTTTTCTAAAAAGGAAAATTTATAGCCTTGATGTTGTCCATACAAGAGAGAAAATAGTATTTCCGAGTATTTCAAAATTAACAGAAAGAATGAAAGGAATAAATTTACGACATTATTGGAAGGACCCATAGAAATTAGGGCAATTACTGATAATTTCTTTGTCTTATCACGAAAGCATCAAAAGGGAGGAACTTGGGGAAAGGTCAATACAGGTTGGCTTGTAGCCAAAGGAAGCGAAAGGGCGTCACAACAATTTTACATTCACTAGAATAAATTAAACCGTTTCCCTGGGACCGGTACAATTTATTGCAACGTGTACAGGGGGAAAGCAGAAAAGAAATTGTTACTAAGATTACGCATGTTGAAATGTTTTGTTCATAAGAGCAAACATTGAAGAATTGCTGTTAATGCATGTTTAATTGAGCATTTCCCTTAAGATCTAGCCAGTGAGAGGTACTAAAATTACTTTTTAATAGTATCCCGGAAGTGGCTCGAGGGACTGTGATAAAGTTTTATGCCTTAGTTTACTATTTGATGTTGGAATTTTATGTGGGCTTGGGATTAAGAAAAATAGCACATATAAACAGGTTACGGTCGGCATTTTTGATAAGCGACGTTGAAATGTAGAATTTTATGCTGTTTACATTTAAATTTCTAATAGGTTTACCATAAAGTTAAATGCAGAAAAGAGATTCGTCATAGTCGTGTGAGCTCAAACGTCAATCTCAGTATCGAGTTTTTCATATTAGTTTTACAAGCAGATCAAAAAGAAAACGTAGCTCGATCGCCTTTCGAATGAAAACCGTAGGATGTAAATTAAAATTGATGTGCACTTATTAACTATCAAGGTCTTGTCAAATATTATTTTAAGTTTGTTTATAATTGCCTTCTTGATTTAAAGTTTTATGTAATATAAAAAAATGGTGTTAAGAACAAAAAGTTTATTAAAGGCATATTTCAGTAATGAATTTGAAAATGGTGGGGTTTTAAGCAGGGGTCGCAAAGTAATTTTTAGTGGGGTCCAGATGATTTTGATTAAGGTTTAGAAAAAACAAAATCTGTAATAACTAACAGTTTTTATTTTACTTAGATTGTTAGATGCTCAAAAACTATAGATTTTATTGTTTTTAATGTGTGAAATTATATTTCTGATCCTGAGTCAGTTTTTTGAAGTTTGGTACTCGTCCAGGAGAACTAATTCGCAGAGTGTCTTCAAGGTGTGCATCCGTTAACCTAGAGCAAAATTTGCCCTTCAAAATATTCATTGTGGAGTTCAAGACCTGCTCAAGCTAAAATTCTTCGGTGGGTACCGTTTTATACATCTTTAAAGAAACATCTTCTTGCAGGTCAATCATGCCCATTGGAAGTAAAGATTTCTAAAGTCGGAACAATTTTGCAGCTAGATCAGTCTATTTTCCCGCTGGAGAAGCATTATAAAGAGTTTTCAAAAATTGCGACAGTTTCCCTACCTCTGTAAAATCTTGAAATCTTGCTGCAAATTCCTTCCCATGATCTCTCACAAAACTTACAAACACTGCGGTGTCTATTTTGGAATTCTTCTTCCTGTATTCAAGAGCTGTTGGAAAATGAATAAATTCCTGCTTTTCAATGTCCTTTTCAAATATATCTAGCTTGCGACACAAAGCAGACACACTTTGTATCAGATCACATATTAATTTCCCGTTTCCTTGTAACTCTGTATTGAGCGCATTTAAATTTGAGATTATATTCAAGGAAAATCACAACTAGCATATTGTGCTCGTTAGCTAGGAACTCAAAGTACTTCCTTGCATCTTCCATATACAAGTTTTCTAGGAATGTGGTAATTTTTCGTTTTATTTGCCAAAACCGTACCATTACTTCACCTTTACTCAGCCAGCGAACATTGTTGTATTGCAATAAATCAGCAAACGCCTAATCACATTCAGACAGAAACTCCTTGAACTATCTCTGCTGAAGAGCAGAGCGAGACCCCATAAAACTGATCAACTTAACTTAACCATTCATTACATTCTTCAGTGTAGTACTGAGTTTGTCACAGAAGGATGTCTGATGAATTATGCACTGATAAGACATTACCCCATCATTCTTATCCTTAATTTACCAAACCCTTTTTTTTGCCAATCAGTTGAAATAGACACTATTTTATCATGATCGAGACTTGATTTTGCCATGAAGTCATCGAAAGCCTTGAACAAACCTTCTTCGCGAGTACTTCCTTTAAACTGCAATATTTTAGTAGCTCATCTCTAAATACTTTACTTTCAATGTCAAAGAACTGCTCAAAAATGGACATTTGTTCATCATCAACACTGTGGCAAAATTGGTCAGCTGCAATGGCGTAGCAAGGTGGCTTTTTTAAAAGACCGAGCGAGCTACTTTTGTTGTCAGCAGCCAAAATTTCTGTTTTTCTCGAATTGCTTGTTGCCGACAAAAAAGTTCCCTGAATAGCGGCAACAATATCCATTTTTCTTCAAAAAGTGCTGTAGCCACTTCCAACATACATTCTTTTACGATCTCGGCGTCTAAAAATGGCTTCTGGTGCTTATTGAGGGTCCAGCATACACGCAACGCTGCTTCTGCTAATTTTTCGTGCTCACCGTGTTACTCTTGTAAGACGACAGACATGCCTGCAGCGTAGCGTGAGTCGCTTTAAATGGTCACGTTTTGCTACATGTTATGAGGCAAACTGGGACAGATCCAGTCTTTTCAGACAGCGTAAAGCAATACTGTTTGGTCCACTCAGTCAGAAACTATTTTCTAAAGAAAGATTTTACAAGAAACCTATTTTCAGTGTCAGCTTTACATTTTAATTAGGTAGACAAATAGCACAAATATACGATTAACTATTTAAATAATCTGTACAATCCAGACGCTTTGTACAAGATGCTGTATAGCGGAGTGAATGGCAGATCAAGAAACGGTGTTGTTGATAAGGAATAGAAAAAGGAAGTATGTGATGTAGTAGGCAGGAAAAGTTACTGTATTATGAATGTAAAACTAGATATCGGAGCCAATGTGATTAGGATTGTATGTGCGGATGCACCTCAGACTGGATATGAAGTAGAGAAAAAGGACACATTTTGGACAGAACTACACAAAGTATTAGTGGAAAAAGCAGAAGGTAAAAGAGTGATCTTAGCGGGAGATTTGAACGACGGCCATGTCGGGAGGAAAAATAGCGAAGGAGACCGAATACATGGTGGGTGGAACTTTGGGGGAAAGAAACATTAAGATTGAAAGAATCGTAAAAATTCACTGACCTTTGATTTTGCCATTGGGAATACGTATTTTCTACTGTATAAAAGCGGAGAAAGGAACAGTCAGATCGATTGCATACTATGCCGCAGGAACATCTGAAGGAATGTAAGAATATTAAAGTTATAAATTGAGATGGTGTAGCTGCAGAACTCAGGCTGGTGGTGGCGGACTGTGAATTTGTTGTGGGGAAAGGAAAGAAGCGTATAAAAAAGAAAGATCAGAGAATAAAGTGGTGGAAATTAAGGGAAGGACTGAGGAAGGTGTTTGGGTGCTACAAAAACTTAAGTTACCAGAAAATGTTCAAGAATAGTGGAATGTAAATAGTAGTATGATAAGAAGTGTTTGGAACAACAGGGAAGGAACCCCTAGAAAACAAGAACACGTGGTAGTGGAACGAAGAAGCGCAGATCGTTGTAAAACAAAAGAAGGAGACTAAGAAAATAGACAGACAGTGAAGCTTACACTGTAACTAAGAAAAACGCAGAAAATGCAGTGGCATGGACAAGAGCTGAGGCAGTTCACAAAGCGTATGAACAGTTACAAAGCAAACCGGATGATAAGCAGTTACTAAAGATAGCCAAAGCAAGAGATAAAGCGTCGAAGGATATAACGTGCAAAGACAAATACAGGACGAATCAGGAGCAGTACTGCAGGATCAAACGAAGATACTGATGAGGTGGAAAAAGTATTTCGAGAATTTATTAAATGAGAAAAACTCTAGAGAAAGGAGTGAGGATGGCGATGCAAATAAAGATGTGGTTCAAGAGATCAGTAGGAAAGAGGCGGTATGTGCTTTAAAAAAAATGAAAAATGAAAAGGCAGAAGGGGCGGACCTGATACCGGTGGAAGTATGGAATAGTTTAGGCGAGGGAGGTATCGATGTGTTATGGGATTTATTTAAGAAACTATGGCAACAGGAGATTATACCGGAAAAGTGGAGGAAGAGTGTACTGATATCAATATACACTCAAGAGCATAAGTATAGCACTACACGCAATTTTTGCTAAACTAACTAAACGCCGTTGAGATCTAGGAGAAACTTTTACTTTTTGCCCCCCCCCCCTCTTCTATGTTTGTGGAACCGAATTATTCTACTAGTAATTTCGCTAAATACAGCAAAATTGCATGTGGTCCTGTAGTTGTGTTCTTGAGTATGTAAAGAAAAAGAAAATGTGCAGTACTGTGGGAACTATAGAAGCATAAAGCCAATTTCACATACTAGTAAGAGTCATTGCAGGAAGGATTAGGCAGGAAACGGAGGTGTCGGAGAAGCAATTTGGGTTCATGCCAGAAAAGGGAAGGACGGATGCGATATTTGCGCTGAGGCAATTGATGGAGAAGTGCAAGTAGAGCTGTACATGGTCTTCATTGGCCTTGAGAAGGCATATGATAAAGTACCCACTAGCCAGGCAAGAAGTTTAAAGGTGTATGAGAAAAAAAGGGGCGCCAGAGAAGTACGTACGGCTGGTCAAGGAAATGTATAAAAGACCGGAAACTGCTGTGAGGAGGCAGGACTAAGGGGTTCCCGGTAACAGTGGGCCTGCAGCAGGGATCGGCAATCAGCCCGTACCTGTTCGACCTAATGATGGACGTGTTAGTGAGAGATGTGAAGAAGGAAGCACCCTGGAGCATGCTGTTTGCGGATGACATTGTTCTGTGCAAATCAACTAGAGGAAAAGTTGGACGAGCGGAGCAAAGCGCTGAAAGAGAGAAGAATGAGGATGAGTAGTTTTAAAACGAAGTATATGACAAAAGCGAGGAGGAAGGCATCTTGATAAAACTTCAGGGAAAACAGTTACCATCGGTCAAGATGTTTAAGTACCTCGGGTCGAATGGAAGGTTGGATGCAGGGATTCAGCATAGAGTGAACTGCGGATAGTTAAACTAGAGGAAGATAGTGGAGTGTAATATAAATGTGAGCTGCAGAATGAAAGGGAAAATGTATAGAACCTCACGGAGACATGGCCTGTTGCGAGGATCTATAAGTTCTATATAAGTTTCACTTTCGTAGCTGGATGAGCCGTAAATTACTGTGGATGTTGCGCAGTAGATATTTGCGTCGTTTGTTGGTAGCTGCGCAATAATGCCATCTATATGGGTTTTATTTCTAAGGTAGCCTGGCTTATCGGTTCTTCGCGTAGCGCTTATGTACGTGACCTCTTTCAGTTTTCTACAAATTCTGTTCTCCTCTTTGGCCACTATTTGTGTATTATCCCATTGGATGCTGTGATCTTCATCCCATACGTGTTCCGTAATTTTAGATTTATCGGTTTCTTCCTTCTTGATGCTATTTTTGTCTTATTGAAGTCTCACCCATATCGGTCTGCCGGTTTCGCCTATGTACGCACTGCCAGACTCACATGGAATGTTGTAGACACAGTTCTGCGTCTGCTGGTCTTCGTTGCTGGGTTTGGTTTTAGTAATCATTTCCCTAAGTATCCGCCGTGCGTATGTTGTACCCTTTTTTGATTTTTCGGAGTTGATCAGAGACGCCCGGTACATATGGGATGATAGCTGTGCGTTGTCTTTCAGGTGAATCATATCTGCCTGTTCTGTTCTCTGTGTTTTGGTTGTTTTCTGACGTTAGGTTAGCTGCAAGTATTAACTTAGCTGTTATAGTATCAGCGTATTCATTCTCTCTAAGGGTTTGAGCTATCCTTTCCCTTTCCTTCTTCAGGTCTGCTTCTTTGGAGCATATTGTTTTCGCTCTATCATATAGGCATCTTGCGACGCCTATTTTCACACTTCTGTGATGGTTGGAGTTGTAGTGCAGATATCTACCTGTGTGGGTAGGTTTCCTGTATACGTTCGTTGTGAACTTGTCTCCGTCCCTTTTGGACCAAGACATCCAGGAACGGTAGTTGTTGTTTAGACTCCATTTCTATTGTAAATTTAATCGACAGACCGTGATTATTGAGGGAACTTAGGAAGTTGTCGAGTTCTTCAGTCCCATGTAGCCATATGACAAAGGTGTCATTGACATACCTAAGGCACAATTTAGGCTTTGCTTGAGATATCACCTCCTGCTCAAACTTCTCCATGAAGATGTTGCTCATAACTGGGGAGAGTGGTGAACCCATTGCCATATCAAATTGGCCTACAGGTGCTGGAGGCCGTGACATGAACCAAACAAATATAATCGCGTAAGTTTAATTTTTTTGGACGAAGGATGTTACTATTACGGGAATAGTAGAGAGCGTAATGTCATTAGATGGGACGCTCTCTGCGACGTTTTGCGAAATCGAAAGCTAAGGATCGCGCTCAATCCAGATTTAAATGTAATGTAGACTTAGTTTGCTTCGCTCTTGAGTTGAAAGTTCCTCTTTATGTTTGAAAAGTGTTTGATATATTCGTCGTTTTATTGATTGCGTAGGGTCTTTGGGCAGTAATTTGCACTCGCCCGTGTCTAGCAGTTCTTGGATCTTATTATTGTAAGTTTCCGTGTCTATAACCACAGTTGCGTTGCCCTTGTCAGCGGGAAGGATTTTGATCGAGCTGTCTTTTTTTAGTGAGTTGACCGCTCTTATCATTTCTTTGGTGAAGTTCTACTTTATCTTTCTCTTCTTGTCCAGTACAGCTCTCGTTCTGTATCTGTACTATTCCGCTTCTTCTGGGTTTAAATTGCAGGCTGTTTCCTCAACTGCAGTCATCAAATCTATTGTCGGAATATACCTTGGTGTTACCGCATAATTTAGGCCTCTGTCTAGAACTGATTTCTCGATGTCGTTCAGTTCCTTGCTAGATATATCAATAGTCGTGTTTTTCCTGTAAAGCTTGACTGACGTATTTCTGTTATTTTCTCCCACTACTAATCTTTCCAGTTTTTGCTCTTAAACATCTTTGTGCTTTTCTTTGGTAGCTTCTTGATGTAACTAAATTTACTCGTGTGTAGTCTTCTTCCATCACCCTATTTTTGATGACGTGTCTAAGGTACTCGCATTTCTGGACGCATTTCTGAACGCATTTCTGTCTCGAAAAACGATTCTGATTTATCCTTTCTCGTAGCAATGCTCCGCTGGCTCTTTTTGCAATTTTGGCTGACCGTAGGCTATGTATCGGAATTTTCAGGCGTAAACCTTTCGGAATTACCTTCTTCTCCCGGCATTTCAAAGAACTGTTAGATGGTTTTCCTTTTGCGCAAGCTTGCTCAAGGCCTTTTTGAGCCGTCTAAGCCATTTATTAACTTCGAGCGCGTACCGAGTGTTGTCTAAGAGTTGATAAGTGTGGAATCTCATTTGAGGTGTTAATTGGGCTATTGCGACAAAATATCGCAAAGAGTGTGGCAATAGCCCAATTAACATCTCAAATTACAGTCGATTGAATTATCGGTTATTGGTATTCGATTGAAATATTTGTTAGTGAAAACTGACACACTTTTATTGCCACAATCAATCATTATAAATGCCTTTTTTTGGATTTCAGTTAAATTCATTACGATAATAAACTAAAATCTTAAATAATAATTAATGTCCATTCTTATAGT
The DNA here is from genome assembly GCA_011009095.1 of Ignelater luminosus. Classification (NCBI taxonomy): domain Eukaryota; kingdom Metazoa; phylum Arthropoda; class Insecta; order Coleoptera; family Elateridae; genus Ignelater; species Ignelater luminosus. Next base: position 85,647 of record VTPC01091213.1, read on the forward strand.
CAGTACTTGAATGACTAGCTTAAATGCTTAGCTTACAAGCTACAATAGTTTGACACTTCATCGATAATATATCCCGAGATACTAGGAACGAGAAGAAAGCTCTTGCTTGATTAATTGTAGGTAGAACTATGGCATTCATTACTTTCTATTTGACTTTTTTGGAGGATATCTTTTAGTAACAATATCTAGAATTACCGTCAAATTTTCCCAGACTTTAAGAACGAATAGTAAAAGAAAAAAAAGTCGAGATCATACTTTGGATAAAAATTCATTCGTTCTACCAATTGAAATTTTATTTGACAGGGCATTAGGTATGTAATTTTCTATTATTTAAATAAAATCTTGATGAAAAAGGTTCGATTACTCAAATAATCTTATTTTTACCTTGCATTAATTAAATCCAAGTTCGAATGTTAAAATTTATCTGTTGTGTATTGATTTACATGAATAAGTGTTCTACATAATATACTTCTTTAAGGCCTCATGCTCACTGATATATTGAGAAACCATCACAATGTTATAACAAATTGCTTTACAAGCGGATAAAAAAGCAAAAAATAATTTAAAATCTCAATTAATTTCGTTGTCCATTTTATGTTTACTATTATTATAAACAACCGCTCAGACGAATGGTTGTAAGGTTGTATCTAAAAACCTTGATAATATTTTGCTTTTACATTAAAATGTGCTGCTTAAAAATTTTCCTACATCTTCCTTTATACACTTGGAAATAACTGAAGAGTGAAATTATCTTCCCTCTGCTATCTTTATAAAAAATAAAATGAACCTTAAGATCAAACCAAAAAAAAACATCTAGATGGATCGTTGTCGCGGTTTTAATTTGCACAAAAGAATGTGGTTTTTCAAATACATTTTTAGGACAAGAATGTATTCAATTCTGTCGGTTTATTGAAATACCTGAACTGTATAAGTTGATTTCTCGGTATTAAATTTTTCCGTTCGCCTCTAACCTCCTTGCTGTAATTGAAACCATGCGGGGATTCCAGGAGCAAATAATATATATTTCTGTTGTAGATTTCCTTTTTCAGTTTCATATTAGTTCGAAACCTGGGGCGACAAGTGCAACACGAACTTTAAACAACAAACTCGACAAACTATTGAAAAGTGAACTAAATTTCTTGTCATGCAGAGAGAAAATAATGTCGAAACATAAATTTCGTGTTATTCTGCTGAAGAAACAACAAAGTGCCAGTACGTAGCAGTTTATTGTTTTATTCAGGACGACATAAGGTTGCTCCTACACAGAAGCTATTTATTTAATACTTTATTTTAACCAAAGCTTAGTGTGGTTATTTGCATAGATGTCAGGACCTTTGTTACAGTTTCCACAAGCATGAAATTGAGCTCATTTTTTGACTTTATGAAATATTACTGTTTCAGAAATATACGGGTTCATCCGTCTTATTTGCTTTTCGGTTACTTGCATGGCATTTCCGCCTCCTCATTTATAATTTCAAAGACGTAAACCGCGCACTGTTAATAAGAAATATTTGCATAAATGAGAAAACTTGTTGCTTTGATCCCTGCTTAACGAAAACAATGTTTAATATTAAACAAGTTAATTAAAGGCTAAATTTACAAAATCAACGAGGAGTCGAGTTAAAAAATGCTGGTACACATTAATTACATAAGTAAATAAAGTCAAGTATTCAGCTGGAAGAATTTTGTTACAAATCTCTAGAGAAATCTACGAGGCACGAATACGTAAAGCGGCGAAAAAACGTTGCTTAAACTGCAAAGGATCTAAAATCTAATTAACTACTCAGACACGAACATGTTTCACAAAATAAAATGCAAAATAGAAAGGATAATACCGTGTCCCTTACCCCTCTTTTACGAACGACTCATATCATCATTCGCCCTCTTATAGTCAAACGTAATATGTGAAAATTAAAACAAAAAAAAACAATTTTGTTTAAACGAATCAAGATTTTCAATTCACTTTATTAGATATAAAGTTTTACGTATGTGACAAAATTAAAATTTTGTAGATACATTGTGCTTATTATCGAAAATATTCTTTTTGTTAATATTGCATTCCATCAGGTCAAGGGTATCTCAAGGAGTTAAAAGTTTTACTTCGATATAAAATTGAGATTAATTATTTATTCTGATCCTAAATATAAATCAGTCATCATGGAAATCACTGAAAAAGCTTTTAAAATCGACTTCAAATTACAAACTTGTCTTAAATAAAATATGGATAAAAGCAATTTTTGTAAGATAAAACTTGAAAGGAAAGTTTTAGAAATTGTTCTGATTTACGTTAGGGTTCAGTGAATATAGACCTTAATTAATTATTTTATATCTTCTTGATGGTTAAGTGATTTTTAATCAATGTGGCAACCACACCTGTTAGTGCAAGACAAATATTATCAACAGCTACGGAAATATTACTGAAACAAGCGTGAGGTGTGAGGAAGAGATCGCATTGAAAAGTAAATAAAGAATGTAAATTCCCAATAAGTTCTAGATTTAATTTCATTTTAAAGAAGAATTTACATATTCCTAGATAGATCCTAAAAATGAAACAGTGATAACACTATGCTCAACTGTGAAAACTACTGCATCTCCTTCCAACATCACTGAAACGTTTAGTTGATTAGTCCAGGCAATATAATCCTTAAGTTCGGAATAAATCCAAGAGTTTTTATATTTCGTACGCTCTTTTAGGAGTATCTAGACATGAATATACTAAAAATTCTCGAAGATCAGAGGTGAGCAAAGTTGCTGCAGCTAAAAACAGGTACTTTTTTTAGTTTTTCACGCATTTCTCGAAAACTTAGGTCATACGTTAAAAGTAGTTATGTATAAAAATGAGCTCATCAAATTTCTTCTTCTATTAAAAATCCCCTCTACATGTTTTTTGTATCTATCATCGTTTTCGAGATAATGGGGAGACAAAATTGACATTTTTTGAAAAATCTGCAAAATAACTCTGCACTGGCGAATTTTTCCTCGATACCTAATGTAAAGTACTTAGTTCTCTCAGTGGTCAGTATTCCGAATGTTATGAGCCATTATGGACACTCAGAAATTATTAATCTCAATGGAAGAAGCTATGATGTACATGGGTATCTACAGTGTGTCCGAAAAGTATAGAATATCCTATATATCTCAGTAAATATGCATTTTATGGAAACATGTTTCCTATAAAAGTTGTTTAGTGTTTAGTTTTACATTACAAAGCAATACCAAACAACTATTTTTTAAAAAAACAAAAGCACAACGAATAATGCTTTAATTTTTTTTAATGGGAAGGTATCCCTTTATTGTACTCATTTGATAGAGAATGTTTTTCTCTTTTCAATGATGTAAAACTTTGATACACTTGCATAAGTAAATTTTGATTAAAACGCAAAAAATTGTTTGAAAGTTTATTTCAATATTCATCTGTTACGAATTGAAAATTTTGTATAACTACACTCTACAGTTTATAGAAGGTGTTCAAAGTGTGCACCATTTACGGCTTGGCAACGATAAAGTCGTCTTTTAAATTCGTTTACTGCATTTTGAATCGTTTCTGGTGTGATAGCTCTAATCTCTGTTCTAATACGATCTTTTAGAGTTTCAATATTTTCAGGCATATCGACATAAATCTTATTTTTGAGATGGTCCCACAGAAAAAAATCAAGTGGACTTAAATCCGGCGAGCGAGCTGGCCATTCTACTGCACCTCTTCTGCCTATCCATCGATAAGGGAAAGTATTATCAAGAAACTGTCGGACATTAATTCCGAACTGAGAAGGAACCCCGTCTTGTTGCAACCATATTCTGTTATGGGGTACATCTGGATCTAGGTCATTAGGAAATAGAACAGCTAAAGCAGGAACTAAGTCAAATCTTAAAAAATCTAGATAAGCATCCGCTGTTAAATTATGTTCTATAAAAAAAGGTCCCAAAATTTGGGTTCCAATAATTCCTGCCCAGACATTGACTTTCTGCTGATATTGCGTGTGCCCTTCCACATACCAGCCAGGATTTAGCGAAGACCAGTAATGCGTGTTTTGTTTGTTAATGGTACCATTCAAACAAAACGTTGCCTCATCAGTGAAGAGGATATTTTTATGAAAATTTGCATTTTCCTGAAGCCTATGTGTTATTTCTTCTCAAACTTGCAATCTTCGATCTAAATCATCTTTTAATAATTCTTGAACTATACAAGGTTTATACGGATGCCACTTCTCCTCTCTTAGAACTTTGTGTGCAGTGGATTTCTTCAAAGTATGTTCACGAGCAATTAGTCGAACAGAAACATGTGGATTTCCACGACAGCCAACATTATATTTCCACGTTGTTCATTATTTAGAGCTTTAGGTCTGCCCGTTTTTGGACGATCTTTGACAGAACCCATCTCATGAAATTTATGCAAAATTTTATTTACAGTAGACTGAGAAATATGGTATTCGGGGTGCACATTATTAAACAAATTGCAAACTTCCTCCTGTGTTCTCCTTCTGTCTCCATATTCCAGCATCATTAAAATTTTGATACGATGTTTTTCTGATAAATGATCCATAGCAAGTCGTATTTTTGTAACTTTGTTATCCTCACGTTAATCAAAATGCTTGAATTAATTAAACAAATAACTTTTCGCTTCAGTTTGGTTATTAATTGACATTTCTACGACGCATCCAATTGTTGCAACAAACAAGTGTACCACACCGACCATAATGTGACTACATGATATTGAAAATTTAAAAGACCGCGTCTGGAAAGGTAACAGATGAATAAATAAACTTTTAAGCGTTATTCAAACAATTTTTTGCGTTTTAATCAAAATTTACTTATGTAAGTGTATCAAAGTTTTATATCATTGAAAAGAGAAAAACATTCTCTATCAAATGAGTACAATAAAGAGATACCTTCCCATTAAACAAAATTGAAGCATTATTCGTTGCTCTTTTGTTTTTTAAAAAATAGTTATTTGGTATTGCCCTGTAATGTAAAACTAAACCCTAAACAACCTTTATAGGAAACAGTTTTCCATAAAATGCATATTTACTGTGATATATAGGATATTCCATACTTTTCGGACACACTGTATATAAAACTGTGATGTTAGCGCAACACCTTAAAATAGGCTAAGCGGACAGGTGGTATGAATAAATCAATTGTACGCAATAAAAGCATTGGTTGTAAATAGTTCATTTGTTAATCAAACATTGGTTACAAATAGTTTAGTTAATTGTCAAAACAAATAATTACAAGTCACAATGAAATAGTTGTACAAAATTAGTTAATAATGTAATAGTAATAAAATTAAGGATTTGCAAGTTACCTAACATATAATTAATACTAATAATACCCAAACAGTTATGTATATAAACTTAGCAGTTTGAAAGTTCAGAATAAAGAATGCATATTTTAACTGGATTTCGATGCTCTGCCCTATCTTGTCGCTCTTTGTGCGGGTTCCGTTCTGGCATACTGATCGTCATCTACATCATGTGGGGTAATGGCTGCATCATCGTCATGGGATGATAAGTATGAAACCATCTTCTTGGTATACTTGTAAAGTAGTATTCTCAAAACTATCAGCGTCATCTGTTTCTTCCAAGTCTTCTTCTGTCCTGACACCATTCAGACACTCGCCATGAAATTTGTGGCAAATCGATGTGCAATTCATTCCTGATTTTCTACAACCACACTTCCCACCACAACCAGAGGTGCATTTGCAGAACGTAAGTTAGAGAATTTTTTGAGGAGCAGCAGGATCTTTTGTAGTAATTGGGACCAAACCGTTTTCATTTTTTTCCATCCCCAAAGTTCAGAAGGCATATGGTTACCTAACCAAAGCTGAACCTGATAGAGCACATGGAAGGAATGTTGTGTGACAGCACCTTCTGATGGTAGTAGCACCGAAATTTCAAGTTTCATTCTGAAAAGCAACTTGGTAAAACAATTGTAGCGCTGTGAGCTGAGAGAGGTTTCTGCCCCATTCCATTTTAGGATGCAGTCCTTTCCAGCATTAGCTATCTCATCTGCACATGAAGCGAGATTGTTGAAAACATCGGTTATAACCTGCATATTATCATGGTTTTTAAATAGGTTGTACAGTGTAAGTTTCCCCTTCCTAAAAGCTGCTGAAATAGTGTCACAACCGAAAAATGTATGAATGAAAAATATGCTGCTCTGAAGTCCCAGTTCTTGCAACTCTTTGGATGAGTAAATCTTTGTTTTCGCCTTGCCTTGGCTTGGTTTAACAAACATTATGTCATGCTCAATTGGTGTCAATGTTGCAAGCAGTACCGCCAAATCAATATCTTCACCTATTACAGCTGATTTGCTCCCGGAATATGATTTTTCTATTGCGGTATTCTTTATTAAGGTGTCAACGTCAGCTATTGCAGTTTTGCACTTTACATTCACTTCCTGTAGTTTAGCACCACAGAGCATGGAGATCAATCTTGTTTTATTTTTATGATTTGAAAGGAAATCATCTTGTTTCATATTGATGATGATGAATGTCTACAATCCTCTTGATTTTGTACCGACGGCTTTGTTCAGTTTGTTTAGTACCGCTTACGCTGTTTGAGTACGCATCAAAAACTATTGGGCACCTGTTACAGAGTAATGTTTGAGGACATAATTAATGTATGTTTGGCAAATGTCACTGACGCTAGCACTTTTAGGCAATCGTACTTTGTGCAATAAAAACCCCCCATCTATTACTATGTCAAGATCTTGGAGATCGATGGTTACGTTCATGGATTTCAATGCATCATAAAGGGCAGATGTTTTTGTTTTCCCCATCCCAGATTCATCGAATAGAGATAAACGAAAGGAAGCTAGCTCATACGAAAAGTACATTTTCATATCTTCATATCTTTTTTCCCTACCATTCTTGCCATGGCTTTTTTGCATATCGACACAGCATGATGGCAAGAAATCGATTTGTCACCCACTACGCCAGTTGCGATTGACATACTCTTTTAACCATTGCACCAGCTTTTCACATCACTGGCATCTCGTGCGTTGCGACTTTTCCTCAAATTTTCATGCTGCTCATTTGAAGAAAAGTGGATTTTGCTGAAATCTTCCAGACACAAACAAATGTCATGAGTAACTGTTATTCCAAGAACCCATTTACTAAGAACGCTGTCAGTAATGCCTCTTTGTCGTGTCGAACCACCCACGCTTTTCATCATACGCATCAGCGTCTGCTCAATCGTCATGTCTGACGAAACTCCTGTCTATCTGTCTAGTCAAGTATCCTTCATTCACAAAATTGTGTGGAAGGTAGTGGAAAGAAGGGGAAGTAGAAAAGGGCGAGCAGGCCACTGTCGCCCAGCCAAGGTCATCCAACGGTCCTCAGTGAACCGTATGACTTGCACCTGCCAATAAAATAAATTATTTTCAGAAATAAAAAACATTACTTCCGGTCGTAATTTAACTTAAAATTCTAACACTTTTAATAACCAACTATAATACAAACTTTTAATAAGCAATAGTAAAAATAAAACAGGATTTTAGGGCTTTTCCAAAAAATGTCAATTTTGTCTCTCTATTTTCTCAAAATGATAATAGATACAGAAACCATCTAGAAGAGCCTTTTTATAGGAAATCTAATGAGCTTCATTTTTATACATAGCTTTTTTTAACGTATGACCTACGGTTTTCGAGAAATTCGTAAAAAACTAAAAAAAAGTACCTATTTTTAGCTGTAGCAACTTATGCTCACCTCTGATCTTCGGGGACTTTTAGTATATTCCTTTCTAGATATCCCTAAATAAGTCTACAAAATATAAACTCTTGAATTTATTCCCAATTTCAGCTCTTTTATGAGCTAAACTGACTGGACCCTTTACTTAAAGATACGCTGTGCAAATTGTTTAAGCATCGTGTTATTATTCTGTCTTCTTCCAATACTTTGTTTCGAGAAACTCCTTCTCAGTTCTAAACGTATTATTACATGAGAAAACGAAACGTTTTAAATTATTAATGTTAGTGTATTCAGGATTTCTAGTTCGAATTGGCAGAGTTATTTAATGCAGTTGTTTAATTCTTTATGTAAATTTAAATTTGGCGCTTTTTTAGGGGAATAATACTGAGATGTAAAGCAATTAGTAGAGAAGTTAGTTTTTATTTTTGGGTTGTTATGCAGTTGTTGATGTTCAAGAAAAAATGACAAGAGAATAAAATGTTATGGCCTTTGTTCAAATTACGTCGGAACATTTTGGTCCTTATATACGGATTTAGAAATAAGAATAGTTATTATTCATTATTGTCAACTGCTATAATTTTTGTAGCAGATAAGTGTGGTATTTACCATAGATGTAAAGCTCTCTTAGATAGCGGTTCAATGTCAAATCTGTTAACTAGTAGATTTGCGAATAAGATGAATTTTTTCAAAAAAAAAGAGCGCTTGATTCCATCGTAGGAATCAATCAAGTAGGAACTGAGTTAAATTATACCTGCAATTTAGCAATTAAATCAAGAGTATCAGATTTTAAAACAGAAATCTCTTGCTTAATTGTACCTGCTAAAATTACAGATAGATTACCAGTGAAGAATATAGATATCTCTTCGCAGAAGATTATACAAAATTGATCCGATTTCTCTAAATCACCTAGAGAACATTGACCCCGCGCAAGCATGGGGTGAAATACATTTAAAAAATGAACGTTTAACTCCTTCTAACCTAACCACATCTTCGCTTGGAGTGAAATTCCTTCAAAAAATAAACGTTTAGCTCCTTCTAACCTAAACACACCCTTGCTACGCCCCCGCGCAAGATTCGGGTGGAATTTATTAAAAAAATAAACGTTTAATTCCTTTTAACCTAACCACACCATCGCTTGTGGTGAAATTCATTAAAAAATGAACGTTTAACTCCTTCTAACCTAACCACACCTTTGCTACCCCCTTGCGCAAGGTTGGGGTGGATTTAGGGGGTTGGTAGTGTGCTCAGTAGCTGAATTAGTTACAAACATCATTGTTTATGTCGTGCAACATAACGTAAGATGTGCTTAAAAATCGTGTTTGTTTTTCGTCGGTTTCACCAAGATTGCATTAATTTTCTTCACTTCCGGTCACCTAATTGTGTTTTGTCAGTAATTCTCTACCTGCTGATACCAAAAACGTGCTCTCGAAACGTTGTTTTCCTAGGGGTAGCTGTATTGAACAATTCATCATCAGTTATTGCTGGATAGATCCACAACGTTTGTGGCTACCGTAACGATAGCGCAGACATTAGAAGCTTTAACAACGACCAGTCAGCAGTTCGATACCCCCTCAGTAACCACTGTGGGGCCGTCCTTAAATTACACAACGCAAATTTGAACGATTTTTATATCCCCCTCCCCCCCTTGTAACGCACCCGTAACGCAAGTTCGAACCCCCCTTGAATATTACATAACGCAATACTCTTAAGCCCCCCCCCCCTACATCTAATATGAAAATGTTGTAATTTTTTATTAAAAAAGATTTTATTAGAAAGGAATGCATAAGAAATACATAATTAAAATTGTTTTCACTACTTTAGTCGAAGTGAGGCAATCGTTGTAGCCTACACACAGACTGTTTGAGTCCAGCCAAGTAAATATGGCTTTAAATAATATTTTATCAATAACATTTTATCGTTACGTAACGTTACTCTAGACCCCCACTGCCCCCCCCCCTTGGAGCGTTACGTAATTTAAGGACAGTCCCTGTGTATACTAATAGTTTCAAAAACACGAATTAGAAGTGAAAGCAGATTCAATTCAAGATTCAACGAAGATAAAGAAAATTAAAAACATAGGAAACAAAATAATTATCCGTCAATATTCAGGTCCAAATCTCGTCTAGACTTAAAACATCTTGGAATAGGCCTCTGTCTAAAGCGTGCAAAAACATTCTATAATTCCAAGCAATACAAAATAGACTTTATTAAATTAAAGTGTAAATATTGTGAAAAAAAGGGCACGTCGAGAAGGTGTGCCTGAACGAAAGTGAACTGGCTGCAAAAAATGGAAATTTTAGACAGCAATTAGATTTTTTTCTTCCACATTTAACTTTAGTTCTGCCCTTGGGCTGTTTTCGAGCGTTTGTAAGAAGGGGCTTACATCATCTTAGGATTTCCAGTTACGTAATGCATGAACTATTTTGTTGTGTAAATTCGATTTAAAAGGTTTTCTCGTTTTTAGGTTAATCATTTTTACGTGAGTTCAGTAAAGTCGAGGCTTCTTATAATAGTTTCTTGAATCTATTCAGTACTCTACATAACTGGATTATAATGATGGAACTCTTTAAAACAAATTCAACAATTAACGTAAGTCAAAAACAAAAAAAAGCAAAATTAAATGAAAAAACTGCACTGCATTAGAAAACCCAAAAACTCCCTGTTAAAGTAGCTACAAAAATTTATGAAATTTGAATTTACTTTAATTGCAATTTTATAGAGCAGTTTATAGGGCAATTCTTTTATTTATCTTTGCAATAATTTGAGATCGAGCGCTTTCTGAGCATTAATTAACGTTTAAAGATCTTGTTGTAGTTGCAAATTCCGTTTATTAATTAAAGTACTACATTAGTATTTCCTTGAACACAACCTGTACGAGGGCGGTTCAATAAGTACCCGTGTTAGAAATGAAGACACAATTTTTTTCAAAAATTTTTTTTATTTTTCAACATAGTCTCCTTTTAGAAATATATACTTCTCCCAACGTTCCTGCCATTTTTTTAACCCCTTCAAAAAATAGGATTTGTCGAACTCTCCAAAATACGCCTCTATCTCGGCGATGACTTCCTCGTTTGAGCTAAATTTTTTTCCCGCGAGCCATTTCTTTATGTTAGGAACAAAAGAAAAAGTCGCAGGGAGCCAGATCGGGTGAATACGGGGGGTGCGACAGCAATTCATAACGCAATTCATGCAGTTTGGCGGCGGATGAATGTGCTGGTGCGTTATCGTGGTGAAACAGCACCTTTTTCGCCAAATGCGGCCGTGTCTCCTTCAATTTTTTGTCGAAGCTGTCTAATAACTCACTGTAGTATTGTCCAGTGATCGTTCTTCCTTTTTCTAAAAACTCCATGAGGATGACGCCGTTCGCATCCCAAAAAATCGTCGCCATGACCTTTCCGGTCGATGGAACCATCTTCGCCTTCTTTGGAGCAGATTCACCGGGAGAAATCCATTGTTTTGATTGTTGCTTAGTTTCTGGTGTGTAATGATGAATCCAGGTTTCATCAACGGTGACAACTCGACGCAAAAACTCCTTCGGATTTCGCTTAAATTGCTCCAAACACTGCTTCGAAGTTAACAGCCGCATCCGCTTGTTGTCCACCGTTAGCAATCGCGGCACCCATCGCGCCGACAATTTTTTCATCGCCAACTTATCATGTAAAATATTAATTGCCGTTCCGGTCGACACACCTACGGCCTCTGCTACTTCACGCACTTTCGTTCGTCGATCAGCGAGAATCATGTCGTGGACTTTTTGAATGATTTCCTCGGTAACCACGTCTTCCGGGCGTCCTGGTCGCTCCTCATCAAAAACGGATGTTCGCCTACGTTTAAATTCGTTGAACCAATATCTAACTGTGGTCATAGATGGCGAAGCGTCCCCATAAACAGCATCCAACTTTGCTTTTATCTCCTCGCATTTTTTCCCATCCAAAAACAGAAAGCGAATTACCGAACGATACTGCTCTTTTTCCATCTTAGCTAAAATCACGAAACACGTCTTACTCGAATGGCTGTTAAATCCAAACTAACCTATCAATCAGTCTGCAATTTGTTATACCGTCGTTTGATAGATGGCAGCACACGATGATAACACCAACTTCCCTCAGGAACGCCTTCTGTCGTCAAACACGGGTACTTACTGAACCGCCTTCGTATATCGATTATCCTCAGTAAAACACACTTGTTTAGTTGATTACGAAATAGTTTATTAATATTCAGAAGAATATTGAGTTGTTATTAGTTTATTTAACTTGATAGTTTTTCTAAGGCAATTCAGTGGCGGCCCGTTATAAGGAGTCGAGGAGCCATGGCACCACCACAAAGACATTTCATTTTCCAATTTGAAAAAAATAATTTATACTCTTAAAATTTTCTCCTTTAAAGTCTAACCTTTACCAGATATTAAAAAATTAAAAATTGCTGTTTTATAGATGTAAATATAGTGAACAAGTAAACACCACCCGTACAAAATGATAAAAATAAAGGTTTAGAGGCAGTCAAGGTGCGGTTCTAATGTTTTTAAGCGGCTATAGACTTCAGCAGGGGTCTGCCAGGTGAGGGAGGGTGTTCGGAGCTAGGGAACTACTTGAGCCAAGGTAGAAGTGGCTCCCGCTCCTGCAGTCCAGTCACCATCGATACGTGGTGCGGGTGTGTCGTGTTACTTACGCTACGCCCGGTTTGAAACTTAACATGAAGTGCAATATGAACGCAATACGTGAGCTTTTAAAAAAATCTTTTTCTACCTCTTCTTTGGAAGAAAAGATCGAAATAAAAAAAAACTCAGAAGACCTCTGCTGCATTTAGATATTTCGAAAACACAGGGTGGTTCCACTTCGAAATCTAAAGGACGAATTAGAAAATTTAATAGAAATGTTTATTTCAGAAATGACTGGATATGTGGGTGTGACGAGAAACACGCATTGTTTTGTGTTCCGTGTGCTTTATTCGGTGGTAAACATTTGTGTTGTTAACACTGACTGATTTAAATGTAACTTTAATAGTTAATAGAATAGGATACCTTGGTAAGTTGGTAAATATTCATTCTTTTTAATAAATTGGAAAGGTAACATACAAAATTACAAACACTTCCTTTTTCTTAAGTTCCTACTTTTTAAAACTTAAATTTTCATAATTTCTAAAGTGAGAAAGATTTGCAATGTTCTACTTTCAAATTTTTATACCCCCATGACTCTACCACCGCACAATACCACGAGCCGCCACTGAGGCAATTGAAACATCTTTCTTCTTCATTCAGAATTCTTGTTAATAATCGAGAAGCAAAACCATTTGCTTTGCCTCTGCTTTGAAATAATAATTATGTATATAAGCAAAAATCAGTTTGTTATCAATTCTGTAATAATAAGCCAACGCCTTTTTTGCAATTTCTTTGTGGAATTCTATACTCATTTTATTAAATAAAACTTAAGCTAGCTAACATTTCTTTACGATATTCTTACCTGAGTTGTTTAGAATAAAAGCGTTTTATATCTCTTTACTTTAAAAGGTTAGATAGAACAATTTTTTTCGTTAATTAACAATTCATTTAACTTTACATCTACCTATTGTTTTAATTAGTTGTGCCTACGTAACAACTTTATAAGCTACTTGCAGTTACAAAACATAACCCCCGCCCCAAGCAACATCTGGATGGTATTACGAACATTAATATTTAATAATTTTTTTTCTTAACAACAAAAACCTGTTACTTATTATTTACCATCAACCAAGAGTTATACACCAAAATGTTTTTATTTCTTTCGTGAACGTTTACTGTAAATAAATGGTGTTCAGCCTTATAGTGTGATCAACGATAAAAAAGGAAAACAAGAAATAAAAATCTCTTCCACAAAAAGTTTATTGCTAAAATAATAATAAAGCAACATACATTACCTTTATTGCACACATTATCTGGCCTCTACTAGAAAAATAAAAATATACGAAGGCAAGAAATTTTCGTTATTACTCACACATGTTACTCGCTCGAAGTAATGTTGAATTAACATATTAAGGTTGGCAAGGAAAAATTAAAGCTAAAAGAAAATTTTAATTTATATTCAGAAAGGTATTTTAATAACAGAGAAAACACAATACCATAACAAAGCCTGTCCAAAATCTTAGTCTTTAACGACTTCAAACGAAATCTTGTAAACAAAAGGTTTTTGATCAAAATTCTTGGATGTTCAATCCTGATACATGTTTACTCGCGCTTTTGTGACGGGAAGTCGTAATTTAATTCCGAGCATCTTTAGGAAATTGGTACGCACGCAGTTGGTAACCGTTAAAGCAGGTTTATCTCCCTTATAACACTGAAATTGATTCGTTCGTTGCAGTAGAAGCTCACACACAGAGGAAAAAAGCGAAAGAGAAACGAGACCTAGAAAACCCTTGATATAATACCAGTTCAATCTTTCGCAAATTTTTACCATAAAAAGGAACTTTGTAATTTTTCTTCGGAAAACTTGATCTGTAAGCGGATATAATTTTCCTAAGATAATTTTTATGGCACGCTGGCTTCCCCCGGTTGCCAACTTCCTTTGCCCCGAGGTGACCTCCTTACATAGCGGCATCTCTAAGCGCCGGAAGTAATCGTTTTCCGCAATGTTTCCTGGCTGGGATTAATAAATTAACCCGCCCAACTAAAATATCAAACGCACCAACTTAAACAGTGGCGAGGATGCAGAATTCATTTGGTCCACCCGTGAAACCGCACTATTCTCACTATTCCCATTTACTATGAAAGATATGCACTACTCTAAGGGACACATAAATTATTTTCCAACTACTAGAATTTCATAAAGGGGTGGTGGATTTTTTAAATTAATTATGATGCGACATTAAATGTTTGTTAGGGTAATTAATTATTCTACGCCACGTGTTGTAACAATCTTATGCTGCACTTTATTAGAATTTAGAGGAAGAAATCTCATAAATTGATAATGGTAGAAAAAGCAATAAAACTTAAAAGTTAAATTTATTTAGTCTGCAAGCCCTACTTTAAATTATGTACAAGATAGATAATTTAAAAACTGATATAGTTTGATTAGCTGTTGGGATTCTAATTAAAAAGATCCTCCTTGGTAATTTTATCAGTATCTCCAAAATTAACTGCTTTTTAGATAAAATGCAGAAGAAAGAAACAAACCTAAATAAAGAATATGTACGTGCAAGACTGGTAGATTTCGGTGAATTCGAAACAGTTGCATTTAATCATAACACTGATTAACAAATTGAAACTTTTTTTCTGGTTCCTAGTTACAAATAGGTGATCTTGAATCATTTTTTCATGCCAAATCCAAATCTGCTTTTGAATTTTCCTAGCACGAGAAAAACATGATTTTGTTTCGAAATAAAACACTAAAGTAATTAAATGCATTTTATATTACAAAATGTACATAAAACCCCTTAAAATATTCTATTTGACAGTTTCTTTTTTTGTGTAATGATGTATTAGGGTTTTCTCTAATCAGTAACCAACAGTAATCACCCAACATGGTCGAATTCCATCTTCCCTGGTACTGGTTTTGCAACGTTGAAAGATCTTGGTGGAAACGCTCCCCATTCTCATCACTTGCAGCTCCCAAATTGTCTGGGAAAAACTCCGAATGGAAATGTAAAAAATGCATCTTTAGCGACACACTACATGCCATTTTACGGTAAACTGTCAACATTTTGTCAACAAGGTTTTTGGAATTTTCCGCTTTGTTGTTGCCCAGAAAGCCGTTTACGACAGATTTGAAACAATTCCGCGCCACCTTTTCTTATCCTTGTAGAACCGCATCCAAACCGCTGTCATTCATTAATTGCCGAATTTGGAGACCCACAAATATGCCCTCTTTTATTTTAGCTTCGCTGATTTCTGGAAATTTTTTTTGTGTACTGAAAACCTCTTCCGCCACGGTCCATACCTTTTTCAAAATTCTTTACAGCCCTAACTTTATATGCAAAGGGAGCAAATAGATATTGTTTCTATCCACAAGGCTTTCATGTAAAATATTTTTCCCCACAACTATCTGCCTACTTGGCCAACTTTTCACAATATAATGCTGCGATTTAGCACGACTGTCCCACTCCCACAAAAAGCAACAGTATTTTGTAAATCTCACATTCCTAATAACAAAGCTATAACATTCAAATCTCCACAGGTTTTCCACTGGTATAGTTTATAGTCTACGCTCGTTAAAAGGCATTTCATAGTTTTATAAGATTCCTTTAGGTGAACTGAATATGCAATGAGAACTGAAGGCAAGCCATTGCCATTGTGGAATAGAACTGCTTTCAAACTAAATTTAGATGCATCAATGAACAGTCGCCATTCTTCTGGTTTGTGTTTACGTCCAAGGGTTTCCATCAAACCGTCAACATCACTGCAGTAGGTAAGATTGTCGTCCATAGAATAAAATCTAGAAAATTTCTTTTCGCGGATACGAAAATGATTAATTTTGGTACTGTGTGCCAATAAATTCCAACTTTTCAATTAAGAGCCAAGCAACTTGGCTTTGCTTTTGCTTAAGTTCAAATCACGAACTAAATCGTTTAGTTGTGCCTGTGTGATTAAATGTGGCTCAGTGGGATCTGGAGGAATAAACTCTGGATCATTTCTAGAAACAATGTCGAAATTTTCTTTATCTGATCCTTTAAATGTTTCTGGTGACACAGGAATTGGAAGATCAGTACAATGGCCAACGGGTCTTATCGCAGATGTTAAATTAGGATACACAACAGATTTTTTATTTTTTGAAAAGAAGCCTGCTATCTTTGTTATGCAGAAGTAACAATAGATTAGATAATCCTTCTGTTCCCTCCATATCATAGGTACTGCAAAGGGCATGCATACACGAGAACCTTTTATCCACTGTTGAAGGTGATTTGCACAAGAAACAGAACAAATGTGTAGTGCCCATTGCTTATCTTGATCTCCAACTTGACATCCAAAGTACAGACGATAAGCTCTCCTTATTAGCGCAGTATATACATTGGTGATCGTTACAAAATATTCTTTCTTTAGTTTTGATCTGACTTCTTATTATTGTTTTTAATACCAGGTTAAAGAGCACCATGGGCAGTGGGTCGCTTCTCTAAGTCCTTGTTCTACCTCAAAATCTTCTGATTTATGTCAGTCTCTCTGTAATTCTCGCATTCTATCTTGTCGCCTTTTCTATGTATCGGGCACATCCTTGCTTTGCTCTAGTCTTGAGCGATTTTTATGAGCCTTGTAATGTCTCTCCATCCATTTTTATCATTTCTGTTGTTATCTCTGTTTTTCCTGAGTTTTTATTATTTTTCTGTATTTGTATTATATCTATAACCTCCTCTTTTGTTGGGGTTTCTATTCTCACTTCATCCTCTATTTTCTCCTGATTTTCCTCATGATCTTCCCTATGATCTTCCTCTTTATCTCCGTTTAATAACATTTCTAAAAAGTTTCTGCAGCTTTACATTGTTCTTATTGGCTCAACGATTAAGCTTCTCTTTTCGTTTTTTATATATGCACTATATCTTCAGTATCCTCTTTCCATTCTTTTTGTTTCTTGATAAAATGATCTTATTTCATTTCTTTTAAATTTTTCTTCAATGCTTATTATTTTATCTTCATTGTATTGCCTCTTCTTAGTCCTGCATGTTTTTGCATTGTTTTTCTTACTTCCCTGTATTGTTGCGTGTTGCATTCTGTGTTCTCCGACAGCATAATTTGTCTTATTCTTCTTATGGGTTCTGCTATTTCTCGACATTCATCATCAAAGCATTCCTTTGTTCTGCTTTTCTTATTGTCGTTTACTAGTACCGCTTTATTTGACTTAATTATTGCTTTTTTTTATTTGTTCCCATTTTTCTTCTCTCCCCATTTCTTTGTCGCTCGTATTTAGTCTTTTATTTATTTCCTTTTTGTACCTATCTTGTATGCTTGTATCTTTTAGTAGGTCTGAATTAAACTGTTTTATCTGCCATGCACTTATTTTGTGTTTATTTTCTTTTTCCAATTCCTTTACACATGTAATTTTTACTAATTGTTAGTACTGGTCGGAGTTATACTCTGCTCCTCTCATGCTTTTTACCTTTGTTATATAATTCATATGTTTCCTTTCTACCAAAACATGATTGATCTGATTTACAGTTTTTTTTATCGGGCGATGTTCATGTTCTCTTACATATTTCCTTTCTCCTTAACTGCGTGCTTCTTACAACCAGTCTCCTTTCCACGGCAAAGCTTATTATTCTTTGTCCATTATCATTTGGCTGTTCATGTTTGCTACTTTTACCTGCCACCTTCGCATTACAATCATCTATTATTATTTTCACATCATATTTGGGTAACCCTTCATATTCATTTTCTAATTGCTCATAAAAGCATCCTTGTCTTCTTCTTCTGCATCTTCCGTTGGTACATGCATATTTATTATACTTGTGTTTATTTTTCCCTTTTAGCCTTAAAGAGTGTAGTCTATTTGATATTGAACGTTATTACTTTTCTCTTCAACTTTCCCTAAATTATAAAACCTGTTTCTAGCATTCTATCTATGCCTTTTGAAAAATGTTATACCATCTATCTCTATATAATTTCTGACTCTCGCTGTTTGGTTTCCTGTAGTGAAATTATGTCTACATTATACTTTTTTTTTCGTTTATTATTTCTTCAAGTTTTACTGTCTCAAAAGTACCCCTGACATTTCATGTTCCATGGTCCGTTTTCTTTTCAGTTTTGTCATTTAGTTTTTTGCGCTTTGGGTCTATAGCCTTTACAAAATGCTCTTTCTTCATATCCCACTTGCACTCCTCATTATTAATGGTTAGTTTCTGAAACCTATTTTTGCACTTTTCTCTTCATCTTTTGCTTCTTTTGCCTTCTTCCTTATTCTTTCTTGGATATCTCTCTCCATTTTATTCATGCCATCGTTTATATATCCATTGCGTTTTTAGACTCTACGAAAAATGTTTTTTCCCAAGTTTTCTTGCGTTCTTTACATCTATTTCCACTTCCATGTTTTCTTCATGAAGTCTTCTACTACTGCTTTAATAGGTTTTGATCACGTGCTTTAATTTCCACTCCTTGTAGAAGTATATTGTTTTTTTTCTTTTCTTTTGTCATTCTGTCTAGTTTTTCTCCACATGCTCTATCTGCTGCTTGAGCTTTGTATTTCCCTGCTTTATTTTTTCATTTTCTGCGCTTAATTCTCTTATTTCCCTTCTATATTCTTTTTGTTCTTGTTTAACTTCTTTCAATTCTCTTGTTATATTTTCTGGGTGTTCTCGGTGTTTTCTTGCTTTTGTTAAAAATTTTTTCGTCTTCGTCACCACTAGGATATTTTTTGCTATCCATTTTCTTTTTGGTAGCCGCGCTAGACGGTTAGTCCGGATCTGCTCCTCGGAGACTTTCCGTCCCCTCAGCTTACTAAGTTTTCTTAGGTTTCCTCTTCCCCTATTATATCCGCAGTTTCTTCACCTGCTTTATAAATCCGACAACACCGTTTTTTACTTTTCATTAATATCGTGTACACTTCCATATTATATTTTATCTGGGGTAACCTTATTTTTGCTCTAATTTACTCACCCCAGTTCCTTTTTACTATTTTCACTTGTTTTAATCGTAATTGTAATATCCGTGTTGCGACTTTGCTTTTAGTAATACTAACTGTTCGTAGCTGGTATTTATTTCTCACTGCAACACGAGGTTTTCCAGGTTTAATGCTTTTATCCCACACAACGCACCGTTTTTCATCTACGGAACGCTACGGGATAGCCTCTTTAGAGTCCCGATTAGCAATACGCTGTATCAGGGAATGATAACTAAGTGACTATGAAGCAATATCCAGCAAGGTTGTCAAACGCAAAAAGAAACTCCATGGTCTACCTCCCTGACGGAAGCGGTACTGCCACCGGAACAGTGAATAATTTCCTCGGATGGAGAATCTGGTAGTTAGACGGGCTTTTCTTCATTTCTTCTACGGTTCCTTCATACTATAATATATACCTTTCTAATTCAGTCGATAATTCTTCCTTAGTAAAGTAGCTTATGAGACTGAACGGATATATTGGATTTCTTTCTACTGGCAAACTGAGCGGAATGGGCTCACTAGACGTAAGTAGAAGAAAGGATTCGGTGATAGTGGATTCTATGGTCAATTGCACTTTGTTTGATGACTCGATCATTTAAATTTGTAATTCTACGGTTTCTCTCAACCATGAAGGTCTGTGCCCTTCTTACTTAACTAAGCCGCTTTGAAACAATTGGGTCTCAGCTCGGGTTCCAGATTGATAATGTTTAATAATTTTGAAATTTTACTTATTTAAATAAAAGAGCATTGAGTGACTCATCTAATTCGAACCTTATGTCTTGAATTGTTTTCAAATCTTTTAAGTATTACGGGTAATTAGACAATTGAAAGTATTCTTATTATTAGTGATTTGAATATTCATTAGTGTACTTGTGTAGATTCTTGCTTTTTTTCTATATATTATTGGCGCTGTTTTCCCTACTCTCAGCCATTTCCCCCATTCATATTTTTGTTCCCACTCGCCTTCATCTACTTCATTTCTTCGGGATCTTCTTGGTCTCCCTCGTTTTTCTTCCCATTGGGCTCCACTCTGTTATTTTCTTTGTCCATCTAGTATCCCTACCATCTTCTTACCACTTTAGTCTTTTCTCTTCGATTGTACTAACTGCATCTTTCGTAACACCTATTCTGTCTCTGATTTTTGCATTTGGGATTCTATCCGTTTTTATTACACAACAACTCCTCCTCCAATATTCTATCTCTACTGCGTTTATTTTTGATCTGTTTCGTTTGTTTACTACCCAGGTTTCCGCGCCGTATGTCATGATGCTTTCTATTATTGATTTATATATCATCGTCTTGGTTCTTCTTGTTATATGCTTGTCCCACAGAATTGGATTCAGCTGTTTTATGCATACCTTCGTTTCGCCCAATCTGGATTTTACATCTTCTTCTGATGTTGCATTTTTAGTGATAATGTCTTCCAAATATTTGAATTTTTCTACTCTTTTTATTTTATTATTTATTCTAACTCCAGATCTTCCGTTGCGTCTTTTTTCGTTGTTCAGTATTCTGTTTTCTCGTCGTTGATTTCTAGGTCCGCTTTGTTATATTCTTTTTTCAGTTTCCGTACCATGTATCTTAGATCTTCCTCGTCTTGTGCTACGACCACTTGGTCATCGGCAAAGCTTGGGGTATACAATCGATCATCTTTTACTGGGATTCCCATTCCGTGACATTTTCTTTTCCATTGTTGGAATGTTTGTTCGAGGTAGATTTTTAATAGGGTTGGTGACGTGAAATATCCTTACGGTAAGTCTTTTGTTGCTCTGTATGTATGTACGTCATGGTATTATTTTTATAAAGGGATTTTGTTGCTGCGATCAGTTCTTTGCTCACTCCTATGTTGTGCATTGCTCTCCATAAGTAACTTTTAGGTACTGAGTCATATGCCTTTTTAATATCCAGATAAACGCTTAAGTGTACGTCTCTATTCTTTGCTTTCTTTTTTTCTAATAGTTGCCTAAATGTATATTATATGGTCTACACATGGTTTGCCAGCGGTGAACCCTGTCTGGTCTTCTCCTATTTTGTCTCGTATACTTTCCTTTATTTTATTTCTGATAATTTTCCCATAGAGCCTTCCAATTGTTGAGATTATGCTGATTACACTGCAGTTCGTACACTTGCTTCTGTCCCCTCTCCTAAATTTAGATATTATATTTCTACAGTTCATTCTGGGGTAGTTCTTCTCCGTTCAATGCCCTTTTGTAAATATTTTTCAAAATTCTAAAAAAGTTTCTCTGATTCTTATTTGATTAACTCGTTCACAATCCCTCCTGGTTCCGCTGCTTTATTGTTTTTCAGGGATTTTATTGCCTTTTTAAGTTCTTCATTTGTTATTGCTATTTGTTCTGGTTGATGATATTCTATTTCGGTTTGTTAATTTTGTAAAAATTGTTATGTATTTTCAGTTAGTAACTGTTTGTATAATTTTTTCCATTCTTTTCTTATTATTTGTATTTTTACTTTTTCATTTGAGTTCGTTTTTAATGCCTTTATTGTCTTCTAAGACTCTAAGCTTCTTGTATCACCTGTATATTGTTCTATGTTATGGCACGTTTTCTCCAATCTTTCGTTGTTTTCCTTGTTTGCCAATGCTTTAGTTTTTTTGTTTTTGTCTCTGTATTTCTAACGGTCCTTTTCTGATTTCGTATTGAGCCATCTATCGTATAGTACTTTTTTCCCTTGATTACTTGCTTCGTGTTTTCACTAATATTATTTATGTATTTGTTATTGTGTACTTCCTGTTTACCTAAAGCTTCTAGGGCTGCCTGCTTGATACTATGATTAACATTATCATAGATTTCTTTGGTGTTGCCGAATTGAAATTCGATTAATTTTTCGTCTAGTCTTCGCTGATATAGCTATCGGATTGATAGTCTTGTAACAGGTGTATATTAAATCTCATGCCTTTGTCTGTTCTTATTTCTTTTTTTTTCGTTTGCAGTGTATTTTATATCGTACCAGGGAAATTCCATGCATGACACTAACCGTCTGTGGTCCGTTCCACATTCGGTACCGCTTTTTACTCTGACGTCTCTGATTTTAATCGTGGTATTCGTTTTGGTTATGATGTAGTCGATTATGGATTTAAGGTTTCTGGTTTCTTGAGTCTATGTATATTTGTGAATTTTTTTATGCTGGAAGAATCCGTTGGCTATCTTAAGACCATAAAGTTTACAGAATTCAATAAGTCGTTCTCCGTTATCATTTGTGTTGTCTTCTCCGAAACGTCCTAGAATGCTGTCGTTGTTTCTTCTGCCTGTTCTTCTATTTAGATCTGCTATTATGAGTTCTTGCCTGTTCTTAACTTTTCCTAGTTCTTCTTTTTGTGTTTCAAAGAAGCGTTCTTTTTCTGATATCGTATTGTCATCATTCGGACCATACACGCCCAGTAGTATTATTTTACTGCCAAATAGTGTCATATTTATTTTAATTATTCTTTCGTTTATAGGGTCCCATGATGTTATTCTCTTTTTCCATTTCTTCTTGTTCACTTCTCCCACTCCTACCTTTGCCCTACTTTCTTTATTCACTCTACTCCAGCAGTGTAGGGTTTCGTTTATGTCTTCTGTACCACTTCCTTTGCTCCTTGTTTAATTTACAATCATTATGTCTATGTTTCTTTTAGTAAAGTCCTGGATTACGTCGATTTTCTTTGTTCGCCATCCTTGAATATTCTATGTTCCCTTCGTTATATATTTCTTTTCTCTAGGTTCGCTGTTTAACTTAAAGCAGAATTTCCCCCTCTTCCTGTATCCGATGGGCTCCCTTCATGGAAGGTATGGATTACCACCCAGGGATCTTTTGTTTGTTTTTCATCCTGTTTCTCATTGACTAGCATCTCTCATTTGGTGTTTTACTTATGCTAGGATGCTAATCCCTAACGCTACAATCTACCTCCCTTGTCCGGGCCTAGGACCGGTAGCAGCATCCAAAAGAGCTGCTGGCGGAGCTTTTTTTTCTACTATGAATTAATTAAATGATTTGTTTGTATCGTTGAATTTTATAGAGTATCGTAAGCATTAAAAATTGGTTAGTCATTTGGCTTTTTCTATCTAACTAACTTGTTTTTTAAGCTAATAAATAAACATACTGGCATCACTGAACGCTAGGAAAGCTGATTACGACCCCATCGTTAATTTGATGAAGGTCCTACGAAGCAGATCTAACTGAAATATTTGTTAATTGAAAATCAGTTATAAACAAAAATGGATGTGTCTTTATTTAAAAATCTGTAAGCGCTTTACAAGAACAACTTTCAATGTCTTGACTCGTTCCATCAGAGAGAACTGTAACCCAATAAAACCTCTTTTGGATTTGATGTGAGACACTAGAAAAACGATTTTAGCTAAGTTGCCTGAATTAGAATATTGTTTGAGTTTCATGCCTACAGACTACTGTGCGAGTTTCTCAAAAGATGATTAGTAACTATGGTAAGATTTTTATTAGAAATTCTTTTATAGTAGCATCTTTTGAAATTTTTATTATTTTTAGGTTTTGTTATTAAGACAGCACAGCTCATGTAATATTCATCAGGGTTTTTAAAATAAGATGTTAAGTGAAGCCTTTAAAAAAAGTTAGCTACATATGATAATTAAAACAAGCAGATCAATTTTTGATCAAATCAATTTTACAGCTATTTCTCTTACTATAATTTATATGTTAAGATGCCCTTTTTCGAGTGAGTCCATGTGTTCTATCAGAGAGGTAACAATACAATCAACTATTGCAAGATTTTTAACAAAATACATGCTACAAGGAAGCAAGTCTTTTGAGCTTCCAAACATAACCAACTTCAATTAAAAATAAATAATAAACAACAAAATCAAAAATCATACGACGACTACTAATTTTTGTTAATTTACATACAATGGAATGACCTTACTAAAAAGTATAGCACTGGAGCTCAAATAATTTCTTTTTTATCAATGCCTTTTTTTGTTGAAAATTAAATAAAATGAAAACGTATGTAGTTGTCGTATCCTTGAAGAAGGACCTTACACGCTTAACAGATCCTTTTGTCTATTTTAGCCACTTCACTTTCCAAACTAAATTTCTTTATACAAACTTTTAACGTCTTTCCTCGAACAGATTGAAAATTTCGCTTGGAGGGAATTTACGAATTTGGTAGGGTACACACATACGCACACACGCACGAGCCAATTCACGCTCGAACGATTACGGACCTGACTTTTAAGTAATTCATATAGTGGCCAGAAACATTTATTTATGCCCGGGGGAAAATATCTATTTCGATTGAAGCAAAATAGTTTGCGTTATTTAAATTAAGCACATTGATTGCACGGACCAAAACCAAATATAATCCCGATAACAGATAAACCAATTTGCCTACTGTAATCGAAATCTCTGTAAACACTCTTAAATCGTTTGAACAATAACAGTGAGGGACCCTACTTAACCCTTATAAATCCGGAACATAATTCTGGATAATTACAATTAGTCTCTATTCAGCATTAATATTCAACACGCGCTTGTTTTGCTCTATTATTTATACTCATCTGGGTTTGCGTGTTTTATATTCTAAAATAACATACGCTAACGATTCGGCTTGTTTATTAATTAAACGCTCTAATTTTGTAAACAGTAAATATTGTAATTTCGTTACTAAGTGAACTTCAACTAATAACACTGCAGGGAGCGAAAGAGCTTGTTTATTAAGTCTAAATTTCAGTTGTCTAAATCATTAGTAGTACACTTTTCATTTTGGTTTTTGCACTGTTGGAGAGAATAATTAGGTAGTTTATTAAGTCAATAAAATTTTTAATTGGCGTGAAAAGGGAAAATTGCATACTTTTGTCATAAAACAAGTTTACACTGTTTTCTACGCTGAGTTTACTTAACGTGATCTGAATATTAATTTAATTGCGTTGCCTTGCAGAAATAATAGGTTGCTTTCTGCAGGTAATAATGAGTAGTATAGAAGAACTCTCAAGACTTGAAGTGTGGGCCTTTAGTTTTCTTTGAAAAAAGATTTTTTTTCGAGCTATTATTTTAAAACTCGTTAGTTCTTTTAACTTTAACTGAAATTTCTTTGATAGATGCCTCTTTCGAATCTCCTTGAGCTTCAGACGGATTGCACAAGTACACTCGATATCCTATGAACGCTTCTAGGTCTTTTTTACAGAAAAACCAAAAACGTTAAAGTTTGCACCTTTATTTGCTTAAACTGTACCTCCACTGTAAGATTTAAACGATATTTCATAAAATATCCCGCTTTCACTCAAATAACTCACTGTGTTACATTTGAATCTCCAATAATTGATGCTTTAACTAGTATATTTAAGAATTTGAGCTACAGAAATGATCTTGTACATAGATAATATCTTTTTGTTTCAACTACCTACCTAAGACTTGAGGCCGCCGACTAATTGATTGGTACATTTTTACGTGAAGTAACTTTTTTTTTATTATTGCATCTTATACAAAAGTACCCTTGAACTAGAGAAGAAGTCAACGAGGAATAATCAGGGGCTGATATTTCCAGAGCTAAACAACCCTCGTAACAACTTGAAAAGCCACATAATTTGTAGTTTGTAGCTTCTCATATTGTATGTATGGTATTTACAAGCAGATTCTGTAGCAAAACTGTTTATTCAAGCAACTACAATTTTGTTAAATTACATACCTTAACGTTATGTCTATAAACTCATACAAATTAGTAATCAGATCTATAAGGTATATAATTAACATTAAATACATGTTTGTATTAACTAAATCTCAAAATGTATGCAGTTTCGGTTATATTAACTTGTCGTTTTCAAAGTTTACCATAATAATTAAGATCTTATAATCTCTCTGAAACTAATTAGTTTAGATTTGTAACTAAAAATCTAAAAGTTATACATAAGTACCTAAAAAAAATCTTGGAAATGTTTACTACTTGAGAAACCATCAGGATTTCGCCGACTCTTCTCCAGTTTATGTTCAAAAAGTACGAAATAATTTCGTTTTTATTAAATACCAGCTCTTTCTATAACAGCTTAAAGCACGCGCTGTTAGATTTTTCGCATTGTTTAATACAACTGGAGTTTATAAGGAATACTCATTTATTTCACACTTTTTATACAAACTGGGGAAAAGACTTAAATTCTGGAAACTTCTTAAACATCTCCGTTTTAGAATTCAGGAATTCGTGTCTGTGAATAGTCAACACGAACGCTTTAAAGATTAGATATTCCCACAATTGCTCATAGGCTTGAATTCTGCGAGTTTATGGGGATTTTGCCGGTTTTTCTCCCAGGTGCGCAATAAATGTGAAATAAACTCATGTTTATTTAAATATTTGCTTCTTCTGAAACACCTAATAATGCACAGATTATGTTAAATTTGTTCAAATTGTTTAAGCTATCGGAATCTTGGAAAAAAACTCACTGTATGTTCTTTTATGCACGCTGGAGAAAAGCCTTTTAAATCTAACTTCTTTGACATACATCTCGATTTTTACAGCTCAGAACTTTATGTCTATGAATGGCTAAGCCAACGCTATCAAGATTAATTGTTCCCACAGTTGCTCACACGTTCAGATTCTGAGAGTTTATCAGGATTTCGCGATTATATCGAAGTATCTATACTATAGGTTTTTGTTCATAAGTCTGAACAATGAGTAATCTATTTCTAACCTAATTTAATATAAAATCTCTTAGCCTAAAGTTTTACTCAATAGTAGTCCTTAGTTTTCTATTAGCTTTATCGCTTGTTTATACATTATTTGATCGTGTACACTATTGCATTGCGCTCTGTTTTTGTGAACTCACTTCACTACAGTAACTCATGGAGTTTAATCCTCTTTAGTCGTCTAAGTTGAATTGTGTTGCCAAGGCTCAACATTCACGTGATGATGGAGCCTCTCTTTATGGTTCCTAGCTTGTTTGGTGATAGCCCGTTTAACAATGTCAATTCCTAGCTCTTTGTGGATGTTACTGTCTCTGATATAATACGGTGCATCTAAGATGTTCTTTAAAATTTTGTTTTGAAATCTTTGAATTACTTGTATAGTACTTTTGCTGGCACATCCCCAAATTTGACTGCCGCAACTCCATCAGGTTTGAGTATCTAGTTGTACAAAAATATCTTGTCGTGGATGGATAGTTTGGATTCCCGTCCTACTAACCATCGCATTTTTTTGCATTTGAGTCCAAGCTCTTGATGTTTCTTTATTTACATGTGCTTTCCATCTAAGCTTTGCATCAAATATAACACCCAGGAATTTCGCTGTACTTTCATACGGTATCTGAGTATCATTTATTCTGACTGGATAGTATTGAGTCCTTTTGTTCGTGACGTCAATGTGAACGGGCTTGATTCTCTATTTTTTGGTCTAGGGGAGTTTGCAGTTTTTGTACTGCTTCTTAGTAATTGTTTCCGACTGATAGAATTGCCGTGTCATTTGCGAAGGTAGTCTCTTGACTCAAGTCAAGTCTTGTATAGATGTAGATAAAAAACTGGTCCCAAAACGCTCTTTTATGGTACTCTAGCTTCAATTTGTCTCCGATCGCAGTATGCTTCCTCCTGCTTGATTCTGAAGCATCTATCTGATATGTATAAATTAGGTAGTGTGCAGTACTATTTAAGCAGAAATCTTCGGAGTTTTCTTACCATCTTTTGTGCCATACTTTATCAAAATCCAAAAAGATAGTGGAGCAGACCTTTTTCCCTTCTAATTCCATTTCAATAATATTGATGATCTTATGTGCTTGGTCAACAATCGAATGGCTTTCTCTAAACCCGAATTGATGTGTTGGAATTAAGTTTCTTCCTTCTATTATTGGCTTGAGTCTTTGTAGTAGTGGTTTTTTGTAGAGTTTGGATATTACTGGGAGCAACGATATGGGTCTATACAATGCTACTTGGTGTTGTAGTTTTCCTGGTTTTGGTATCATCAATACTTCTGCCACCTTCCAGTCTTCGGACATATTGCAGTCTAAATGAAGCATTTATCAGGTAGGTTAGTTTTCTGATTGTTTTGTCTTGTAGCTGTTTTAAGGTCTTACCTGTGATAAGGTCAAAGCCAGTTGCTTTTCTTGCACTAATGTTACGCTTTATCTCTGTTTCTACCTCTTTAGCAGTAACTGGTTTAATTGACATTCTGTCTGTGTTTGTTTCCACTTCTTTCTGTATTTCTTGAAATGTGTTTTGAGATGAATTGCAAGTCTTTTAGCTTTTTCTTGCTTTAAGCCGAGCTACCATCACTGTTTCCAACAGGAACATTTTGTGTGATTGGTCTTTTCGCGGCTTATCATATCGAGTAGTCTGTGCTCGTATCCGCGGAGAGTCCTTCAAGATAATCTTCCATCTTGTTCTATTTAAAACGGTTGATTTCCCGTTTTAGATTCTGTTTGGCGTTATTCAATGCGATTTTTCGGCTACTAACTCCCTTTATTATTTTGGGTAGTTCTTGCCTTTGATTCTTGATTTAATTTCCGGTGTCTTATCCCACGCTGCTTGCTGGATATCATAAGTTAATTTTTTCTATAGCTACATCTAATTCTTCAGAGGTTTTCAGCGAACCAGGGAGAACAGTACAATTTTCTAGTTGTTTTTTGAATTTACTCCAGTGTGTACCTTTGTTGGTTAGTTTAGATGGATGTTTTTGTTAGGAGGATAGGAGAGTGATCAGAGTTCATGTCATATGCGTCTTGTATATTGAAATAATTTGATGCTATTCTTCGTACCACAAAAAAGTCGATGACATCTAGTGTTTTATTTTAGTCTGTTGGCCAGTAAGTATTGTAGGCTTGCCCGTTGATATGTCACAATTCAATTTTTTAGATACCCTAAGTACTAGTTCCTTTTCCTTAGTTTTGGTTAATCTGGAGCCCGAATGTCTGTGTTTTGCATTGTAATCTCCTCCGATAATGAATCTTTCACTTTGGCATTCTAGGAATTTAGTGTAGTCTTGTTCTTTTAAGGCATGTCGCTGTGGGCAATATACTGCTATAACGGTAATGTTGCAATTTTTAGTCGCTATATTAAGAGCTGTAGCTTGAAATTTTGAGGTTTGATACCCAATTTCTTGATGATGACTGATAGAGTCGTTTGTGATAACCCCACTACCCCCTTTGTTGTATTATCTGGATGTATAATGTGGTAAGCTTTATAGCCTCGGAATCTTACGAATGCTTCTTTAGTGAAGTATGTTTCTGATATAAGACACACATATCTAGGTCAAGAACTGCTTGCTTAACAATTTTTATTTTTTGGTATCGCTCCTTGGGTGCGCTTTCCAATCATCATTTCCAATTCAATGATGATTCTACTATCCATTTACTTCAATCTATCCAATATTTTTTGGAGTAACATTTCGGTATTTTGTTTTTGTGACTCAGCCTTAGCGTTAACAGTTCCACCGTTAACAACTTGGTTGTATGTCCTTTTCTCAGCATCTATTTTGTTTTCGTTTTGTTTAGGTGGAATATATTACTACGTTGTGGTTGCTTAGATGGCTGCAATTTTTTTGGTCTTCTTTGTCAGAGTTTTTGCATGCAGCCTTTATAATTGGCTGGATGTTCTCCCCCGCAATGTACTCATTTTGGTTTGTTGATTTTAGGTCTCTCATAATCTGTCGTGAGATGTTTCCCGGTGCATCTAACACATCTCGGTTCTTAGCGCAGTATTTTTGAGCATGTCCATACGCCTAACACCTTCTACATTGAGGTACAAGTCGATTCTTTTTCAAGGAGACTACTTCGACTCTGCTGCCCATGATATGGAGAATTCCGTATATTTTATTTATATCTTCATCTTGTCTGAAGGTCAATACAAACATATCTAGTGGTCTTTCAGTTGGAAATTTTAACTTGCGAGTGACTTTCATAAGTTTGTATCTTCTACGTAGTTCATCACTAATATTTTCAATTTTAGGTTTGCAAGTATGATGCAGTTTTTTTGCCATTACTTTTATGGGTCGAGTCTGTTTATTTTCATAGCTGTGAAAGGAGAAGTTCTGTTCCTGGAGCAGATGAATCACATGTCTTTAATTATCGCCATCCATTACATTAATTTTGACATTTTTACTGTTTATGAGTTTAATTTGAAATCCTTTAACAATTACCTGTAGTTTATCGTAGAGTCGGTTACATCTACAATGATTGGTGGTGGTATTTTGAATTTAGATGTATTGGTCTCTTGATATCGTTTTTCATATCAGGCCAAATATACCGAGCAGCTATCTGCTTGACCGTTGCTTTTATGTCAGGATGAGCAAGGTCATGGACTTGATGAAAAATACTCATTTGATAACTTGCTGGAATAAATGAGCAAATGTTGATGTGAACAATCTTGGTAGAAAATTGGGATATATATTGAAGATGCCTTTGTTGCCTTGGGGATGCTTTGTCATTTTTCTATTTGAATGCAAATGTTAGTGGTTTATGATCTGTCATTATTTAGCCCAGTCACTTTATACATTCACCTCTAAAAAAATCCGGCTGAAGATTTTCCTTCGGGATTCTCTTTATTTCGGCGTCAAATACAATCCCTCAAAAGTCCATAAAGCCAACTGGACGGCTACAGAAGTTACAGAAGGTCAAAGGTCACGAAAATCAGTTATTCTCAAATATCTTGTAAACTATTGGTTTTACGTTAATTTTGGTCATTATGAGATTTGTTAATAAGCTAAATCTACACAAAAACGGTCCCATACAAAATTCACGTAGAACCAATAGTTTTTGAGATATAAAGCTGAGAAGTTTTGGAGCAAAGCGCATACTCCCCTATACTATACATATAGTGGTGTATATAGATAATAAGGCCTATTTATACATAGAAACATCGTTCATGCATATATACCTGCATTACCTACATATGTTTGAAGTGTCTCACAGAAAGGTATAATTTCAATAGTTCACGGTTATAGGTACTATAGGTTTTCTGTGATGTGGTCAGTTTTTTTGAAACAAAGTGCTATTGGTTTCTAACCATCTCCTTTGTACTGCTCCTATGGCCAACTCAGATGCATCCGTACATAAATCTAAGGGAAATCGCGAATCTGGCAAAATAAGCATTGCTTGAAACATGCTTTTGACTCGTCGGTCCAATTAATTTTTCTTTTATCTCTCTTCTTGGCCCCTTTCAAATAATCAGCACTTTTGGGATAACATTGATAGAAATTTATAATACCCAATTAGATACGGAGTTCCTGAACAGTTTCAGGTAATTTTTAGTTTACTGTGGCATTTACTTTATCAGGAAGTGGTTTACAGCCATCCTTTGTTATGTGATGTCCCAGAAATTCTAGTTCGTGTACGCCCAGAACTGATTGTGAAATGTTAATACGTAAACCATAGTTATTGAATCTACCTAAAACTTGTTGTAAGGAATATCGATGCTCTGCGAAAGAAGCAGACGTTATCAGAAAATCATCTAAGTAAGGAAATAAAACGCCCAGTCTACAAAATACTTTGTTCATAAATCGTTGGAACGTTGACGGAGCATTACACAAGCCGAAACTCATGACATTAAACTTGTTTAAGTCAAGTTTTCTTTATCTTCTGCCGCAATTGGAATCTGGTAATACGCTTTAAACAGATCAATTTTAGATAAAATTGTCTTGCCTTTAAGTATGTGATGAAAGTCTTCAATCCTAGGAATTGGGTATCGATCTGGTACGGTCAAATCATTTAAACGCCTGTAGTCACCACATGGTCTTGCTGTTCCGTCTTTTTTGTTCACCATATGTAGTGGACTGGCCCACGAAGATTTCGAAGGGCGTATAGTACCATTGTCTAGGATAAATTGGAATTCTTGTTTTGCTATCTCGTCTTTGGCAGGATCTAGCTGTTTTGGTTTGCTGTAAACTGAACCACCCCTTGTTTCAATAACATGCATTGTTTTTTGTTTGATATTAGAAGGTGTCAGCCTAGGTGTTGTAATGTTTGGATACAGTGCAAGCAAATCATGAAGTTTGAAACCCTTATTCATCACGCTTATGACGTCTTCTGATGTGATGGCATTGAATTCGTCCGTGACGCTGAACTTTGTCACACCATCGGCAAAACTTCCTTGTTTAATATCAACTAGTAGATTGAATTCATTTAGGAAATCAGTTCCTGAGATACCTCTTTTTACTTTGGCGACGATAAATGGCCACTGGAATTATCTATGCAATCCTAGGACGAGGCTTAAGATTCTGCTTGCAAACGTAAGGCTTTCAGTGTTGTTTCCAGCGTACAATTTATAGGTTTTATCTGGAATTGACTTCCGTAAGGGAGGTATTATTGACACTTCTGCTACAGTATCCATTAAAAAATACAGTCCGGTTTTTCGGTCGACGACGAATAGGCGACATCTGCGATTTTCTTCAGCAGCTGAAGCTGCCGCTATCTCGGCTGCTGATTCAAGTTTTCCAACTTCCATGTACATGGTGGTCGACATTTTTCAGGTTTACACTTGTGGCCAAAATGAAAATGATAGTAAGAAAGCTTACCATTTGGATTATATCTTTTCCTACTAATACGACTTCTGTTACTACGGCTTCGTGTAGCGTTGCTATTCCTGTGGTAGGATCTTTCCCTAACTTGCAAAGATGCCATTAGTTTTCTTAGCTCGGCTATTTCCGAAGATATATTTTCATCTCGTGTGTTATTCTGAGCTGCTATTGTATATATTTCTGAGTGGGAGTTCACTTCATCTATTTTATCAGCCATTTCGGATAGTTTATCCAAATTCTCAGCTCTGATGAGAAAAATATTTCTGATATTTCCGGGCATTTTATTAATCCAAAGAGTTCTGCGGACTTTCTTTATCATGTCTTTGCCAGCCAAGGTTTTCATTTGACCTAAAAGTTGGCTGGGTTTTCGTTTCCAAGGTCCAAACCAGTTACGAGTCGCTTGATTCTTTTATCTTCACTCTTTTTGGAAATATTCAAGAGTCTTTCCTTAGCAGCAGAATATTTATCTTCTCTGGCAGATTGAATTATGTCCCAAATATTTTCAACGTATTTAGGCTCCAATTGAGACACTACATAGTTAAATTTGGTCTCTTCTCTAGTAATTCTGTTTATCGTGAATTGGGCTTCTACTTGGAAAAACCATATCTCTGGTTTTTCGCACCAAAACGGTCAAATTTTTATGCTTAATCTGTTGATAAAGTTGTGATTTGGAGGCACAAGATCGTTTCCTGCGGCCCGCTGTCAATTCGAACAGGAGTTGTTGTCTCCTTGGTTCATTGCGCCGCCGGTTAACAACTTCGGGTGCTTCACACCAATATTTAGGTGTCTGTGTTTAATAATAAAACTCACTTGATTACTTTTTTCTTTATTTGGCTACTTATAAATTGACTTTTTGATTAGAACTGACTTAACCACTAGCGCCACTGTGGCTTTATATATAACATACCTAGGGGGAGCGTACGACTGTACGAAATTAGTCTAGAACCTTCTCGCTGTTTCTTTACTTTTCTACCTGCATCTAGTAAAAGCTAGTACATTAGAATTATTAAAACCTAATAAAACACTAAATTATTGAATTATTTTTACATCCCAAATACATTTAAATTGTTCTTTAATATTATCAGTTTTAATTATTATTTACCTGGTACCTACATTGAGCATTCATTAACTCATGGCATTGCCCCGATTGTATCTTTTCCGGTTGCTGTTTTATTTGCTTAAATAGCGATTGCATTTGTAATACGACGTTACATTCTTCCATCGTTGCATTTTCCGCGATAACTAAGCGATGTTGACTGTATTCGCCCGATATCACTCGCGTAGCACGATATCTTGACATTCACATTCCAACACGTCGCAGGAGATATGATAACCCTTCCGGACACGATGTTTACTCGTTAAAATTCAAACGAATACTTTTATTATTATTATTATATTTACTTGTTCTGAAACACATAAACCTATTGAAACTTTAGAAAAACCTCGAAGTCTAAGTACTTCTTTGACATCTTAGTTCTTACAGCCCAGGAATCTGTATGAAGTAGATGTCTAATCCCGACGCTTTAGAAATTAGCTCAGAAGTATCTGAAAAGGTACAGTGAAAAGTTTGTAGGGGAAAATATAAAAATAAGTTATTAATAGTATCACTAGCTATAAAACTATAGATGCAGTGGTGCTTACAGTTGCTCATAGGCTCAGGTGTTCAAGATTTAGCGGGTTTTTCTCCAGTGTGTAAAAAGCATAGAATAAATTCATACCTATTATCAATCTGCTTTTTTAAAAAAAACCTTGAGACGGGCATTATGTCAAGTTTTTGCATCGTTAAATACTTGAACATCTTAGTTTTACACCTAAGAAATTTGTGTCTATGAATGGCTCAAGGACTTATAGTGAATAGTTTGTAACGTAAAATTAAGACTCAAAAGCTCGATTTCTCTACTGACATTTCTAAAGTTATACGTTTTAGATATACTTAATTTTGTAGGTTTTTCCAGTGCACACGAAAAGTATTTACATTCATTAAATATTTGCTTTTTCTGAAACATTTAATATAAGTGCAATTATAAACAAGATTCACTTATTTCATAGAAGTACTTCTTATGCACACTGGAGACAAACCCTTTAAACCCTAAAAAATTCTTGGACTTCTTAGTTTTACGATTAAATAATTTCATAAAAATTAGTTTACTGAAGTATATGAAAATATACAGTTTATTTTATTGTACTACTGGTTAACATACATTGTAATTTGTAAGTAAGTAGATGGTATATCAAACATATTCATGGAAATCTCTGAAATAAGTATTTAATAAAAATATAAAATAGGATAGACTGTATTGATTTAAATAATTCATTAAATTCTTATTCGTTGTATTTAAATTACTGTTAAAAAGAAAATTTAAATTTCTCCCGACTTTTTCCATTTCATTTATATTTAAACGCATAAAAATTTTAATTCTCAGCCTTTTGAAAGTTCTTTATGATCGGTAAAAATTGAAACTTTTTATTTTTTTAACTTCTATTAAGTTCGCGACTCCCAAGGCTACACAATTTATTTTTTAAACTGTGTCGCACGTTCGTACAGTAACCCCAGAGTATCACATTAAACTTTTAATACTTTACCGCCATGAATTGTAACAAACTTCTGCCAATAATGCTTGAAGCTCTATAGTCAGAACAAAGTTGCACTATGTGGCTAAAACGACCGCATAAAACGAAAGTGCATTCTGTTTAATACCAGCCTTTCCTAATTCGAAGAATTAGTCGTGTTTTAATGCCAAAAACAAATATTGCGAGACACGAACGAACGGTTAAGCCTTTTAATCCCTTTTACTACAGTTAAATTCACAACTTTCTTTCAGAAGAAATTTTGAAGATTGTGTCGCTTACTACGTGTTCCAATTAATTTTTATTAACCTATTGAAAAGCCTACGCCTTAATAATTAAGAGCCCGAAAGCAATTATTGTTTCGAGAACTTGCACACTACAACGGTGCTTAATTACCCCCATTAAAGTAATTTGTTACTGTTTTGCAGGGTTCCTAAATGCCAACACAGATCCGTACTCTCGTTCCCCAGCGAACTACGGCTTGATGGATCAAATAGCTGCCCTACATTGGCTACAAGAAAACATTGCCGTTTTTGGCGGCGATCCAACTAATGTGACCGTAGTTGGCCACGGAACTGGGGCAGCCTGCGTCAACTTCCTGCTCACTTCAAGCGCTGTTCCTGAAGGTACGACACTAGCAAAACTTTTTTAGGGGGGAAAACGTTAACGCGCAGCAGAGATAAATTATTGCGAAAATTCTAAGTGAAGGCTCGGAAATATAACAGGACTGACACTAAAATTTCAAATTTTATGAATAGATGGCGAAACGTTTCTGGGCTTAAAGTTGAATTTTTGAGATGTACGAGACAAGCTTTGTTTTCACTTTAAAGGAATGAGAAATGAAAGGGAAAAATTAATAATATACAAACGGAATTTCTAGGTGGTTATTACAAAACCAATTTGCAACTACATATTTCATAACATGCTTAAAATTTCATTCTACCTTTAACTCCACTCAGAATGTTAACTTTAAAGACGTTACATTTAGCATTCCAGTAAATTCCTGCTAGCTCTGGAATTTCAAGTGTTTTCTGATTTTGAATAAATTAAGCACCCCAATTTGCTTGTAACATCTTAACAAACGGAGAGAGTATCTATATTTGATGAATAAACATCTTGTAATGAAAGTGTATGCCTAAATTCGAGTACAAGTACACTGTTAGGGCGTGTTAAACGTTCATACAAATGTAATTAATATTTCGCGTGTGCTAAAATGACAGTTTGAGAATATTGCTGTTTAGATGTTTTTAGTGGTGAAGTTAAAAAAATTGTTATTTTAGGTAATATGTTTACAATGTTTTTACTGTATATCTGTTAACAACTTTTTGTGTGTTTGTTTTTCTGGTGTTCAAAAATCCCATAAATCTTGGAACAAAACCTTTTTGATACTATATTGAACATATAGTATACGATACGGTCTTTAAACTTTGTGCCATAAAGTAGGTGTCTACATATTATAATTTGAAGTGTAATTGTGACCCTGCTTTTGCTAAAAGTATGGATGACAGTTTAAGATCTTTTATGTGTTCCATTCAAATGCACCACCCTAACTTAAATGGTGACCTTTGGTCCTGGATACTTAATTGATTTATGCAGATATGATATTATTCTGTTCATGAATCAATTAACCACGATAAGTAACGATTAAATAATTAATTCGAGCTGTCTACGGACCAAATTGAGAAACTATCTAATCCCAGATAATTTACTGTAGTATCACATCTAAAAATGGTAGCAGGTACTGGCAGAGAACAAACTTATTTACTTCAGCGCGAACTCGTCCCAACCTGCATTCCACCCAATTAAATTTTCATCCCACCTACATCCCCCCACTTGTCAACCCGCCTGGTCAGTGTGACAAGTTATGGCTAAAATTCCTTAAGTATGAAAATGTCGAATATTCTAAACGTAATTTCCCTAGGGGAGCAGAGAAATCTTGAAAGCTCACATTGAAGATTCATTCAACCCGAAGGATTCTGGAAGGGGGAGGGGCAGAAATTCTGCAACAAAGAACATACGTAAAAAATTAAAATATCCACAGAAAAAAAACTGAATGGTGTATAGTCACATTCAATATACGAACATTAGGAACAGAAGAAAAACTATAAAAACTAGAGGAAGAAATAAAAAAGATTAAATGGAAACTAGTAGAACTATCCGAAATACGAAGGTAAGGTGAGCACTGTGTCGCCTTAAAAAGTGACCATCGACTATTCTGCAAAGGAAACAAACATCAGAAGGTAAGAGGGATAGGCCTACTGATACACAAAAAGGAGATAGATAACATCACTCAATACAAAGCCATATCATCAAGAGCAATTTGGTAAAAATGCAACTTAATTAAAGGTATACACGTAAAATAATCCAAGTATATAGGAGGAAAAGAAATAGAACAACATTCCGAAGAAATCAGAGAAGCAATCGCAGGAAGTACAAAAGGAGAGAAACAAGAGAGAAATTTGGATAAAAAAGGAATAGGCCCCTATGATCTAGGTCTCTACGAGAACGAAACAGTAGAGCGGAACTACTAGTAAGCTATGCTGTGGAACGCATTAAATAAAACTTAAAAACTCAAATTAAGTGTTCGAACTGAGACCGCATTTGAATACAAAAGGTTTACATTTGTAACTACAACAAAATTGTAATTATAAAATTGCAAGGAGTTATAGCGTCGTTGATAAATTTTTTGCTGATGATGAGAACGGCAAAACCGTTTCATGAGCTCTGAGTACTCGCACT
The DNA here is from genome assembly GCA_011009095.1 of Ignelater luminosus. Lineage (NCBI taxonomy): Eukaryota > Metazoa > Arthropoda > Insecta > Coleoptera > Elateridae > Ignelater > Ignelater luminosus. The sequence goes on from VTPC01091213.1 coordinate 123,646, forward strand.
TCTCATAAAAAGTTGTGATTGTCTGGTCTAGCTAATTCGTGACCCAACTCGAGCATAGTGGCGGTCTTACGAGACCTTGCAAACAAGACCATTGGCAGATAGTGCTCGCAGTCAGATCATGGACACTGTTTACTTCTAGGTTCCGCTTCTCCACAGGATTGGCTCGGAGGTAGTAAATGGGCTCTTCCCAGTTACAAAACGTGACAGCCCAGGTGCAACTACTGAATTGAAGCCCGTTATCGGTACTTTGATGACCTGGCTGCTATTGGCCAAAGACGTAGCAGCAGCTTCTAACAACTTTGTAAATAAATCGCTGGCGATAAGTAATAAATTAGTTTCCTGTCGAAGTCCCAGAGGGCCCTAGTCGATCTGGTACATAACAAAGCCGGGCCTTAATAACGTGTATTGATACAGACGCGTACAAGACAGCTAAGCACATACTACTACCGGATGTCCCAAAATGGCGGCGATATCGTGGTATACATTGATAACTTTTGCTTGAACTTCTGGAAGGACAATCAGTCAAGATGTTTCATCTTTGCCGACCCTGTGCAACGTCTCCTCTTTTACGATTTAAGACTGAAGGTCAACCTCTTGCTATGGGTCCTTGGCCTTTTGCCTTGGCCAAATCATCTGGGTAAGACCAGGATGTCGTTTTATGTTTCATTTACTTTTTCTGGAGTAGTAGCTAAGTTAATGATGCACACGACCGACTTGGGTTGGCGAGGCATTCTCCGAGAACTACTCGGACGTTGGAGGCAAAAGTCGTTCCATGTCTCATAATAAGGCGTCTAGAAACTTGTTGACCTTCTCAACACAGTACTCGATATGGAAATTAAACTTTTGGAGCAGCAGTGACCATCGTAACAGTTTTGGTGGAATTTAACCATCTCAGCGCTTGTCAGTTTGTAATGTAAACGGCTGGTCCTCTAGTTAGCGTTTGTATAATATAGTTTCCAAGCCTACCGAGCTGGCCTCAGTCTGCAACGCCAACGGCAAGCGCGCAGACGGTCTGCTCAAGAGCAGCGACCGCGACAAGCCACTGTTCAATTCCATCTTTGTTTACTACCAGAAGATTGGTAGGTGGGGAAACGACATCTGCCTACTGTAGGATGTAAATTCGCGTCAGTTGCATAGGCCAATGATAGACCGCAGCTGTTTTTGAGTGGTAGATGCGGCAGCTTTGGAAATCTTGTGCACACTCCTAAGGTACACTTGCTGAGATTGCACTTCAACGCGTGTAGTTGTAATCTCTCCACAAGGCCAGCAGTAGGTGTCAAAGCTAGCTGTAGTAATCCAGTGAGAAGATGATGTCATTTAGGTACATCCCGGATGTACCCAATCAGGACTTTTTGGGTCATCAACCTAAACTGTCTTTGGTGCTTTCTTCAAGCCAAATGGCACCACCTTAAATTGATACACAGTGCCGTCGAGCATTGCGAATGCTATATACCAACGTGAAGAGATTCTGACCGCTATCTGCCAATATCCAAAATACCTCTGCATTTTCCAGGTCGCAAAGGCCGTCCGCGATGTTCGGTAAGACGTAACTCTCGTCAGATGTCAAGTTCTTAACGCGACAGCAACGGTAGTCGATGCAAAATCTGGACTTCCCACTTTTCTTGGTTACGATGATGGTACGGCCTCTGTCGGATGGGTTCGTCAATCGATAACCGGATGGTGTGTTGAGTGGTGGTGGTGATGATAGCTATTGCCGTACTGTCATTGATAACGATCGAGAACTGCGCCAGCAATTTTTGTAGTTGCGCCTGTTGGGTTTTTGGAAAGCTGTGCTTGACTTTGGTGGTATCCTGCAGACGCAGAGAGTTGGCGGTGGTCTTCTTTAATAGATGGTAGCTCGCTGAGTAACACTAATCACGACAAGGTGCTTGGTCAGCCAAGTGATTCCCAACTTCGACGAGGAAGGTCTCTTAAAGTTCTTTCTCGTCAAGACGGCCAGTGAAGATGACCTGTCCTAACATATCTATTGCGGACTGATTGGAAGCCAGGCGAGCTTGAAAGTTGCTACGTTAAATAAGCGCCTCAGTGCGGATAAAGCTGCAGGTAGCCCCGAGATCGACCAAGGCATGAACGTTTTTTCACTGTAGTTGGATACGGATGGCGAACTAGACATTTCTGAAGTACGTGTCTAATTCGTTGATGTAAGCGATTCAGGTTCCCCATGGCCGTTTACTCGTTTCCCTGATTGTGGATCCGAGGACAGTCGCAATGCCAGTGGTAACCGGGACATCTTTGACATTTCGGAAAGGACGCATTGCCTCCACAATTCACTGTGGTTGGGTAGCTGTTCGAGAGCTAGTGTCGTCGTCCTCGGTGCGTTTCCACCCCTCTTGCTCTTGCTACCAACGATTTGACATCTGGTTGCTGGCCAAACGATACAAACGACCAAAGCTGGAGCTTAAGGTGGGAGATTCTTCTTCGCAAGAAAAGTCATTATCCATGGACTATCAAATTGCATCAGGAGAAGGTCTCTAAATTCTGCCCACGAGAGGCACAGCGCCCGGAAAATTTTATTCATTTAAGGGTCTCGTCGTGTAATCAGTTATCGATAATGCATATGGTGTCGGCTATGATTTGTGACGGGACTTTAACATTTATACTGGAGATCCGTGGACATAATAGTGAGTAAGTAGGGCAAAATTGGGTTAAAGAATGCAAATATGACTGGTAGACTACCCTGGGCCGCAAGCGTCGAGTCGACCTGAAAACGACGAACGACATAGAACTGGGAGCGACGAACGACGTAGAACTGGAAACGACTGGTAGCATCAAAATATGAACGATGTTAGCCGTTGGCCGCATTACGACGCAAACGGCTGGTATTGCAGTCGTCAGGTTCGGGTTCTATTCTTTGCTGGAAGAGGTGCTGGGTTCGGACATCAAGGTATGATTCAATTTTCTACTGCATACTAAAACCAAGTGTAGAAATTTCTAAGATTTTGATCTATACATGCCCCACAACGTTTTGCAGCTGTTTTCTTATTTAGCTGGCAGTAAACCAATTATGTGTCAGTAAAGATGGTCGGGGGAGGGAGGGAGGGAGGGAGGCACAGCCCGACCCGTGTTTCTATTTAGCTTCCTTAAGTAGGTTTATGGAAAGCAAAACTTAACTTTCGACCACTACCGGTGACCTATGAGAGAGTGTAGGCTGATCTGTTTTAGAATTTAGTTTTCTTAAGAAGATTAACAGATGGTCTGACACGTGTTCGTATCTAGCTCTCTTATGAAGATTTATGGAGGATGAAGCTCAACTTTGGATCACGTGGTGATCTAGCTCTCTTACTAAAGGTAATGGGAGATGAAAATCTATCTTAGGTCGCTGTAGCTGGATGGTAAGATGGTGCAGTCCGACCCGTGTTCGTATTTAGTACTCTTAAGAAGGTCAATAAAGGACGTAGTTCAACCCACATTTATAATATTAGTAATTTCAGGAAGTTAATGGATATCGGAGCCCCATGCTTTTTTAAACAAAAGAGACGTTAATCGGGATTGCTTTAGGCGGCTACACCAGCTTCTACTCTATGATGGTTAAGAAAAAGAAACCCTGTAGCAAGCCTGATTGTTGACCAGAGTCGTCGTGTAGGGAGCTCTTACAAAAGTTGTGTACCAAGATTTGATTCACTAAGACCCAAAGAGCTTTTCTACATGGCCCAAATATATTTTGGAAAAGATTTTGGAATGCACATTCTCTTATTTGGAAATATTAGGGCTTGCTGTCTCCATCATTAAAAAATTAAGGTTTTTTCAGGCTTGATGTCAATCACCAAGTGCAAAAACTCAAAGCTCGAACTTTTAAAGATTATTCAGAACACATCATCAAATTTTTATGTCTGTCAAGGCTCCTAATAGAGTCTGATACTCAATACCACGACTCTTGTAGGAACGTGTTTTTAACATTTACGTGTTCTGTCTTTTGTTTTGAACAAGCTAGAGGAAGATTTCTAACCCTAGAAAAGAAGAAACAAAGAACAGAAGAAAGAAAACTTTTTATGAAGAATTCGACTAACATCCCTATACATGATTCACAGATTTTATAGCTTTGTTTTTACATAAAAACTTGATAATTTTATTTTTCACTGAGTTCCTTATTGATTTAAGTTTGTTTGGATTAAGCATCCAAACGCAAAATTTATCCAAATAAAATGAAATATTTTCAGCATCTTGAGAAACCTAATGTTTCTACTTAATCCAAGATGGAAATGTTTTGAGTTATAGACTTTATTCCATTTTTGCTTTTAGAGATAACTAGTTTTTAGACTATTAATAGAAATAATTTGATCGGTGGCATTATTAATTTCCGGCCTACCCGCCTTCTTAGAAACAAAATAAAAAATATAAAAGACAGAAAAAAATTAATAGATAAAAAGAACTCATCAGAAGTCGGCAAGTGTACGATGAAAATATTTATTGGAATAATTTCGAAGACCCTCTAAATTGATTATGCTTGTACAAAATCTTGTTGCTTAGATTTTCCAAATCTGAATTTAAAATCAAACCTCAGCAGAGGTTTGGAAAAACATTTATCAAAAGCTACTTGAATGGATATAGAATAATTCATGACTTTTTTTTGTACAGTCTTAAAGTCGTTTCCTGGATTTAATTTATAAAAGAAAAATCAAACTTTATTTTCAAGAAAGTTTCGCTTTGTGTTTACGCACACAGAAAATTTTATATTATGTTTTAAAACGCGTTTAATAAATTTTGTTATGACGTTACGAAATATATGTATACGCAGAACATAACCTTACGAAATATAATAACTTTAAAAAACTGTAAACATAAAACAAGCAACAACATCGTCGTATTACAACCTTCGCAAATATTATCATAGACAAACACACATGAATCCCTGTACACGTAGAAGACCTAAGCTGAGATGAAGCAAACACTGTTGGTAACAACCAGGAACACGCCTCAATCCCTCAGGAAGGTATTACGTGTACCTCTTCAAAGTCCCTACTGAAGCCTCGCACTTACACCACCGATATGAATCACTATGCATAACGTAAACATATTCGTGCATACATTTACATGAATCAAGATTACCACGTGATATATACAATGTTTGTTTTCAGCCCTAAAGTTGTTTTATCAATAACAACAATAGCAAACGAAAAACTCCTTTATTTAACCTTAATCTCGCTTTAATCCTTTGTCCAAACATTGAATGAAATTGGAAAGTTTAAAATTAGAACGAGATCCTTTAACATGGCGGGAGCTTTTTAGGAGCCCTACATCACACGCTCGATGACCTTAAGGCCCTAGACCTAACCCTTGAATTGAATCTATTACCTTTCCAACACACATTTACTCAATAAAAAAGCTTAAAGTGAGATGAGAAAACCGAAAAATACTCTTAAGACGGAATCAGAATTCCATTAGCGAAAGTGAAGTTGTAAAAGAGACAACGTTGACCTCAACTTTCGAATGAAAAATGTGAAATGATAAACAATAGAAGGGAATTTGTCAAACTAAAGGAAAAGAAAGAAATATGGCAGATTATTTTTTACACCAAGTTAGTTCGGATCAGGTGAAACCTTGACATGATACAGATCCCCTATGACCGTATTTTTTCCGTGTGAACAGCTGAAATGGAAGTTCTGAGAAAACATAACACGCCGTTAGAGATATACCGTTAAAATTTCTTTCATTTCCTCCTCTGTCTGTTCGATAAAACTTTATTTAATAAATTAGTACCGAACTTGGAAAACTTATCTAAATGTGTCTGCTAGTTCGTTTTAGAAAGTTTATAACGACATTTACAGCTGCAGCAGTAATAATGCTTTATGCACATAATTTCGAATCTCGACATTTCCATCAATGCTTCCCCTTCCGTACGTATTCCTTTGAACATAAGTTTATATAATGCGATAGGTGCTCCAATAATGTGAATTTATAAGCACTTAAAATTACTCGAACGGTGGCATTCTATGCATGTAGGTAGTACTTGTAGTGGAAGTACCTATGTATAATAAAAAACAGGAATTTAATCAGGGTTCTTGTTCCGTCATTCGCCTCCACTAGGGTATTACATACATCAATAATTGAATTTTGAATTAAACCGGTAGAACCGAGTGTTGTTTTGTTTTTCCTTTTGGAGTGTAAAAGCTCGTTGCTTTACCTCCTTGCTAACTATCGTTTCTTTGTGCCAATAAATGATCAGTTTTGATAGAAAAAGATAAAAACTCCACACAGTGAATGTTTATTCTTTTATGTTGTGATACAAAAACAAACTCAAAGAAGCTGAAAAGGTTGTTGTTGCTTGTTGTTGCATCCTCTCTCTACTTAATCAAGCTTTTAAAATGTAATTGTTCAGAATAGATCGCTCATTATAAGTGAAGTATTTCAAAAGAGTTAGTCAAAATTGAAACTTGCAGCACATTGTAATCAATACTGATAGAATTCTATTGACAATTAACGCAAGGATTCTCTTCAAGACTTTTAAGTAGCACGCTGATGGCCAGAAATCTTTTCTAACATGCAGCTTCAAGCTTTAATTTTCTGTTCATCACTGTTCACTTTTTAATTTTAATATTATTTGTCTTCTAAGCAATTTATATTTATCTTGATTTTGGGGACAATATTGCATTCTAGACCCAATACGTATCAATACCACTCAACTAGACTAGATGTTTGTCTTAATATTTTTATTATTGCAAGTTGCTTACCTATTGAGAAATTTCTCCGGGCTACTCACTAATCTCGTTTTTTTTAATACATCGGCCTTATTTTCAAACCATTTTTTTCTCACTAAGTCTTGAGTGAATTTTCCAACGGGCATTTTCTAGTAATTCCGCGAGGTACAGATTTGTCTCATGAAAAACTGAAGTGCGCTTCGCTATAGAGAATTTTACCAGCACAGTACGTGACACTTTAAATTTAGTCATCATCATCATCATCATCAAGAGTTGTCTGTGTTTCCACAGGTCCTTCCATCTTCAACCTTCTCCTTCCTCTAAGACATCTTTTATTATGCAATTCCTCTTCAGTACATATCCTATCCAGTTCTTTTTCTTTTTGTTTACAACACCCAATGGTTCCCTTCGTTCTCTTACGCTCTCCAAAACTTCCTCATTCCTCATCCGGTCTGTCCATTTACCACCAATCCTTCCTTTGTCCTGCTTTAGCACTGTCCATGTCTCACTCCCGTACAGAAACACACTTCATATAAAACACTTCACCAACCTTCTCTTTAGATCTAAATCGATTTGACTTGTCATTACTCTCCATTTTTTCGAAAAATCTTCCTTTTCCATTGCAATCCTTGTTTTTGACTTCTCCAGCTCGTTGTTAGTTCTGTACCCAAATACTTATATTTGTCCACTTGCTCTATTCTTTCTCTGCTATTTCTACCATCATATTTTCCTCCCCTCCAACCTTCATTACTTTCGTTTTCTTTACATTTATCCTCAGCCCGAAATCATTTTTCATATTCTGCAGGTATTGGAGCTTCTTCATGGTTTTGGCAAACAATATCGTATCTTCCTCAAACCTTATACCTACTATTCTTCTTCCGCCCACTTTAACTCCTTTTTCCTTTTCCTAATTTGCTTTTCAATGTTTTCATGAACGCCTTCTGCTAACATATGAGTATGACCTTTTGTTAAGTACATAATAACAATCTCTTCCGCTCTCATGTAAATAGAATTAATTTTTCTTCTGGGCTATACAATTGTCAGCCTAAAATAAAAATTGCTTTACGTGTCTTTCGGCCTTAATTAAAGTCAATATAGCGTCAGCTATACTTTGAGTATTACTCCATTTATGCCAGACAGTACAATAACTTTTAAAGTCGGAATTTTTGCTAATATATGCAAATGTTTTATTAAAACAAACCAAGCGGTTTGTAAAAGACATGCCCTTCATAATATTATAAATGAATATATTTTGTTCTTAATTTGCCGCTAAACTTCTAAAACTGTACCGCTTTATAGAAACACCATAAACGTAAAGTTTTCTAGGAGGCTCGCCGCATAATCGAGGTCTTGGTTCCTCTTCTATCAACCATCCAGAAACTTTAGTGGGTGGCAAATTCTATCATTTAATGGACCTGTCATTGAAATGCTCAAAGATGGGCAACCAGGCCCCTAGGGTCAATCGGGTCATGTAAAACCGAACATACATCCAACCAGGCCTGCATCAAACTCTGGTTGCTCTCCACAGTTGCGATCTGTTGTACATTGACGTTTGCATGGAGAGTTAGACGGAATACCATTGGTTGGTACGAGGTTTTCTCACAGTCGCATAGCACCGATGTATCTTCTGTTTTTTCAGTAGGGAGTGAGGTTATCGATCCAATCACTTAAGACAGTCGATTGGCTTTCCTGTTTTAATCCGTTACCCAAATTTGAATTTTGTAATTTTTTCCACGCGGGACTGTTGTTCCATATTCCTCAGACGAATAGATAAGTCTTTCGTATGGTTCTTGCACAATAGGAAAAACAAAGAGTGTTGATTACAAGTAAAACAAGGAAAAAAGAAAAAAGAGGATAAGGATGGATATAGAAAGACATTTTCTGATCTGAAATTAGCTTTTGTTTAAGCATTTCCAAGGGAGAGTACTTCTCAAGGAGCTGTTATCGCAAGCTTTGGCAAAAGAAAATGGACGGTGTTAAATCGGATTTAATTCTATCAAAGAAGAAATCCAATGTGTAAGAGATATAAAAGTCTTAGAAATCCTGGCACTGGCCATGGTGGTCCTAGCTATTTTATCAGGTGTTGCACTTTTTGTAACTTTATTTCATACTTTGAATGCAATCAACTTGTGAAATTTAGTAATATTCCACTAAAGCGATATTCCTGTTTTATTTCGTTTATTACTTTTAAAGATACCAGGGCTTTACTAAAACTAAGGGAACAGTATAATACGTAGCACAGGGAAGTCAAGTAAACGTTCATCGAATGTCCAAATTATGGTAACGAATATCCAGTGGACATCCAGGTTTTGACTGACGGACATCCATGAGATGTGCACTTGTCACACCTTTGGACATTTAAAGGACATTCGTTACTAGACGTAATTTGTACAATGGATGTACAACTTATCCATAAAAATATTAAGGTATGGACCAGAATAGGATGTCCAATAGACGTCTGCTAACGGTCATTCGATGGATGTCCAAAAACGGACGTCCACTAAATGTCTAATTTACGTCCAGAGACGGCCGGACTAATTTTAGACGACAAATGGACGTCCAGTGATATATGGGATATAAATCAAAAGTAGCTTATCTGGTTAGAAATCTCCTACCTAGTGAGAAATGATTGCAAATTTTTTCTTATTTAAATTGCAAATTACTTAAAGTATAAGAAGCGATGGAAATAATGTATGTTATAGAAAAGTTTTGAGAGAAAATTCAAAACGACAAGAAAAAGTCGAAGACAGCCACGACCTTCCTTTAGATGAATAAGTCAACCTCTACTATACGTTCACGAGTCCAGCCCCAGGATGGATATCAATTGACCCCGTCAGCAAAACCGGGTAGCCTCCTGACCAGAACTTTACTTGCACGTACCTAAACCTTAAAATCACCAACACGTATCACCATAAAACTCCATCATTCAACCCTAACGAAAAGATTTTATAAGTCTCAAGGTTCTAACCACCTGGTAAACTAACCAGTTACCACCAGAAATTTGTAAGTCTAGCGTAGCTGCACTCCTGTCCGCAGGGAATTCTATGTTCTCATCGTAAGGACGCTTGAATCCAAAAAAATCTCCCCAAATATAGGGTAACTACCCCCACTCGAGCAACCCCAACGGTTCAATGATAAGAACCGTAACTCAAGACCAGAGAACTAATAAAAAAATTCTGAGATCGAACTAGAGAAAAACTCTCACAACCAATGTATAATAGGTTAGACACTATTTACAAAAGGTAAAGATAAACAAATGAATGAGAAGGTAAATGACCTGAGAGTTTCAATGTACGAACAGGTAAAAATCCACGTTGAATCAGAAATTTAAATTTCAATAAAAACAGTTTTAAAGCAACTGAATTATTGAGAGAATAGAAAAGAAATAATGACAATCCATAGAAAGGACAGAACAACCTAGTGCTCTTAATCATTTTTAAAAATATTATGAATCACGAATCAGAAAATAAGATCTTCGTCGCAGAACTCAGAAAGGGTAAAAAAATATGTAAAACTAAAAATGCAAAACGCTTGCCAAAGCATAAATTAACGAACTCACATAATTTACTAATGTTTAAATTCGAACTAGATGGAGATGTTGAAAAGAAGTGGCCGCTCCGTCACCCAACCAACCAACCTATGACGAAGAACTGTAAATAAATTTTAAAATCGAACCAGGTGGAGATATTCAGATGAAGTGACCGCTCCGTCGCCCAACCAACCTTCCTGTAACGAAGACCTGAAATAAATAACGAACACGATCGAGAAGTTCGATGTAGTGACCGCTCCGTTGCCCAACCAACCACCCTAACGACGACCATAAATAAAAATACATATTGTAGGTTCCTCACACAATATCTCCCCAGGTGTTCACCAAATAGACTAACCAAGTCGTACACCAAGGGATTGACGACTTGGTGCACTACACACTTTTCATACCTGGGAATATGGAGCCTACAATATCGCTGCAAAGCACAAGACGAGGCAAAATTTATGTTTAAGACATGTTCCCCCGTTTTGAACAAAAGAAACTTATCCCGAATATTTCCCTTGTAAGATGACCAATTTTAAACAACACACGAAGGAGCAGTCGATTTTTTCCTATGCAAAGCAGGTGGAGGGCTTTTTCCACCACGAGAAGACCGTTTCGGTTTGGTCACGTAAGCTCTAGAGAGCGATGAAGAAAAATTTCCATCACCACGAGGTCCCTTAAAGAAAGAGCGGACCGTTTCAAACCAATTTCTCCAATCCCCTTGGTCAAAAAACCTGACCCCTCTCGGACGACAAGCTTGGGCGGGAATCGGAGTCCGCCGCGATCGGGAGGAGAAAGACTGATGAGACCGAGGACATAGCCCGAAGGTTACTCCTCGGTATCCATACCGATGGCAAAACTTCCCTCTAGTCGACGACAATGAAATGATGACCTCGTTGGCAACAATTCCAACACGTAAGCCCCTTCAACCTAACACTCTCTTTACCTACTTTGCGACCACTTTTCTTTCTACCATCACTCCCCGAACCATCCGAAGACACGCCTTCCGAACGAGAAATCGACCTCCGGAAGCATCTCCCTGAGATTGACCTCTACATCCAAGCTTGGAGACCACACTGTACTTCCTTCCTTTGCGCAACCAGAACCTGACTCGCTAGACGAAGACTCTGAAAGATTAATCAGCTGGGCCTCCGGTCGCAATTTCTCCGAAGTCTCAGGGAATGTGATAAGAAGTTCCTCATCTGGATCTGCAAGTAGTGGAACAGGATTTTGATTGGGGAATTTTTTGGCCGGCGGATGAACATCCACAAAGATCGTCTCCGTGCGATTAACCTCGTCGATGAACTTCGACCCCATGCTAGAATTGCTGTAAATAGACGCGATATCAACCCAATTTAACCGCTTCTTGGGAAGGACCGACTCTCTCTGAGGATCTGCTCGACTCTATCGTTGAGGACGCAGCACTCAGCAATAAGTCCCTGGTATCTTCGGTTGGTCTGATGATTTGCTAGTCTACTATTTGCTTTGACCTGATAGTACTCCCTAATTTCTTTGAACTCGTAGCTGTTAACCTCCCCTTTGAAAGTATCGATCATTAAATCAAGGTCCTGTATGTAATACGAACAGCTCTCCCACTCCAACTCCGTAGCTAAAACGAACAACTGAAAAACACCCCGCTGCCTATTCCAACAGCCTAGTAATTATTGTGTGTAACTCCTCGAGCCCCACACGTTGTGCGCCATTTTTGTGACGTAACCTTGCGTCACAGTTAAATAAAAGCTGTAATAAAACTAGGACTGTTGCGTCCTAGGCCGGCAAACTCAGTAGGTAGGCCTTGAGGCAGGTCAGGAGAAGTTGTACTCATAATAAAAGGTCTGATTCAATCGTTACAACACGGACTTTAATCAGTGACTTCGATTGTTCACTTGTTGACAAATTTAATCAATCCCTTGTTCGTATCCTGCTATTACCTTAATGTTTACAATTTTACGCTTGAGCAAGCGTCCAACAAGGTTCTAGATACTTTTTCAGATTTTTAGATTGTAAACCATCACAACACAAATTATTTGATTTCTAATAAATCTCATTATCAGTTCAAGTTCTAATGAGTATTTGTTTATCATTCCATTTAGATTAAAAGCTGAACATCATTAATTGTGAATCCGTGAAAATCTTGAGTCTTTCGTAACATGGTTGCAAATCGTTTTGATCAGGTACGCAACATCGCCAGTGAATGCTGGACAATCAAGTTTACATAATTGATGGGTTGGCATTGTTGTGAGGAGCACTGAAAACCCTAAACACATTTAACGGTTTAGGACAGTTGCATTTAGAAAAAGTCCAAAATTTTCTTCGTGCATTCAATGTTCAACGTGTTCATGGCGACGAAAAGAGTACGAGAATGAAGTTCCTAACACAAGAAACAAAAGAATGCACTGAAAATTCTTTGGAAGAAAAACAAAATTTGTCCAACGTCGAATCATTCAAACAATAATAGCAGGAACCAGACTGGTAAATAACTAAATTACACAAGCTTCGTACAAAGTTAAACTTGAGATTTTGATTTAATTTCGAAGTTTGCAGTTTACAGGACGATTACAATAAAAACATTCCTGCAGCAACAGCTTCATTGGAAATCTTGAAGAGGTATGCACAAACTTGCTACCTGGTGTTTTTAGTGTACACACGCTTCAGAAATGTGACTTTTTAAAGTAAACAACTTAAATTGCCTGTGAAGTAATATTCACTTTAAAGCTTGATACTAAAGATATGAAAAAGGAAACTTTACAGAAGATATAGAGCAAAAACCAACCTGTTGCACTTGCAGTAGACAAAGGTGTATGTGAAGAACCACTTCTAAGAGTTTAATTGGACACCGAGCCTTTTGATACAGCTGTTTTAATATGTTTCACTTCAAAACAATTTGAAAGGAAGGCTTTTTAACTCTAGGAGGCAAGGGAAGTAAAGACTGATAAAGTAGAAAAACTTTCTGTCAACTGGGAAATAGTTAAATGCTTCTAAGTGTAATAGTTTTGTAATGGAATCAAAACGCAAAAAACTTTTTGTTCTTGACAACATAAACTACACATATTTATCCCATCTATAAATTTTTTTGGTTAAATTGGTTTGTTTGAATCCAACACTGTAGTATAATAAAAAGCAGCACAAAGCCTATTTTTTATTTTATCCTCATTTCAGTTTTTATTTTTTTACCTAACAGACCAATACCTTAAAACTGACTTACTCGCGTTTTTAGTTATATACCCAACTGAAGACGTTCAGAAACTTAATCACTCTATTACTTTTTTAATGTTGGTAGAAGCCATTAAATTAAAACTTTCAATCCTTTAGAAATGCAATTTATAAAAATAAAAACCATCTTTAAAATGAAAATTACCTCGAAATGAACTTGTAGGTATTCTTTATAAAGGAATATTTCTAATTAAAAAACATAAATACCGTTAGGTATAAAAAAAGCTCTTCAAATAATCTGAAAATAAAAAAGGGAGTAATCGTTTGAGGAAAGAATTTTCTCGAACTTTTCATTTATAATGAAATCAAGTTAATAATAACTACAAAAGTGACAAAAAGAGCAAAAACATGCTAAGACCTTAATTGTTTTAAGATTTACAAAAAGGCCTCTTAAGAGCTTTATAAAAGTGAAGAGAGAAAAATTAGTACCCTGACGCGAACCAGATCCGACATCTGAGCAGTTCAATTACTTAATTGTGGAGGAAATGTGTTCGATAAAGTATTTCTCTTTTCTTGGTTTTATTCCCGCAGTCTTTGAAGGAAGCGAAATAAATTGCGTAAATTTTTCGCCGTCACGAGCCGGATGTGAACTTTAAACTGGGCTTTTCTAGATTTTTGCAATAAATTAGAAAAGCCATAACGCAATTTTACGTTCTCGAAAGACAAGCCCATTAGGTAACTACACACTTTATTTTCTCAAGACCTTATTTTCCGGCGGTAACAAAGGAAAGTTTTCATCTTCCGAATTACTTAACCAATAATCAAGAAGACGCAAAGTCATTCTTAACAATTGCCATTAACAAAGATAATTAAAGACATAAAAGTAAAGTAGGTGCATTAACTGACAAGCAGCCCTATTAAGGATCCCGAAAACTTCATTATAAAACAATTTAGAATCCATACTCTTAAACAGCCTCCTTAAAGGCGTCATTTCAAAGAGCGCGCCTTCTTATCGATCGCCAGTTGTCACTTCACTTCCGGCCAATAAGTCAATTACAGGGTTCGGTCCGGACAATGCCAGTTGGCAAAGGTTCAAGACGCCCAGCGGTTTGATTTATGACCCCCAGATAGGGGCTCCGCAATTTGGTTTGAATATAGATATGTATTTAGAGGTAGCGACTTGAATATCGGCCGAATATTATACGCGATTTATGCTAACTCGAACGGCTTTGGTTTAAAATATTGGTAAAATATGAATACACAAGGAGCTCCCCCAAAAGAAAACCGCAATTTTTCATCCTTACGCACGTACAATTTACATTCGAAATATTTTCCTCATCGCCTCAGGTTTATTATTATTATTATTATTACTATCGGCGTCCTTATTTTATTCGATTCCTTTTCAGGTGTGCTATTCCATCGTGCCATATTAATGTCGGGATCGGCTCTATCTCCTTGGGCGCTCGTCCAAGAACCCTCCAGATACGCTGCCCAAGTGGCCGTCCACGCTAACTGCTCCCCTGAACTGCCACATTCGCACCTCCTAAAGTGCCTTCGAGAGAAACCTCTGGAAGTGTTAATGTCCACACCTGTGATCGCTCCCGAATTTGCCTTTGCCTTCGGGCCGAGCGTGGATGGCGTAGTTATAGACACGGAAGAACCACCAGGTAAGAGATAAAATAAATTCTATTTTCTGCTGTTACCTTTTTATTTCACTCGAGATAAAATGTTATCAAATTATTTTTGTTTGCTTAATCATAAGGGTAGGAATGTTCGTTGTAAGACTCTTATTGTCAACAATGATTACTAGGGAGTGTACATACAATGTTCATTTCGTTAATAGAAGTAAAACGTACCCCAAAGTAATTAAACTCTGTTGGAGGTAGGATTAAGGTCTCGATAATCTTCTATTAGACACAAAATAAGTCGCACAAAGCCAACAGATGTTATGGACTTACAGTCTCGAAACTTAATCTCGTATTATAAATAATCATCTTATGTACATATTTAGGCTGTAAAGAATTATAATAATCATAAAAAATAAAGTAAAGGTGTTATCATAGCGTATTTAATGTTAATATTTTTTTGTTGAATCATATATACTCCGAAACTAATAGTGAATTAAAAACATTGAGTTTACTTGAAGTAAGGAATTAATAAACTGGTAGATAAACAGCATTAATGCTATTTACGTACAAGGAGTGTCCCAAAAATATTTATGTATGTACTTATTTCAAAATTGGCTTTGGAGCTGAGAACAGGCAACTTTCTTGATTGAAAACGTTAAAACAATAAAAGGCGTGTTAATGGATCAACATCTTTTAAAATGGCACATCCATAAAATGTCAACTTGAGAGTTTCTATATATTCAGATCCAACACTGACAAAAATATTTTTTGAGACACTCATTATAGGACACAATTCGCAACTTATACACCTCTTTTATGAACCCTACTTTACCTATGCCCTACCTTCTCTAAACTTACAATAAGATTAAGGGGAGGTAACTTCCGTTCTGTAGTCAGATACACAGTACAAGAATTATGCCGACTGTCACAGAGTATATTTAGCTTGATCGTAGGTAGCTGCTGATAATGCAATAATTTGCAACCAAAACATCGTCCCTGAAAGCGATGAGGGTTGATTACGCCCTTTAGCTAGCTCAATCTTGTCGGTAGCCTTTGGGGGCGGGAAAGGAGTTAATTGGGGTATCAGAGCACCGCTAGTTGCCAAACAGTCATGCATAAATTTTATTGAACGCAAGCAATTCAAATTCTTTTTTATACCTAATATCTACTAAATCTTTTTAAAAAACATTTTTCTCTTTCCACGATTCTATATTCCAAGATCTCTTAAAACACTCTCTCTCTATTTTCTTCTGTAAATAAAGCACAGCACTTCTTTATGTTTTTGTATCATTTTTGCTTCTTTTGGAACATTTTGGAATTTTTTCTTTCCAACTCTCTTATATCCAACATAAGACTTTCTTAAGACTCTTCTTCTCTACGAAAGGTTGTCACTGCCATCTGATGCCTGGTGATCTAGTAGGCTTCCACAGCTCTGTCCTCGGGGGTGAGCCTTTTAAGGAGCATGCCGAGCAGACTAGAAGCTGTGCTGCGTTCTGTCGTCCATCGCCACAGTGTAGGTACTGATTGTCTGTAACTACTCCTATCCGGTAAAGATGGGCCTGCAAGAAATCATGCCCTGTGAGGAGCCTGAACTCGGTCATCTCTTCTCTCTTGACAGTTTCTTGTAGTGATTACTTAGTCAAAGCTGGGTTGTGCTAGCAATCCGGGCACTGACAGTTGACAGGGGCACCAAGGAAACGGGCTGGGGCATCTCAGCACTCTTTTTGGCGAGCTTATTGACTCGCTTGTTACCGCCGATTCCAACGTGACTAGGAATTCATTGTACCACTATTTTCTAAGTTGTGTATAGTCTAGGAAACTTCTGTCGACAAGTGAGCAGCACGAGGCTCAAAAAGGGCACTATAGAATCCGGTTCCAGTGTGGCGTGATCCGGGTTTGGAGGATCCGTCCGTGTATATATGGAGCCAAGAAGCTTTCGGATAGAGCTCGTCGATGACTTGCAGTGATAGCTGTCTCATTTCCGCGTCAAAAGCATCTCCTTTGCTAGAATTCAACTCAGGAATCTTGAGGCGAGTCTTGAGAAGAGAGAGGTTCGTGCAGGTGCTCTGATATCATAAATTAATGCCATATCTTTGGGCCAGTTCTTTCGCTCTAGTCATTGGGGTTGCTTGCGTCTTTAGCCTTTTAGAATCGTCCCAGTGTGCACTGTTGATGCGACGGTTTCTCTCCCAGAACTTTTGAAGTGCTCTTTGCCTACAGACGTGCAGGGGCCAGTTTGAAGTTTCATGGCAGGTATCCGTGTGAGCTTAGCACCTGCTGTTATAATCCTATGAGCGATGTTCTATACAATTTTAAAGCGGCTTAAATTAGAGTCGCTTGCCAGCAGCATAACTTTATTGCCGTACTGGCGTGCATACGTTTTATAGGCACGTCTTTAATTCCCCCCCATTTGGTGGCAGTAAGCCTTTTTAGTAGGCTTAACCTTTTAGTGCTTTTTTCGACAACATTCTCAATATGAGCACTGCAGAAAAATTTCCGGTCGAGAGTGACCCCTAAGTAGGTGAACAGATCCTCTTACTTTAAAACTGAATTTGAGTATTTGAGCTGCGAGTATTTGACATGGAAAACGTTTGATAGAAAGTCTTTTCGGTATTTACTATCATTTTGTTACTATTTGCTTATTCTTCCAGTTTTTAACAAAGCTAGATTTTTCGCCTTCTCTAAACCGCTATGGTTACTGCTAGTTGCCTAGATTATAAGATCATCGGCGTACAAAAAGGCATCAACGCCTGGCACACTTCTGATGGCAGCTATGACATCGTAATTTATAATATTGAAAAGAATACAACTCATAACGCCCCCTTGTGGCAGGCCCTATTGTTACAACTTATATTTTGACAGCGTTTTTATTAATTTGACTCTTAAATGCCTTTGGGGGTGATAATGACGGATCTACCTGAGCGGGTTTTCTGAAACTCTGGACTCTATCAGTTCATGCATTACCATCTGCTTCCAGACTTTGTCATGCGAGGCCTTAAAATCCACGAGAACCGCAAGCGTAGACATCTTTCTTACTGCGAAAAGCTGCTTGCCTGTGGTTGATTATGCTAGAGATCGGTGTATTCATTCAGTCGTTGTACCACTATTTTTTCCACAACCTTGCAGCAGATGCTGATTAACGCTATGTGTCTATAGCTTTCTAAGACGCTAGACGGTTTGCACTTTTTTAGCAGGGGGGTGATTTCTCATTTTTTCCATAGGTGTGGTGAGTCCTTATTCCAAGTCATATTCATAAACTTTAGCAGAGTTAGTTTAGCAGCATTTCCAAGGTGGAGAAGGGACTCAGGAAAAATCTCGTACGATTTGATATCCTGAAATGCTTTGTTCAGTTTGGCAATATTAAAGTCACTGTTAAAAAAAGATGTGCTCCTTCTCATTTAGACAAGTTGCAGGGGCATCTTTTTTTTCAGCGAACGCCTTTCCTGTTTGTTTATCCTGAGCTTGCTGATTTTACAGTAGTGCTTGCAGAGAGCGTTTGCAATCTCCTTAGATTCTGTTAACATCTTGTTACCGGCCTTTACTGGTTTGCATCTAACAGTGTTGCCTTCGTTGTTCAACCCTGAGAGAAATCTGTAGGCTTTTATCCCATCCTTTCGAAAATCTAACTTAAAGGCAAAATTCCTTTTTTAAGCGTAGCTTGGTATGTACGCAAGGCCACACTGTCTTGCAGCTTTCCTGACTTTACAGCCTTTTTTCTAGCTCTGTTCCTGACTTGCTTTAGAGCATTTAGCTTGTTGTTCCAGAAAGGCCTATGCTTTATTACTTGTCCCCTGGAAGTTGTTTCGTTCGCACATTTCAGGATGCCCTTGACCAATCTGTCATTCGACTTATCAACATTTTCGTCCACTAAGTTTACTGTGATTTTTTTTATTAGTTCTTAAACTATACTTGTCCCATCTTGTTTTACGAAAGTTCAATCGAGGAAGGTGATTATTTACTAATTTAGACTAATTGAACTTAGAATTAAGGAACAGCACATTGTGCCCATACTCAGTGAGCGAGTCTAGTAGGGTTAGAGTAGTGCGTGCCATCAGATTAAGGTTGACAATAGCAAGATCTGGAAGGGACAAGTCTCCTGCAAAAAATAGAAATGTGAGTTGGGAGTCCATTAGTTCCATGCCATGGTCATCGAAAAACTCTTCAACTATTCTAGCAGTTGTTGTGGTTCGTGCGAAGTCCCATGCTTTTGAAGGTGCGTTGAAGTCTTCTATTATGATGGAGTTATTAGATAGGAATGGTAAAGCCACATTCAAGTTAGGTTTGTTGTTCGGCGGGTTGTAAAGACAGACTATGGTAAAGTGGGTATTAATTATCCAGGCATCAATTTTCAAAATTTCAAGTATGTCATTAGGATTTGAAGAAATTTCTCTACCTGGCTGAATACACTGGATTTAGTTTCAATGATTATATAATTTGGTAGTTAGGTACTTTAAAATATTAAGTATTGTCTGCAGCTTTACTTGTTTCGACCATAATGAAAATGTCTGCATTGTTGTCGCCCAGCTAGCAGTATGAACCTGACTGTCATAGCACGACACTGACCGCATTGACCCTGCTGTAAGAAGTATAGAGTACAGTAGGTTTTGAATTGTATTTTGAGAATCAGCTAGGCTTCTGATATAAGCCATTGCTCAGAGTAAAGCTTTAACGACATTGGAAGCAGTATATTGCCATACCTCCTTTGTCAACGATCTTAATCTCAAAAAAGTATTTTTGAAGCGAAAGAGAGGAAGCTGGCTCCACTCACAGTCAATGGTTTCAACGGCGACGTAGTCTACTTATCAACAAGACAATATTATTTAGCCTGCGTAATAAGATGGCAAATGAGGATTCCAGGAGACTCAATATGTCAAAGATTCATCACGTAATGGAACAAGGATAAATGCATTAAACAAAGTGAAAGGATAGTGTAAGATTTTCTTAACTAATCGTCTGATAAGTTTGTCAGGAAAAACTAAGCGTTTACGGTTAACCTTTTAGAGCTGCAGAAGTCGAATTCTACAATGCCTAGCTATACTGATATTTTATTAGGGCTTTAGAAAGAAAGTTTCAACACGATTAAGTTCTGTTTTGATGAATTTGCTACTCTGCTTGACGAATAAACTGTTTGATAATATAAAATTTTGACACCGTCGGCATAATTTTAACGAAAAGAACAAGACATAAATAGAGGCAGCTGCTTAGAATAGTTTGGGTTTCCTCCTGTAAACAACCTACGATTAGAAAATCGTCGACATGTGCTAGGGCCAAAATTTTCATGTTCAATATCTACCAAATTGCCTATTATAAGGTCAAAGAAAAGAGGGAATAACAGGTCTCTTTATTCAACTTTCCTTTTAATGTTAATAAGATCAGTTTTGACACTGGATTGTGACTAGTAACAAACTGTAGGCAAGCATTGTTGGTTAGTATGAACTCATAATGGGCTGAGTCAACAACAAATCTTCTTAAGCTTCGCTCTGAGAGGAATAGGTGACTGAATCCAAAGTTTTCTTAAAATCAGGGTTTATATCATAAGCGCAGATTCTACTGTGGCATTACTTAATTATTCTCCTGTAAAGCAGTGTTATTTGCGAGACAGCCGATTAGTTTAATAAGACCGTTTTACAGTTTCTTGTTGTGGTATACCTCGGGTGTGCCAGATTTGATTAGGAAGTTTACTTCTCTTCCTCGCCTGCAAAAATACGGCTGTTTAAAGATCTATGAAACTGAACAATAAAACTTTCAAGTGATGTAAACTGGTCTATTGTACTCAAGTACAAACGCAGGTAGTACAAACTAAGCGGGATGCAAGTCAAGCGATGAAACGTGCAAGTCGAAATAACCGCTCTACCGGAGAATTAGGTGCGCTAGAAAATGAAGGTAGCTAGGAGTCTGGAAGAACACCAAGGTATGTTCCGAGCAGGGCGGTCATCCCTGCACGATAGTCCTGTCCTGCCAGTAAAGTACTTGCCAACGACAGCTCGCTGTACTAGCAGTGACACTGCCGGGCAAGTGGTATTCGTAGCTCGCGTGAATCCAACTAACTCTATTAAGAGTGACGTCAATCAGACTATAAAGAAGAGTACGGAAACGGAACTTGCCAACAACGACAGCTCGCCCTACAAACAGTGTCAATGCCAGGCAAGTGGTATTCATAACTCGCCCAAACCTGCCCAGCCTTATTGACAACGGTGTCAGTCGGACTACGAAAAAGCTTGCGGAAATAAGACTTGCCAACAACGACAGCTCGCCCTACGAATAGTGACGATGCCGGAAAAATGGTATTCGTAGCTTGCGCAAAACCAGCTAACTGTATTGACAACGGTGTCAGTCGGACTACGAAGAAGATTGTGGAAACGAAACTTGCAAACTACTACAGCTCGGACTACAAATAGTGATGATGCCGGACAGATGGTATTGGTAGCTTGTGCGAAACTAGCTAACTCTATTGACAACGGAGAAGGTTGCGGAAACGAGACTTGCCAACCACGACAGCTCGCTTTAAGAACACTGACGGTACCGGAAAAGTGGTTCGTAGATCGCCTAAAGCCAGCCAAGCCTATTGACAACGGTGTCAACTAAACTACGAAAAGGGGATTCAAATAGGAAAAAGGTTGAAATCGGGGCACCTCAGAGTCTTTTTGGCCCAGTAGTCACTACACTATATACCTTCGAAGAACACTTTTCGATTGCTGGATTTGTTTTTAGAGAATAATGTGCTAGCTGGTGTTTCGGGCGGTGGGCGCTCTCACTTATACCGCCCAGTTTCTCTATACTAGCGAGTTCCAAGAGCGGGGATGCTACAAGTGGGACAAACTGGTATGCGTGGAGGATCGGCGTGCTGTTTACATTGCGGATAATTACAATACAATTAATTTGATACAATACTTAGTACCTTTTATATCCGTAACGGCAAATTAAACTAAATTAAATGGAAATACTTACAAATGGTTAGCGGGCCACAGTTATTGGGTTGTTAAGGTCCATGAGATTGCCTTTTTTTTAAAGGTTAGGAAATAGTGGCCTATACTGAGCTTTAAGTTGAATATAAGCTATAATGTGCCCATGTGCCTCAGTTCTAATAGCTCCGTCAGGACCATCTTCAATATCCTGCTTTACATATAAATCAACTTTAACCCTTCATATAATTTGCATTTCTCTAAGAAACAGAAAGCTTTCACTATCGTTCCTCTTACATTTTTGGCATCTTAAATCTTCTGCTACTAGTGACTAGACTAGACTTAATGTGCAATGATAGTACTTCAATTAAAAGACTGCAGCTCTCCAGATTTTCTCCTGTTTAACTTGGTCAAGATAGTATGGTCCTTAGCATAGAGGCAGATTCTGTTTATCTTCCAGTTTAGTTCTTTAGTTTCATGAATTCAGGTTTTGGTTAAGGCATCTTCTCTAATGAGTTTGCCATCAACACCATTTCCAACATAACTGTATAAACTCGTGCAGATTAAGATGGTGAACATCATGTACAGTCATTATTAAGTTAGTTATCTCTAAACTCTCATTATTCAATTCTGCAAACACAAAAGCCAAAGGCTATTGATTTTTAAGTAACTAAACTTCAAAGACATAATAATTGAGAAATTAACATTTAGTATATTATCATCTAGTTATGAGAGTTTTATTATAATAACAAAGCAGTCCAGTACCATAAAAGAGAGGTTTGTGATTGTTTTGTTATTTTATTGAATTTGATGCTTAAGAATTTTCTTAGGCAAACCAATTTCTGTTCATTATAAAAGCATTAAGCTTAGGAATTAAAAATGGCAAAGAATATATTATAATTTCTATCAGCGTAAAATCTGCATCTTAAATTTATCAAACGCTAAATTGCTTAACATCGGTATGAAATTTAATTATCTTGCTACAGAACTGCATTTAATAATTTCCAGCAGAGAAATATAGGTGCACCTCTAAAATTTTATTGAAAACCGTGACGGCAGCAATTTATATAGAAAACTATTAGGGTAGCAACGTATAATACTGAAGCGCAGAAATCCGTCTATATTTTATACATGCAGCACTTAAAAAGCAATTCACCCGTGAAAATCATACATAACGAGCTAGAAACTCATACCTTAAATATAGTTAGATGTAATAAGATGCAGAAAATAATTAAAACGTTGAATTAATTTATAGCAGATGTTTGTTTTTATAATTCTAAGCAACACTTGATGTTTGCTTTTTGTAATTAAATACACTTTTGTTTTCTGTCCAACCAGATAATCAACACTACAACGAATTTGACAGCAACAAACCGCAGAAAGCCGAACCCCAAAACGCCATTAATATTCTGAATAACGTCCTCCTTAGAAAATCAGTAGTTTCGAAACTCTCCCGATACGATCTCCTGCTGGGTGTTGTCAAAGCCGAGGCCTATTTCGCTTTTAATGGCGAAGATGTCCAGTATGGGATCGAAGCCGACAGGAGATCCAAGATTTTAAGAACCTTCGTTCGAAATACCTACAGCTATCATCTATCCGAGATATTGGCAACCATCGTTAACGAATATACGGATTGGGAACGACCCGTACAGCATCCTATTAATATTAGAGATGAGACATTAGAGGCGTTATCGGATGCACAGTATGTCGCGCCAGTTGTGCATACAGCCGATCTGCATTCTGCAGAGCACAGAAATTCCTATCTCTATGTGTTCGATTACCAGACTAAATATGGTGATTACCCTCAGGTAAGTAATGAATTTAAATCTTCATTAACAAGACAAATTAACAGATGATGTGCTTGCTGTTTAATTCCAGTGACGGATTAAACACTTTTAAAGATTAAAGAGACCGCGCCATACAGTAGACAAGTAAATTGATTAAGTTCGAATTCGAAAACCCGATTGCAGTGTTCTACTTAACCCGCAGGGTTCCTCTGTTTAACTAGTCTTATCACTTTCAAGAAGTCTCTATGTTAGGAACAGAGATTAATTCGTTCGTTTGTCACCGAGAAAAAACGAGAAAACTTAGAACTCCTAAGTAGTTTTGCAATAAAATTATGTGGTAATAACTCAAGACAGTAATTACATTCAGAGTTCCTTTTGCTCCTAACTCTTATTTCCATAAGATAAGATTGTGACTGTTACACATTTAATTTTTATTTTACAAATCTCAAATGACAAAAATGAAATTAATTGTTAGTTAGGAATTTTTCAATTCCTATTCGCGTGGTACTAGGTTTGGAAATAACTTCGAAACTGGAAAATGCAAATTAAAAATTTTACAGGATTTTAGAATGTCTGGGAAAATCATTAATCACTTTGTTACAGGTCGGGGTTTTGCTGAAAATAATTTAATTGAATGCTTCGGCAACTAGGTATTGAAAAGAAATGAAAAAAGACTTTTCGTTTAATATTTTTTTGTGTGATGTAAATGCATGCTTTGATTAAATCAAAATAAATAAGTTTAAGAATAACAATGCAAGAAAATTAAAAAAGAAATTGAAGCTGGGGTGTTTTATTTTGTCTGAGAAATTTTATTAGAAAACTTGAATTTTAAATCTACGAAAACAAAAACTACTAGAGAAAATAACGTTGAAAAATTTTCTTGTACCTCAGACTTGCTTATTACTTTATACCGCCTAAAGGCAGCTTTCACCTTAGATAAAAACTTTAAATTTGCTAAGGTAACTATGAAGTAAATTGCATGACATTGTAAGTTTCGAATCGATTTACAAAGCTAGATTTCAGACTACTTGATAATAAAGTTGCTGCGGTTTTTCTGGTCACGATTCTACGGCTACTTATATAAAGTAATTTTGAATTGGAGTATCAAAAATATTCCTAATTGCAGTCTTATTTTAAAGGCAATAACAGACAAACTTAAGGTATTACGATAACATTCACATACTTTGTTATGAGTTCACGCTTCTTTCTTTCTGCAGTAAGATTATCAACTTTAGAAGTAGAATAGAGCTGAAGGAACTAGATAGAATTTAACACACGTAATCTCAATCCAAAATATGCAATAAACTTTACAAATAGCAACTAATCTTCAAGTATTTATCATACTGTGCTGCTGCACGTTGACCGCAATAAGCAAAGTGATGTATGGACCTACCTGTATCACTCTAAAAGACTTTAATATTTGCCTGTGACATACTAGCTCAATCCGACTCAAACACAACTCCGAAACTGAATAGACATTAATTCTTATTGAACAATTAACAAATAAACTTAATTGTGGTTAAGAATCAATGACTTAGATCAAATAGCAGCAAGTCAAACTTAAATTCTCTTATCAAACTATAAGCACGATAAAAAAAGACAAACGAAAACATAAGTCACTTCCTCAAAAACAAACTCATTAGAGAATCCATAACTTAATCTTAGTAATTTTATACGTAACTACCTAACGAAATCTTGTTTATTTGCTAATCCTTTAAAAAATTCAGTATACCATAAACAAAATGTCACTTTATATTTTTGCATTAGAACAGAAGGTTCATAGATTGCAAAAAGACTGGCAAACGACTTTTTATATTAAAGTCAGTTTGTTTTACACGAACATTTTCATAAAATTTATAACTAAACCTTTCCAACGTTTATTAATTCACAACGGACTTTGCTTATAGAAAACAACTTTTAGTTTCAATCCGCAGATCGCTACCCAGGTTCCAACCTCAACGAGTAAAAAATTTTACTTGACTTAAATACACAGAAAAGATCAGATTTCCCGCGTTATAACGGTGCTTGATATAAACAACACCCGGAGACAAAACTCAACAACCGCCCTAGCTTACTCCCTGAAGTTAACTCGATACAACAGTAATCCTTGCTCAGTGAATGTTCTATCCTTCCTTCTCCGCCCATGCGTTTTACCTTGCACGTGCGACAAAGCAAATAAGTTAGAACGCTGTAGCACGATCTTTGGATTTTTCTTAATTTCAAGAAACTGAGACCGACGTTTAGTTGGTCTGCATCAAACACGTGTTGATTTAACTATAAACTTGGCAATTTAAAAAAAAAACGTAAAAAAGATTTAAAAAAAAAGTAGGAATGAAAGAAAATGAGGAAACGTTCTCCGTGCTTAGTGCTAAGACAGAATGCCCTAACACGAAGCGAGTTACAAAATCTCCTACAGTCTAAAGGACTCTGGATATTGTACAGAAAATACAGGAAGTACAAGAATGGCTTATTACGTTACTGTTTAATTTTGCTTTCTGTAGGTGGTGTCAGAACTGTTTTCTGCTCAACATAACGAAGCTGTCTGCTTCTACTTAAAAGTAAACGGTGACAACAACTGATTTCTCTGACTTTAGACAAAGGAATGCAACTTAAGAAAACCTGATTGCTGGTCGACGAGATCGCTTGAGTGAATGCTGGTCAGCGCAAACGCGGCGACAAATATAGGGTGACTTTTTTAACTAAAGAGATAAGCGCAATCGTAGAAGACCAGGTGGATTATAAAGCTCGATCATGGACTACCACAGCTGACCTGACTGAGCGTGAAGTCTAATTTTAGCCACCGCAGAATGGATCTCACTCTCATACCACAACGGATTTTCTTGATATAAAAGAAATTCAATATTAATCACCACAGGTGGCCTTGCGTAAGTTAAAATTTAGCTGGCCTAGGACAAGATAAATTTTTCTAACTATAAAGGATGAAGTACGGCCGTAGAAAACCTAGTAGAGAACGAGACACGACGTCGCCGAGGGTGACTTGTTTAAGAGTAAAACTCGATCTTGCTCACTTTAGATGGCCTGTATGAGTGCAAGACTTTACTGCTGGTCCATATTGATGTCTCTAACTGGAGAAAAGTACAACCGTAAAAGACCGGATAGACAGCAAAACTTGATTATAGGACACCAGAGATGGTCTGGTATAAATATAAAATACAATTTTGGCCACCACAGGTGGCCTAGGTGAGGACAGACATCGATTGCAGGTCACAGAGGATTTTATGCGTCAGGAAAGATTTCATATTGTCTTAGGAGAGGTTAAGCTTTTTTGATTTTGAAAAAAAGTTTTGGCAGAGCCCGAAACCCGACTGGGCGACCACAGGTGGCCTGGTTGAGATTGAAATCAGATTTTGGGGAGTTGATTTTGTTAGCTGGAAAAACGTGCAACTGTAGAAGACCAAGTAGAGAGCGAAGCCTGATTTTGGACGCCACAGGTGTGTTAATTGCAGGTCACAACAGATTCTCTGTATGAGGAAAACTTCAATATTGGCCACCGCAGGTATCTTAGGAAAGGATACACATTTCTGATTTTGGAAAGATGCGTACAACCGCAGAAAGTGAGGCAACCACAGATACCCTGCTTGAGGTTGAAATCCGATGTTGGGCGAGCAGAACTTACCACTAGTCGGCGGAGACTTTACAGCGAAATTGATTAATTATTCTGACTAAAGAGGAGAATGCATCATAGCAGACATTGGTGGGTGTAACACAACCATGAGTCACTACAAGTGGCTTAGAGTGAAGATGAAGTTCAATCTGGTAAGGAAGAATTCCGCTCGCAGATTGCAACAGATGCTTTGGGTAAGAAAGAAATTGAATATTGCCACCGCAAGTGGCTTTGTGTAAGTCAAAATTTAACAGGTATAGGAAACGCTATTTCATTCTGGATTAGAAGAGAAAATTACAATCATGAAGGATCTGGTAAAGAGCTAAGCCCACTGTAGGCCAACGCAGGTTATTTGATCAAAAGTGAAAATCAGTTTTGGCCACCGCAGGTGGCCTAGCAGATCTCAATATCAGACCACAGCAGGTTTTTTAATGAGGAAGAGATTTGATTGCTACCACAGGTGACTTCATGTAAGTCAAAGCCTAACTGGTGTAAGAGGATATACAATTTTCTGTTTTTGAAGAGAACAAAATCCGATTGAGAGTAAGGTCTCATGTTAGCCACCATAGGTGGCCTAGTCAGTGCAGAACTTTATTACTTGTCAGCGTAAAAACGTGACTGGTTTTTCAGACTGGAGAGAGAAGCTTCACCATAGAAGATCGTGCAGAGAGCAAAGACTAGGTAAGACTGAATCCTAACCATAGGCAACCTCTGGTGGCTTAACTGAGGATAAAGGTTGTCACAAGTTTGATCGTTGTCATCACAGATGTATTGGGTGGGGGAAAAACTGGTTACTACAAGTGTTGTTATAACTTGTTATAAATCGTAACTTAATTGGTATAGAAATGGACAAAGCCCGAAACTTGAATCAGAATAGCTTTCCCTAAGTAGGATAAGGCAAGAAAAATCACCAAGCATGATCGTAGTAACTTATGTCATTCAACTAGTGCACTCAAAACACGCACACAACAAAAAGTTATTTTTGCAATAGAATTATTTACTTAGTTCTCTGACGTACTCTGTAATAGCATGACTAACCACCAACGGCACCAATAATTGGAATGGAGAATTTTGACAATTTCTTTGATGATGTCAAGATCTCCATAAGAGTTAACGAGCTTTTATTTAAAATTCCAAATGATCTGCAGGTTAGTCTAAAGGAAAGAGAAGCAGATCCACTATAGCAGAGATTTATGGTTGTCAAATGTAGGAGTTTTTATTATAACCACGGCAGATTAGGAATCCTTTGATAGAGTCTAGACTCGCGACAGTTTTTTGGATAAAAACAGTTCATCCACAAGCTTTTTCTCAAGATTTCGAGCAAATTAGCTAAAGATTTGTTCTTTGCCTCAAGAAAGATTTGTAATTTCATTACCTTGATTGTTTAATTTATTTTCATTTACAATGCTGATAAAGCTAACTTGATGACGACTTAAACTCAAAATTTCTGTTATCTGGAATTTCTTAATCGGCAGTTGTCTTGACGAGTTTTTCTGTTCTCCGCTTTTCTCTATCTTTGTAACTTGAAGAGACCTTACGTTCTACCCAAAGTTACTCAATGGTGGAGCGAGTGTAAGTAATGTAAACAGATGATATCCTGCAGTTCAGAGATCAGAATAATGAGAATGACTTTGACTGAAGTTATGTCCGCATTCAATCGACTTTGGGGGGGGGGAGCAAACACGGGCTACTGACCATGGATGCCCACTATAACCGCATAACAACGATAATATCAATAATACTTACGAATATATCGATATATTGCTTTGCTAAAATATCGTTATCGATAATACTGATATATCGAAAAATAATCGCAACCCTAGTTGCGACGTTGTCAAGATGTGCAAGTTTTCCCACCATTTACTTATTTAACAGGCTTTGGAATTAAAATATAACTACAAATAGCACTGCTCAACTGACAACTATTTAAGGGGGGCGCAGAATTTGTCGGGGTTAAAAACGACAAAAGTTTGAGAACCACACGTGTCATCTTCTTGGAAAATTTTGAAAATAATATTGCAACTAGAACTTGAAGTTTTAGACATTTTTAACTTTTTTTCTTTTATTTTTCGTTTATTCTTCTTCGGGGGCTAATGAATTTTTTAGACTTTAGAAAAATCTCCAAGTCTGAACATAAGGATTAAAGCAAAATAGATGATTATTTGATAACAGCAATTTTATTGTTACCTATCGTATCTATAATCTCTCTACGAGTTTAAAATGCAGCATCTGAAAGATAAATGGAAAACTATAACCATCCATCTTTGAAATTCAAAAATCTGTGCTCAATAATATGTAACCATTGATAGTTCACCTGTCAATAAAACGATTTCCACCAATTGGCTGGAAAATAAATGAACGTAAACTAACAGTCCATTTAACAATGAATTCTATATCATATTTTATAAAATTCCTAAAATATTCAAACAATAAATCTAGAAAACTCTACGGAATAACAAATTGATATTTATTTACTCATTCAAATATTATTTGACAGTTCAACTAATAAAAATTAATTTTAGGATTTTAGACTATAAAAGGATAGGCATGTTTACAATTGGATAACAGTAATACTTTGTAAATTTATTTTTAATTTTAAGCTTCTCGCATTCAATAAATAAAACAGCAACAAAATTATAACTTGAACAGAAACATAAATATTGCCCTTATGAATTTTATTTACTCCGTTCTCTTGCATTCATCTTCTAAAACTAACCCGGGAGTCGAAATAAAATGAAAACGAAATGGATATAAAAACCGCGGTCCTTCCGGAAAACAACGTGTTCGCGTTCGTTTATAGCGGGTTTTAGGGGCCTATAGTTAAACTGAACCTCATTCAATTCCGATTTTTTCACTCACGTTCTAAAGAAAACGTTACATTATGTGGCATTCGCATTCTCACATATTCATTTTATCGTTTACAAAATATAAAAATGTCTTTATTTGTTCGATATGTATGTAGTATAATTTTTACCTTTTTATTTTGTAAATGCAAACATAAAATAGAACAAAATGTTTAACTATATTTCCGAGCTTTCCAAACACTTTCGTGTAGTTTTCGTTAGTTTTTGCTTTGTTTGGTTTTAGCTTATTCGCTACTTTTGTTTATTAGCTTTTTATGATTTAAGCTAGTTATTTTTCAAATTATATAAAAAATTCTCGTTATAACATTGCCTGCAGACATGCTTTTTTGTAAAACAAAATGCTGATTGTACTCGTTTCAAAATACAGAATATGGTAACATATTAGATTAGTAAACTTGGAGACTAATTGCAGATAAAATATTGCAGAATTATTATTTTTTAGTAGCTTGCTGCTTGCCCTCCGTACTCACAGTATGTTTGGCTTTCATCTCACTCCTTAGTGCTCCTCTTAGCAATCTTTTTGCTGTGCTGAGTTTCAATTGTACCTGGAGTTGCCGCTTCTCAGAGCCCTCTTTTGCCAGCCAGCTTCCTCATTTCCCGTGATTCCACAGTGACTGGGGATCCACTGTAGGCAGACAGTCCACCCAGACCTTATCACCTCTGACATCAGTTGCTGACTGAACAGTTATCTTCCAGGGACGTGCGAGCCAGAATAGCTGCCTAGGACTCAATGAGAAGAACTACTTTATTTCCACGCTCGATTTTAAGGCGTTCAAAAGCTAGGAAGACAGCATTTACCTCTCCATCAAAATTCGAGGGGTATACCCCGACTGCTTGCGAGATCTGAAAGTTTTCTGCGTGGACTCCTACCACGAGCATCAAGCGCCGAGTCATCGGTGTACACGTGGATACAAGACTTAAGACTGTTGCGCACCAAAACATCCTTAACTGCATATCCTGAGAAGGGTACTCTCTCTTTTATATCCTCTCCGAGCTCAGACGCTTTCGGTAAGAAAGATTTCTGTGTTTTCAGTCACTGAGTGGGCGGTTTATAATTTTTCCAGTATTCCATCTCCAGGCGATTTATCTTTTTATCTAGACTTATTACTGCCAGGTCTCTTTTTTTCGATAGGGGATCTATCCCGGTTTGAAATTCCATCACGTTAATAGGAGTAGAGCTAGGACCGCCAGTTATCAATCTCAGGGCTTGCTTCTGGGTTTTATCTAGCTTCACCAGAGTTGTCTTGGGGGCTGCAGCGATCAGTTCGTTCCTATACTTCATCACGGGTCTTACATACGCGTAACCTCATTTGCTTACTTCCCTTCTGTGCTAACTGATCGACGTGCTTTGACTACTGCAACTTAGTGTCAAGCTAAACCCCTAAATATCTAAGTAGCGACTTTCGTTTCACTTAGGGGATTGGACTCGTAAAGATAGTCCTCTTTGTTACTTTGTGGACAGTGTAAACAGTTGGAATTCCGATTTTTCTGGGTTGACGACTAGTTTATTTTCATTAGCCCAAGATGAAAGAAACAGTCTAACAATTCCTCTCTGCAGAATTAAACGGGGACACAAGCCTCATCTGCCTCTTTGTAACTGTTATCTCAGGTAAACACACTTTCCACACTAATACCTGTGAAACGAAGATCCCTCCGTTTTCCCGCCCCAGTCGACTGAACAAACTAGTTTTAACTAATAATAAAAGGTGTTGCTTTCGGAAACGTTCTCTTTAAAAATTCTTAATTTGAAACTAAAGTTCTGATGCAGACATATTTGTATTTTAAAACGGCGGGACGACTCCGTGAATCAAGTCAGGTATAAACGCGTTTGGGAACAAAACAAATTGGTTTTTGATGCCAAAGTGACGGTGTTAGCATCTTTGAAATCTCTCCTACGAGATCGTATTCAAGGCCGAAAACACAAAAGGCAAGCACGTCCCCGAAAGGGATGCCCTTGAAGCTTCGGAGGGAAATGTCCTTTAAGGTTCCACGCACAATACCTAAAACGTCAGGGGTTTTTCAAAGGGATCCTCGAATTTATAACAGGGGCTCCTTCTTTTCGAATTGCTCTAGCATAAACCTTGAATTTGACAGGTGGCTGTCATAAATGCTTCTTTGGCATCCCCAAAAATGTCATTCGAGTGGGAGCAAGATGTTTGAAGAAATAAAATTTTCCGTCTTTCTGGTGACTCGATTCATAGTGCTTTTGCTATTGGTGCCGAAACGGCACTTTCTATTGATTTGAGATCCCACCATCATATAAAATAGACGAATACCACTTCGTCTGCTTGAAAAACTCGCTTAAAAGTTTTTCCGTCAAGAAAAAACCGTTTGGGCGAGCGCCTAATTTTCGAATCTACAATGCTCGAATTAATGAAATATTTGACATCTGCATTCTAGAGATACTACCCACTACAAGTAACCTGACTCGATTCGGTTACCTCCTACGTTTTTCCGAAATGTCCACTTTAAAAATTCTCAACTCCGGAACCAAAGCTTTGATCGCTAAGTATTTTGTTTTTAATGACGGAGCTGTCTCACAAACCCACCTGATTACCAACCAATACAAACGATTTGCGCGCGTCTGGAAGCATGTTAGAAAAAAAAAGAAACTGGTTGTCTTTTGGACGCTTTCATCGCGGTCAGTAGAGGTGCCAGAGCGACGGTGTTAGCATCTTAAAATGCGCCACCGAAAGGAGCACGAAAAAGGGCCCGTACGTTTCGTCAAGACCAAAAACGCAAAAAGCTAAAAAAATCTCAAAATTGGGCAAAATACGTTCTTGAAATGGATGCCCCTAGAACTAGGAGGATCAATCTTCAGAGAAATGTGTGCCTTAGCGTCTCACGCACGACGCCTAAAACGTTGGGAACTTGTCAAAGAGGCCTTCAAATTTGCAGTGGAGGCCTCTTATTCTATAATAGCTCCAACATCGTTGTCTATAGACTTTTACGACCCAGATTCGGCAGCTGGCTATCACGAGTCCTTCTCTGGCTTTCCTAAAACGTTTGGATTGTGGATATGGCATCGTAGTTATTTTGAAGATGGGTTTGGCAAGCAGGCCAGGACCAGGTTGTGGTCGGAATCGAGTTCACTAACCGTGAAGATTTTGGTGTTCAGGCGTAGGTCTTTGATGACTGCAATGTCGAGGACGTCCGGTCTGCTCGCCCCACTTCTTGGGAACAGCTAAAGTCCTAAGAAGGACTGCTGGCTTTGATCACAAATCTCTCACTCACTGTTAGTTTTCCACCGAAGGCGGCAGGCCGTTCTAAGCTAATGCTTCTTCAGCGTAATGGATGGAGGTTATTGGGTAGCAAGGCAAAATATGTCTGTTGTTGATCACAAACCAAGCAAGCAAGATTAAAGTCATTTTCTTGCCCAAGGAGCTTCTTCGGCCATGGTAATGGAGTGCATGAGAGAGCGACGTAAATCACATTTGTTGTTTGCGTTCGTTGACCCCGGCAGGTCGATGGAAGAAGATTAGGTTGCAGCATGATGAGGCCAGCAGTTGCATCTTAGATGGTGGTGTCTGGCGGCGTCTG
Source organism: Ignelater luminosus (assembly GCA_011009095.1). Classification (NCBI taxonomy): domain Eukaryota; kingdom Metazoa; phylum Arthropoda; class Insecta; order Coleoptera; family Elateridae; genus Ignelater; species Ignelater luminosus. The sequence goes on from VTPC01091213.1 coordinate 157,333, forward strand.
GTTGGAGAGTGAGCGTAGCAAACAACGTGATGCGGGAAAGGGGGTGTTTTGGGTTGTGGGGCCGTGAAAGATACTGTTCCAGCATTTGCCCTCACTACTAGGGGAAACCACGGAAAAACCCTAGTGAGAACAGGCGGCCCGGGTTATCCCGGACCTCTCGAATGCGAACGTAGCGCTGGAGATGCTAATTACGCAGCTGGGTAGTGCTACTGGTGTTGAGCGACTGTGGAATGGAGTTGTAGCCCTGGGATGGTGGATAGCTTCGTTTCTTCTAGGTACCCAGCGTTGCCATGAGGTCCTTGACGAAGGTTTCGACGGCGGTCAGCATTTCTGCGATGCCGGAGGGCTCGCAGAACCGTTAACCGAGGGTCTTCAGTGCTCGAAAGAGGTTGGCGAAGTCAAGAGCTCTCAGCGAGTTCTGACAGTTCAGATAACCGGTGGTGCTCGCTGGTGCTATTTAAAGTCAGGTTCGCGGAGCTGGACGGCCCCGATTCGTGGATGCAGTGGGTCTCTCTCCTGGGGCAGACGCGTTGATCGTTATAGTTCGCGGGTGCGGACCTCCACAGTTCTCTGGTCTTCGCGCTGTCCACGGTGTGATTTCATTTCATGCACCTTGGGGCCGCTTTGCAGCATCGCTGCAAGTGGCTGAAGCGTTGTCATCGATGACATTGGCCTATCGCTAATTTCTTCTTCCATCCGAAAAATCTCGACCTTGGCGATCCTGTTCAGGAGACGATCCTCTCCGGACCGCAGTGCATCCGGTGGGCGAAGATGTCTGGATGACCTCTGTTGAGCGAGTTCTTCTTTAACTTCTTCTGCCGTGATCACCTTTGGGACCTCTCGAAAGACGACTTTCTGAGGTTTCTCCGACATCTTCTGGTACAAATGGTATCGGATCTTCTTGGCATCCAATACTTCTTGAATTTTGTCAAAGTCTCGCATCGTCGTCAGCTGGATCGTAATGCCATCACGTAGATTTTTGGACTTTGTGACGACTAGATCTCGCCGTGTGAATTCCCGCGAGATGCCGATCGATTGGTCTTTTGCGTGGAGTACTATGACGTGACGAGACTTCCTAGAGCGGAGAAGCAATTAGCCGTGGAAGCCGGCTGCAGTTCTTTGTCGGATGTCCCTCGGCGTCGCTTCCTCGAGAGGGGGACGACTTCGTTATGTAGATCTGGATTGCGGACGAATCCATGTTGACTTTTATCAGAGATAATTCTGTAAACGTGTCTTTCTCGTGCGATAGCTCGTTGGAAGTGTCACAAATCTACTTGAAAATAGCAAAAACAAAGTAGCACGTTCCGCCGGCGCCGAGAGAATCACTGATCTTCTTCTCTTTCTCTGACCTGAAATCTCTGAATCTGACTTCGGTCCTCTCATTCATTTTGCTTTTTTAATAGAGCTCCACATTTAGTACATAGATTTCTGCAGCGATCGCAAAGCTAAGTGAGAACGTGCAAATTTACCTACGGTTATGCGACAACTAAGATGCCATAAACTCTGAATTGTCGTTTTCGAAAACGGCGCGTTTTTATCCTGACGGGTTTTCGAGTTATTTCAGTTGCAAGTTGACTTTAGTTTTGCGTTCGTCTTTAAAAGATTTCTGATAATTTCGTATTGAAAATTAAGTATCTAAGTAAAATTCGAGAATCCTTAGTATGCCTGTTCGAGGTTTTATATTTTTTGGACATTATAATATTAATCTTCTGAGGGATTCCTGAAGATCGATTCCCAATTAACAAACAAAGCTTTATATGCTACTATGAACAAAGTGTAAAGAACAACACCTGCGAATAACTTTAATTTCATAGTGTCTTTAAAAGTTGCTTGTATAAGACAAATTAACATGTAAATTTTTTAATTACATTAGTGTTTCTAAGACTTGTAACATCTGCATTGAAGAAATCAGATGTTAAATATTATAAACATCTGAACTAACAAGTTTCTAGAGACGTAGACGGTTGGTTGGATTCTTACTTAATAAGCTTGCAAAGTCGTTAATTCAATCACTAATGAGTAATGAGTAAGACCACCGTGTCGTAAATTCCCAAAGTGCCTTTCTTGTATAATTTCCTCGATATTGAAAATATTTATGCATCATTGATACGTTTCAAAAGCATTTTCTATGAATAACAGAGCTCATTTTTATTTTTCAAAGAATCTCAACGAAGCGTAATTTTGATTTACATTTTTATCCGGGAAATGTTTGCTGAATTGGTTCGGAAAAATTAAAGTTTCAGGTTCGATAATGTAAATTTTGTTTTTTTTATTGTAATTCTTTTATTTCGTTTTTTCGCTAAAATAGCTAATATCAAAATGATTACTCAACCAATAGCGTCATCCTTTACCTTGATGTTTTACAGTAACTTCGAGATAAAATCAGCTTGAAAAAGCTCAAGGAAAAAAGAAAGAAAACAAATTACTTCTTAAACGGAAATAATTTAAGAAGTTCTTTGAAAGGTGATGCCCGAACACTTAAACCTTGTTAAAATGTTAACTAAGTCTTTTAGTCAAAGAAAACCCAAGCCACCTTTGCAGCAAGTCAGTAGATAACCAAAGTCCGGTAATCTGACCAAATAATGTTCTCTCTACTTAGAAGCTAGAGAGTTTGACAACCGAAATCCCTTATTAGATTAAACTTGCATGCAGACGACCGCCTGATAAGGGACTTTGATTGTGTGGAACTCTGACAGCCCTTTGATGAACCAAAGTTATAAACGATGTAAGGGATCTTGGACAATCTACACAATCCCATGGGGCCCTGCCATTTGGTTATATCTGAAAATTATAGCAATGACTTTCTGTCATCCCAGACATCAAGCAGAAAATATCGAAAGCTTTTATCAGATTCGTATCGGAGAGGCAACTAATTTGCGTCAACGAAATTTATATTTCAGAAAGAAGGAAGATGCTTTTGATATTACGGATGATATTAGAAATCTGTTTTGTTGTCATTGTTATATAAGAAATAATGAAAGTGGATGTGATTTACGCGCTCATTTGAACGAATTTTCGAGGATACGAAGCTATTAAAACCTTAAGAGGTCCATTCGCTTCCCCGTGTTCTCACCAATTGTGCCCCTTTTTCATCTTGGAACTAATCCAAGTTGATTTTATTTAATTTTTTCCCTTTTTGCTAATACACTCTTTTATGAGATTTACTTTATTTGCTGCGACCTAAAATTTTGTTTTAACTTGCCCAATTTAATGATACTAAATAATAATCATCTAATTACAAAGATGATATACATTTAACGAAGTTTTACTTCAATTTCTTAATTCAATAGTATTTATAATTTAGCTGGCAGACATTTTCGGCTTCTCTCCTTTCTCCATTTCTTAAATCAGCGTCTTATGAAAACGAGACAACCTGAATTTACATAATAATTCCCATGTAAATGATAAAATGTAAAAACAAAAGGAAGTTTCTCGTCATCGTTATTTTGGTTTTTGCATACTCATCAATATTCGTCCTGATCGAAACGTTTTTAGGTGGAGTATCCAGTAGTTAAATGGAGTATCCCTAGAACTCCGTCCTCCTCTCCGTATTCTCGTTTGTAATCTACATTTTACGGGAAACCGTTTGAATGTCAAAGGCACGAACCAAGTCCCGGACTTTAATTCTCGAGTCTTTTTATGTAAAGAGCTTAGTAAGGTTTTAAACTCCAAATCTTTCTCGAGTTCTTTTCGAATTCGAATTAACCATCCCGCTCGTTTAAGAGTTTTTAGATATTCGCACTCATTTTTTTCCTTTCTGCCTCTCTGCTGGAATTTTATTGTTTCAAACATTGTAAAACGATCGTGTAATTCTATTAACATGTAAAAGCAAAAATATTAACCGCAGAATAATACACACAAAATCGATTAGAACGCGAAAGTTACTAATTGGGTTTTGGTTTGCGGTTGGCTAACTGACATTTACTGCTAAATGGGTACTGAGAGATTAATCAAAGGTTGAAAGCCAAGGTCTTATCCCTTTATGTAATTCGGAACTAGCTTTAGTTTAACCAGCTATTTATTTAAATTATCGTTTTGAACTCTGCTATGTGTAAATATTTCGGCAACATAAATTAATTAAAACCAAGAGGTTGAAGTAGGTATTATTGAAATTATTATTATGGGAACTTTAAGGAAGATATATTACATTTACATACCCAATAAATATTATTGAGATTTTACCCACAATGATAGAAATACGAAAATAATTTTAATTAGATGTAATATTACGGCATATTTGTACCACAAAGGTTGTTTACAGTTGTAGGTCAAATTGTCTTGATTCGTTAACTTTAGTCATTAAATTAAATTAGGATTTTCATGAACTTTAGGATAACCAATTAAATTTTCAGTTTTAATTCTTTAATCGTCTAAAGTCTACAAACGCTGAGAGACTCTTTCTGTCTGACTGGCTATTAAAATGGGCTTAGAATTTATTAATAATGCCAAAACAAGCAAGAAAGTTTGACCACCATCTGAAAGCATAAGCAACCGCAGATATTAATATTAATTAAAGGCAAGTTTCTTGTAACGAGTTCTTGAAGTTGAAGTTACTGTAATAATTTTTCTTTAACCCATAATTTTCAATCTAAAGTTTTTATTCTTGATTTTTTCATCGATCACAATGAAGGTGTAGAAACAAATCAATCCTCTTGATGTTAAAATATTTATCTAAACATCTGCTAATTAGATTCCTACTGGTATAGAATTAGAATTAACGGTACAGTCAATAAATTCAGTCAAGTTCAGGACGCAAATCAATACCACAATCTACCAAGCTATTCTAACGACAGCAAGATTAAGGCATATATACATAATCCAGGCCTTACAGTGTCGAGGTGCCTATGAACTTTCCATTGTTTTCTATTTTCTGCCATTTCCTTAGCCGAGTTCCAGTTCTCGATTTTTTTTATTCACACTGTTTCACATCCTTTGAGGTCTTCCTATTCTGTTCCCTCTCATTGGTCGAGCCTCTCAGACTCTTTTCACCTGCCTCTCCTTCTTCATTCTCTGCAGGTGCCTAAACCAAATCAGTTTTTTCACTTCCCTTACTGACTTTACCCCGAGCTCTTTCTTATATCTACATTTCTTCTTTTTTCTATTTTTCTTACTCCCAGAACTCAACGCAAGAATCTGACCTCTACCGCTTGTAATCTTTCCTGTAGTCTTTTGTTCCTTAGCCAATTCTCTCCTCAGTATAGTAGCACAGATAAATAGATTGTTCTGAATATTGTCAGCTTTGTTTCCCTTGTTATTTCCTTGTGGTTGGGAGGTTTTCTTTGTATCGCCCAATATACTTTATTCGCTGCCTGCATTCTAGCATTTAATTCGTGTTTATTTCCTCCTTTCTCGTTAGTTATACTTCCTGGATATTTATAGTTAGGCACTTGCTCTATTAGTTCATAATTGATTTTAATTACTCTTGTTGCTCTTTTTCCAATTACCATCACTTTTGTTTTATCTCTGTTAGTGTTTAAGTTTTCTTTCTTGAGGGCTTGTACTCAGATGTTCAGGTTTTTCTCTAAGTTCCTTTCGGAGTTGGCGAACAGGATAATGTCGTCAGCGAATGCACGGCTCTCTCTAGGAACTTTGGTTGAAGCCCATGGTACGCCACTATAAATTTCCCCATTCTCGTTTGGCATTCTCTTATTGCTTTGTCGATTGTACATAGAAACAGCAAGGAGCTAAGTATACTTCCCTGTCTCACTTCCTCCGTAGTTCTCAATGTATCTGACAATCTATTGCATGTTCGTATTCTATTGCTTGTTTCAGGGTATATGCTTCGGATTACTTCAATCAGGTCTTTATCGGCGTTTTTACTTTCTAGGCCTTTCCCTATTTTAGCTCTGTTGACACTAGCAAACGCTTTTTTGAGGTCGATGAAGCATACATATATTTCTTGATTTTTGGCTAGCTTCTTTTTCTCTCTCTTAGCTTTTTTTATGACCCTTTATGTAGTTTAAATTTTCACTCAGATACTTTATCATATCCGGACTCAGTTCATTTACTCCTGGTGTTTTTGCGATTTTAATTTTCGTTATTGCTTCTCTTAATTCTGTCCTGTCTATTTTATTTTCCATGACGTTGTCTTTTAGCCTTGCTTCATCTTCTTTTTTCTGTGTTGTTGCACTGGTACCTGCACTTAGAAGTTTTTCAAGGTATTCTTTCCATCTCTTGATTATTTTTCCTTTATCTGTCAATAACTTCCCCTTCTTTATCTTTGATCTATTGTAAGTTACATTTTGTTTTTTTCCCAAAACCCTTGATAGCTTTATAGAATAGCTTCTTATTTCCTTTAGCGTCCCTCTCTAGCAGCTTTCCAAAATACTTCCACGTTTTTTGTTTTGCTCTTAGTACTTTTATTTCAACTTCCTTCATTTTGTTTTGATACGCTTGGTAATCGGCGCTGCTTTTATTTCCTAGGTGTAGTTTCCATAGTTTCTGTTTTTCTTGAGTTAATTTCCTTATTTTCTCGTTCCACCATGCTCTTTTCTTTCTGTTGTTGCCAATTCTCTTACTTCCACGGGATTTTTCTGCAGCCATCTTCATCGCATCTCTATGTTTACTCCACATTTTGTTTACATCATTACTTTCTTCACTCTGTTCCCCTATTATTAGAATTCTTCGGTGTTCTTCTCTCTCTCTCTCTCTTGTGTTACGTAGTTTATGCTAATTTTGCATTTCCATATTTCCTTCCTATTATTTGGTTATTATTATATTCAGTGTCTTGTAACATGTAGTGATCACTACCTATTTCATAGCTCTTTTTCACCTTAGTGTTTAAAATATTTCTTCTGTTTTCTTTGTTTGTTATTATATAATCATTAATCAATAATGGATTTCTTTTTTCTGTTAAGTTCTTTCTTGTGTACGTATGTATATCTCGGTGTTGGAAAGTTGTGTTCATTATTATCAGGTCATTGTCAATGCAAAACTCAAGGAATCTCTTCCCGTTATTATTAAACTTTTCCTCGCCCTTATTTCCTATCACTCCATTCCGCCTATTTGCGTCTCTTCCCACTCTTGCGTTTAAATCCCCCATTAGGTACACTTTATCTCTTGTTTTTCCAATCGCTCCTTCTAATTTTTCCCAGCATTCCTCTTTTATGTTTTGCTTCTTGTTTTCGTCGGGACCATGCTATTATTATTGTTTCGATTCTTTTCTCTATGTTTATTTCTAACACTAGGGTTCTCTCATTTAGACTTTCCCAATCTCTGACTTGTGGTATTATTTCCTTCTTTATTATGCAAGCAACTCCAGTTCTTGCTCTTTGTTTTTCTTTCACTCCTCCGAAGATCAGTAGGTGTCCATCTTCCGTAAGTATCTTCCCTTTTTCCTTTTTTTTGGTTTCAGTAATTGCTAATATTTCCATACCACTTTTCTCAGAATTCTTTATCAGCTTTTTCTCTTTTCCATTCAAACCCCTAACATTCCACGTGCCCATTTTCCACTTACATTTCCTTGATTTATTTCCGTCTTGTTTCTTGTTATTTTGTATCTCTTTCATTTAGCTTCTTTCTTTTCTTCTGTTACTATTTCTTGTCGTCTTCATCGTTTTTTTCATAGCCTCGTCGTTATCTTCCCTCTTCTGTACCTTATTCAGGGTTGCTGTCACTCTCCGTTTTTTAGTCTTCTCCTCTGGTTTATTTGTTGTTTGAAGCCTTTCTTTTTTCTGTCCCATTTCCACTCACTTCCATCAATTATTAGCTTTTGGAATCCAATTTTGACCTTCTATCCGGCTTTTTTTTCCTTTTTGGCATAGCTTTTATTTTCTCCTGCTTTCTCTTTGCTTCCTGTCATTTCATTATTTATATAGATTTGTTCCGGGTGCCCTCTTACTTTATGTTTACTTCTCATGACTTTATCCTTCACTTGGAAGTTCTCTACTTCCACTTTGCGTGTTGTCTTCCTCATTTTAACTATATATTTGGCTTGTGTCTCCACCTCTACTTCTCGTCTTATGAAATTCTTTATTTCGTCTTTCAGAACGCTTCGGTCGTCTGTGTTCAGCTTCAAGTCGGTAACTACAATATTGTTGTTTACTCTATCTTTTTCCAGTTTTTCAACTTGTTGTTTCATATTTTTCATCTCCTCTCTCATTTGCTTATTTTATTGTTTTAAATTTTCGTTTTCCGCTTTAATTTTTATTAATTCTTCGTGGACTGTGGTTTGGTTATGTTACGTGTCTATTATTTCATCCTCTATTTTTTTTTAATTTCCCCATCATTTCGTTCATCATTGCCATCATACTGTCTAGTTTTTGTTTTCTGCTTTAGCTCCCTTCTTACTTCGTGAAAATATCTCCGCATAGCAACCGCCATGCCGTTTCCTCTTGCCTTCTTCCGATGCGTAATCATCACTATCTAATAACTTTTCACTAGGTTGACTCATTTTTTTGGCGTTATAACTCTTGCACTTTTATTAAAAGCCTCCTGTACAATCACTTCGCGTGCACACCTCATATATTGTTTACTTTTCCACAGATGGTCTTATCGCGCTTAACTTATCTCTCATGTCGCGTTACATTCGTGTTTGTTCTGCGATCAAATACAAACAGTCCTCCGTTCTTTCTATACGTTTTCCGCTTAATCTCCCCAACTCTGTCAACTAATTCGAGGATGCGCATATTTATGTTATTCTGCTTACTTCTAATGTCGATTATTATCGAAAAACTTTGTGTAATAATTCTCGTAAACGAGTTGATTAATACCCCACGCGTTCTATACGCGTCCTCGCTCTTTGCCAGAGACGACTGGGGCAAGATTTAATATAGTAAACTGACTGAATATTTTTGTACAAGAAAACAAAAAGCTTATGTGTTCAAACTTCCCAAGGTTTTATACTTCTCTTTATTTTAACATAAAAATTTGCAAATTCCCCATAAAACATCATAATATATGACGAACAGGGCAGCTCTATTTGTTTTAAGTAACACAGATAAAAGGAAATAACACAGAGAAAACAGTATGTGTTGCCAAACCTTACGTTTGCATGCTAGTGATTAAACGCTTGAAGTGTTCTTTTTTACTTTAAACTGTCCGAATACCGTTTTTAATTTTATTTTAAATCTTCAAATATTCTGGTGGAATTTTCAATTTGTTTTCTACGACAGTTTTAATTTTATATAATTTTAAGCAAATTTATGAAACTCATTTCATTCTATCCGCAATTCAACCATCCACGTAGACATTCTGAATGCATCAGATGCAATCCAAGGCGTTCTTTGTTTCAATTCAACAAATTGTACTAAGCGTCTTTTTTGTTTTAACGTTTTTGTTAGTTAAAAAAATTTCCAATTGAAAGATTTTGCTTGCAGCACTTTACTTGTTAGCAAGCCTGCATAACGAAGGGTAGCCGTTTGGCGGTTTGCCCGCTGGCGGGCTTTCCGCAGCCCTACCGTCGGACTTTGATTTCCTGAAGTTGTAACCTCCGTTCCGTTGCGTTGGTTGGTTAATTTGTGGAAGTTTTTAGAACTTCCATATAAGCATTTTCGTTTGTGACAATAAACTATTAAATCTTTAACATTAACTAGTTATTAATTAGTATAGCAGCATTGTGTAGTGCCTCCTGGCACTTTTTGAGGTTCATGTATTTGGCGAAACTTCTTATTTGTTATACCCTAATGCCTCTTTTTAACGAAGTGAAAGGACTTCTTGATTTAATTACAGATGGTATTCTGTACAATGGTGGATGGTTTCAATTAACCACCTGCTCATTCGAGGGTTACAAATTAAACCACTTCTATCTCTAATTTGGATTTAAAGCCAAACCTTCTGTTTCTGACCTGACAACATCTAATTAGTGAAGTGTAAACATTTAGTTTGGCTTACAACATCGAGCTAGCTTTTCAAAAAATTGTAACTTTACTGCCCCCTCTTACTTCTGCGGTTTGGTTCTAGTATAAGTTTTCTATACAATGAATGTCTCTTTGGTCAATTCGTTTCAGTATTTCCATAAGTTTTTGAGACTAATAAATCTATATTCAGAGCATTTGCATTACTTTCTTTTGCAATGGGACAGAGATTGACGTAAGACATTGGGAGGGAAATTCCCTTGTCTCATAGATTTTATTAAACATTTTTTGAAGTAGTGCAATATTTTTATCGTCGAGGAGTTTAATTCGTTCTGCTGGGATTTCATCTGGACCAGCTGCTTTGTTGCCTTTTGATGTCCGTATTGCCCTTTCAATTTCTTCTTTTGTGATGGAAAGTCCTGCTAGTTCGTTTTCTATCTTCTTTTCAATCTGTTCGCCGTCTTCTGCAAAGAGGTTGCCAATGTATATCTCCCATACGCTTTTCTTTTGTTGGTTGTTGTCAGCAGGTTCTCCTTCTTCGTTTTCTAGTCTGGAAAATTGTTCTTTTCGCCATACTCCCGTTGTTTCTTGAAGCTTTCTGTGTAGACTGAAGTCATCATGAACTACTTGCAATCTCTCTAGCTTTTCACATTGTCTATGCAGCCACTCGTTTTTGGATTTTCGTATTTTTAACCGAATTGTTGTTTGTATTTCTTAAGCTGGCCTTTGCATTCTCTACTTTTTCAATTAGAGCTAGGATTTCATCTGTCATCCAGTTCTGCTTTTTATATTTCTGTTTATAACCTATTTTGTCTTTTGCAGTGGTTATCATAATGTTTTCCATTTCTTCCCATAGATTTGTCAGGTTTTCACCTATTTCAAATTTGTCGTCAACCGATATCTTCACTTTTAAGTTAATTTCTTCGCTAGGTCTGTTTGTTTTAATTTTTCATATGCAATTTGTCTTTGGGGTGGACTTCTCTCTAGACGTGATAGTTTTAATTTAAACGATGCTACCAGCAGTACATGATCAGAAGTGACGTCGGCTCCTGGGTAGGTACACCCTCTTGATATCGTTGTTCCGAAGAGCTTGGTGATTAAAATGTAGTCCATCTGATTTTGAACTGTTTTCCGTACTGTATGTCGACTGGAGATTTCCACGTATAGAGATGTCTAGGTGGTAGTTGGAACCATCTGTTAGTTACTTTCATATTTTCTTTTAGGCAGAACTCGAGGAGACGGTCGCCTCTCCCATTTCTCATTCCTAGACCGTGCGGTCCAACTAGATCTTCTACTTACACAGAAACCTAATGTTCAGTACGAGATAATTTAAAATCTTTTAAAATAACGCAAAACTAGGCTCAACTTGCACATGAAATACCGTTTTGACTAAATGACACTTTTGATTTATAGCGCCTTAGTTGTCTGTAGGTAAATTTGTAGGTTCTTGCATAGCTTTGAGATCGCTGCACAGCATTGGGGGCCCTATTAGAAAATTTGCGTCTGTGCTTTAAATTCCGGATTCACTTGTATAAAGATTATTTACATAAATTTATAAAGCACGTGTGACAGTTCAAACATCTAGCGCGTTCCTGTTCGAAAGATCAGCCCTAGACCTCAAACAATCCAATTTTTCGAACGATTTAGATTTTTAAAAACGTGAATTTTGAAATAATTTTGACGGAAAAAACTTTCAAGCGCCTTTTTTGGGCAAACGCAGAGGTTTTTTGAAAAACTTTACGACCGACAGTGAAATTTTAAGTCGAGAGGACGCGCCGTGCCGCTTTGGCGCCAATGGTGAAACCACAAAGTATTAAATCGCTTAAAGCAGATAATTCTATTTCTTCGAAGCTGTTGCTGTCATGTAAATTAAATTTTTGCAGAAGCCAGATAAAGACTCGTGTCAGCCACTTGTCCAATCTGAAAAGTTCCCAGACGACGATGTAAGAACGATTCGAGGAGAAGAGATCCTCGTCGCAAATTTGAGGATCTCTTTGAGAAGTGCCGGACGTTTTAGACATCGTGCATGGTACATTACGCGTTTCTCCGAAGATTAATTCCCAAGGCCGGTCCTTTCAGGGACATAATTAGCCAATTTTAAAGTTTGTTTTTAGTTTTTTGCATTTTTAGCTTTGAAAACGACCTCATAAGAAGCAACGTATCAATTCTTTTTTGTGCCACTTTTGACGGCGCATCCAAAGATGCTAACACCGCGCGCGTACCACTGGCTGTTAATCAGATGGGTTTGCAAGATTGCTTCGTCGCGTCGTTGAAAAAAGATTCCTTCGCCATCAGAACTCTAGTTCTAGAGTAGAGAATTTTTAAAGAAAACATGTTTGAAAAACGCAGGAATTATTCGAATCAAGTCCGGTTTTTTGTGGAGGGTAGAGGGGCATCTCTAGAACGCAGATGTCGAATATCTGTTGTTTACCTGAATGGTTTTTTGGAAAAAATCGGTTGACATTGGTCGACAGTGTTGGCAGATAAGTGTCGAGAGATAAGAATACGATCTTTGTGTTCCTCATATAGTTTCTGAGCTAAGAGCTGTCGGCTAGCTTTTTGTAGTAGATTTGTTTACTTCTTGTTTCATCGAGTGCGTTATAACTGAAACTGGTGTTCGCACTACTCTTTCCACGTGTCCATTTTATTGTGGCCATCGTGTCGATGTCAATGTATGCTGTATTGCCAAATTCTCACAGTATTCTGCCCATTCTTCTGCGGTGAAGCAGCTACCTTTATCAGTAACTATTCGCTTTAACACTCCATAGTTGTTAATGTAATCCTGGAAGTATTTCAAGTTCTCATGGGTTTTTATGCTTTCTACTGGATACAATCTCACAAACTTAGAGCATCAATTATTGCCAGCACGTACATGTTCCATTGTTCACTCTTTACAAAGGGTGCTATGTGATCAAGATGTACTTTCTCGAATGGTCTATTTGGTGCTCGTGAGGATGTAATTCTCTTGGTCTTTAACCTAGGATCTTATTCAATAAGCACTCTGCACATGCTGATATGTGTCTTCGGACATATTGCTTCATTCCAGGGAATCAGTATTTCTCTTCGATTTTACTTACTGTTCGATCTATACTAAAATGTTCCAATACATTGTGATGATTCACCACAATACTTTTTCTCATCGATTTTGGTATACATACAGGTTTTTATCTTCATTATTTACACTTGTCTTTCTTAGCAGTCTACCTCTGTCCAATTCATAATTTTCTACCAGGTTTTTCACTTCTGCCAACTGGTCTTCTTCATTCTTTTTCAATATATCAATTAATCTTTCCAAATCTTTATCACTATATTGAATCATAGTGATATATTCTTCTTCGGGTTTGTAAAACATCCAATCTCTTATGTATGTATTCTATAATATCCGATGAGTCCTGCACTGATGCTGTTAACATAGCATCCACATGTGCCATTTTCTCTCCTTTTCTATGCTTTATTTGCATGTCATATTCTTGCAGCGAATTGCAACATCTTGATATCTGTACATTCTCTGTTCCTGCTGAGTTCAAATATACAATTTCCTGCAATAATGCTTCCACTTAGGTTTTCAAATTGCTCTTTGATGGTAGGAATTGGGTAGGACACCTTTCCGGTCTGGCGATTTAAAGCTTTATTATCAAACGTGGCTCTCCCGTCTTCTTTGCTACCAATAGCACTGGGCTTGCATACTGGCTTTGAAATTCAGTCACAATCCGTTTTATTTCCATTCTCGCACTATTTCTTCTATGGTATCTCGTTTTTTTTAAACTGGCTTGATATGATTTACAAATCACTGAAACATTGTTACGTATCACTAATGTCCATTTTAACTAAATCTGTACAGCCTAACTCCTTTATATTAAACGCAAAACAATTTCGATAATTGTTACAAAGTTACACTAGCTTGTCTACGATTTCTGGTGTGGTGGCTTCATCTACATGTTGTTACGGACAAAACTGGGATTAGTGTCCCATCAGGATTGCAACCACATATAAAATCGGTACGCCACCTGTAATGCTAGTCTTTATACAGTCGAAGAGGAGTTGTGAGCGAGGAAGGCTTAGAGCAAGCAGTAGACGGTAATAATAATGCGAGAATCTTAGGGGTTTTGAGATCGAGAGGGCGATGGTCGCAGTAAAAAGTTGGTAACGTAATTTTGAAAGGGAGACCCTGCAGCTGATCTCCGTATCTAGGTCAGTAGGCGAGCTGCTTATTGAGGGGAACCACATGTTCGAACGCTACACAAGTAAACGAAATAGAGATTGTACTGCACTCTCTCAAGATACTTACACTCTCAATGAGGGATTAAGCTGATATTATGCAAGTAGGTGAAGGTCAAAGTCCCTTGATTCCGGAACAACTGATCACTGAAACCATCTACGTGTATGCTAATACCACATGAATTGATAACATCTATTAACATGCTATTAAATTGGTACAATAAACAGATTACAGCGGTCCTGGTTCATACTGCTTGAAAATCGCTTTAACATAAACACATATAAAAAAAGGTAAACACATAAAAGTACACATAATACAAGTAAACATGAGATAAACATGGCCGCAATAAATTTTTTAATATGCACGAACCATCGGCCAGGTGCATTGCATAGAACGCCGGCAGTGTAAGGGTTCATACAGTCTGAATAATAAGACATTCGTGGATATTAAAAATTTTGCGGTCGCTTGAAAAGGAAGCACACACGAAATAAAATATAAAATGCAAATAACAACGATAATGTTACTGGGGTCGTTACTCCAAGTGTTTTGCATTTTGCTTTGGATCCAGATAATTGTTTAAATAAATCTTTAAGAAAGACAAATTTCGCAAAGTTATAAAACAACAAGAATTTATGTTAACAGGGTCTTGCATGGATAAACTAACAAGACAAGAATTAAATTAATAATTTTGACGGTTTTATCTGTATACGATCAAACTAATAAAGATCAATAACATTTCGAAACTGAAGAGTTACGTTAAAACATGGCAAATAACGGATTCTTCGTATATAAAAATTATTACAAAGTTTTCCACCAGTGTGAAATGATGCGTTGGAGTTTTCACTACTGTGAAAGAATGTCACAAGGATTTTCACCAATGTGAAGCGATGTTACTGTAACTAGAATCTTAGGTTACTTTTATCCAAAGCAACTGGTGAAGAGACGATGAAATACAGGTACGTTAGCAGACAACTACGTACGCAGTTGACGAGCTTGATGCGCCAACGTCAGCTTCTTTACAAGATACAGTTGTAAAAGGGGCAAAATTATTTACCGTAATACTGGAACTATCCAATAGAGATCCAAATTTGTGGCACAAATTACACTCAATTCACTGTACTGGTTTACTCAAGATTTCTCTTATGACTAATATATTAAATTTTCCAGGGACGAAGGACATTCGCATACATTCTTAGACTGAAGGTAGATGTTGACTGTCTTTAACTGTCTTTAAAGGGCGAAGGAGTACAAAACTCGCAGAGATTTGACGGAACAATATAGATACAAGGAACACGATAACAAGGCTAGTTCCTTCGAAAGAAATGAAATAATAAGAGAGGTGGTACGGTAATTCAGCTGCGAGTTTGGTGCGAATTTAGTTTGGTAGGTCCGCCGATAAGACGAGATTTGATTTGCACACTAACGGCAGTGATACACCTAGGATTGTCAATAAATATTTAACGATGACAGAAATAATTCGCGTCGTGCACACTCAAGCTGTCTTTCACCTACGTGGATGCTATCCAAACACTTGGAATAAATCTCGATATCACGCGAAATTTTTTAAGTACCAAACTTTCACACACGATAAACGCGGGGTGCGCGTGTGTTGCTTATTTGCAGTCTTTTATCAAACTCTTGAAGTCTCGATCGAAATGAGAATTCTTCAACCCCCAGAAGGGTGGGTCCAGCAGATTATTGAATGGCCGGGATTCACGACATTAAAACCACCAATAAGATAACGAGAGGGTGAGGTGGTTCGACCACAAATTCTATCCTCTTCAATTAACAGAACAAACATAAAAATAAATCTTGTCCTAGCTAGGCAAAGTGACAGTTTTATGATCTAAAGAAGCATAAAAGTAAAAGATAAAGGGGCGAGATTTTTCAAAATAGGATATTTAAATTTATAAAATACGAAATTAGAGGTAATTTTAATAATATTCAATGCCTGAATATACTGCTTGTCAGAATACAAGAAAACATTTTGTTAGAGAATTCAAGGAAGAAATAATGTTACCAAGTCATAAATCTAGCAATATAGAAGAATGTTAAACAAGAGGCTTTTATTTTACAAGGAAAAGATAAAATATAATTCCAAAAGAAAATAACGTATGTACATAAAGAATGGTTAGCCATAATAAAACAAGATTTCATTATTTACAAATTTTCATAACATTTAAGGGAAGATTTGATTATTTTCGAATTTTTATAACAGGTGTGACTACCATGATGACATGAATTGCTATTTTTATGTGACAAATTGAAAAAGCACTCGCGCAGGCTGATAAAAATCAAACAGAAGTGAGAGAGCATTAATTTGTTATTATTACACTACACTATCTGCGTTGTCTCTCATAAATTTTGATAATAATTTTATCTAGACACAAGACTTAAATTATATCATTATTTTTATTGTTAAAAGAGAACTGAAGGAAAAACGATTTTTATGGGAGGGATTCATTATTCTTAGAAGATATTGTGCTACATTAAACTACTTCATACTGTTTACCTAGGACGTTAGGAATTTTAATTTATTAAAGCTCAGTTTAAGTTTCGTGCGCTTTCTAACTAAGACATTAATACCACTCTTGCACTTCCCCCCCATATTGAGGTACTATCGCCAGTCCTGCGAAAACCGATTTTGATGAGAAACTTATGTACACATAATAAAGCCTGCGTTTAAAGAGATTTATGCCTTGTTACATGGAATTAGTGCAAAAATCTAATAGTAGTTCATAAATTATTGAATAAGTGACAGTGAAGATAGGTGGAGCTTAAGTGATTTTACAACTTATTACAATCGCTTTTTCTACTTGCAGAAATTTTAATTTTGTATATTTTTCAATGCCAAATTTTATATTTTCCATTACTGTGAATCCTTAATGTATAATTTTCGCGTCCGTTAATTTTGCTGAAACAGAAATTCAAGTGCGCTTGTAAATCAGTTTCTCTAATCGCTTTACCGCTGGGAACTGCGGACAGTTGAAAGTCTTCCCCTTAGGGAACCCCGGAAACACTTAATCCAACTCTGTCCTTTAATTCCCTTCCTTTCCCTCTGAAGCTATATCCCCTTCAAACAAAATTACTCCTACACAAATAATTTTTGATTATTACAAATATAATTATATTTTAACATTCCGTTTTTATTAGGGCATCAAAGTTTTAATTACTTAAAAAATATTCTTTCGGAAGGATAAGAGGGGTGTTTCCATTTTGTTGGTAAATTATGAAAACTTTTACTAGCAGTAAAATCGGTAATATTTGAGTTTGTAAGGATTCCCTTTAATAAAATCTAAAGTGTGGAAGCACATTTCATAGCAAATAAAGCAGGAAGAATTAAGAGTAAACTTACTCCCGGATGGATTTTAACTTTATTATGAGTTCATAAAAGAGTGGCAGTGAGCTCTGCAATTGCATCTAATATTCCGAGCACTTTGCGAGTCGATCTAATAATTCAAACTGTCGTCGTCGTAGTTGGGACTCACTCGAAAACTTGATGAAATTAGAAATGGAAAATATTATTCAGAGAGCGACCCTTTTCGAAAAACTTTGATAGACTAACTCTACTACATGGAAATTAGAAAATCGCTAGCTATATAATTTCTCTTTTAGTGAAAACAAAAGTTGAAAGTCAACGCAATTAAACTTTCATTTATTCAAAATGGCCCTTTCTTAGAAATGCGGCAAATCTACCAAATTTTAAATTGGAATTTAGCTAATTAGTAAAACTCAAGAAAACGAATACTGAATGATTAGTGCGAAATTACTTAATTTGTAGAAATGCGTCTAATAAACTAACTTTATTCCATTCGTTCGTTGATATGTTTTGTTGAAAATGAGGTCTTTTGTATTCTACAGTTTGTGTTTATGTTGCCTAGGTTTTATTATTTTTTACTGTTAATTACGTTTTTAGTGCCTGCTTTAATCCATTTTATAACAACCCGGCGTTTAAACTTTTGTATCTCTATAATGCGATTATCTATGTAGTGTATGAAAACTGACAACGTAAACAGCTTCATTTATAATCAAACTTCTTGAGTGCTATATTGTAATAATTCTGTTAGAATGTTTTGCCAATTAACATTCCATCGTCATACCTTATTTACTTATAAAGGTTTTCTTAGGATTACTAAATAATTAATTATCACTAATTAATTTAAATTTCATTAACTCAAATACGGCTTGTAGCGTTTTCTTTAACCGTTAGTGCTTGACTGTTTTAAATCAGAGCTGCACGGGTTACAATTTTCTTTATATCACGGATAATTCAAATATATATATCTCAGTTCAATCTTTTCTATTGATGGCAAGTCTGATTGTTAATTAAGTAATAAACACGAGAATTATGTTGCTCGAAAAGACATTGTTCTTGTACTTCAATCTATATCGCAACATCACCTGTACCACTAGCAATTCAAGCCAAAATTACACTTTTTAAAAAATTATTTAGCTGTTGTGTCAAAGCAGGACTCTTTAAGGGAATTTAAGCTTGTCGAATTACAAGAAAGATTAGATAAAGCAAAACCGTTGTATAGTAAATCTGATGAGGTACAGGGTAGAATCGGAATAACGATAGAGGAAAGTAAATTGTCCGAGCAAATGGAAGAAGGAGAAACATTCGAAACCGCTTTTTACAGTCGAATTTCCTTAGCAAAGAAATTAGTTATTCCGACTCCACCAAAACAAGTAGAAAACGTTGAAAATGTTGATTCTTAATCTTGGACAATTTATCCCTTTAAAATTACCTCCTATTCCTTTAACAAAATTTATTGGCACATACGATTCGTGGTTAGGAATACGAAAATACGAGTTAAAGCGAAATTCAAAAATTTCATTATTTTAAATCGTCTTTAGAACAATGCAACGCAAGTGATTCGTTTATTAGAATTCGCTATGAAGTTGCATGAAAAGCCTTGTGCAAAAGATACAATCACCCATGTTTATTAATTCATCATCATGTCAAACCTTTATTTGCCCTGGAAACACTGAAAAAAGGATCTTTTGTAAATATTCGTAAACTGATCGACAGGCCCGAGAGGTCCGACAGGCCCAAGAAGTCTAAAAAGTCCGACGGATCTCTGTGATCTGACAGGTCCGAAAGGTATAAACGGCCCGATAGACCCGAGAGACCCGAAGAAATCTAAAAGGCCCGACGGTCCGACAGACCCGGGAAGCCCAAAAACCCGAACGGCCCGACAAACCAGTACGGCCTGACAGGCCCGAGAGATCCAAACAGCCTGATAGATCGGAGAGATCCAAAGGGCCGAGAAATTTAAAAGCCCCGACAACCCTAACGGTTCGACCCGAACCGGAGCTTTGATCTAGACAGCGAAAAGGCCCGACTAGAAAACTCAACCTGGGCATACTTCTACTACCTGCATTGTTAAGCGCATCAGCATGAATATTGTTGCATTGTCTGAAACCATAATTTGCGGCAAACCATGTATGCAAAATATTGTTTGCAACAATTGAATTGTTGATTCCGATGTAGGAGCGTCTTTTAATATTCGAACTTTTACCCATCGTGATTTTGCGTCTACTAGAAGTAAGAAATGATGTTTATCGTAAGATCCTGCGAAGTCTATATAAACTCTTTCGGAATTATCATTTGGTTCAGCCCAAGAATAAAGAGATACTTTTTAATTAACGCGCAGTCAGGACAAGACTTCGCTAATTCTTCAATAGCTTGGTCAAGATTTTTCCAATAAACATATTCGCTTGCCAATTGTTTCATTTGTATGATGCCAATATGTGTATGGTGGAGCTCCTTCAGCAAAGTATCTTGTAGGGCCTTCGGTATTACCGCACTTTGACCTTTGAGGATTACACCATTTTGGAGGTAAAATTCGGAATCGTATATTCCTCCATTTAGCAAATCTGATTTGAGTTTTGAAAGTTCTTTATCTCGTGTAGTTTCTTCAGCCAAAATTTGATAATTTAATTCACCATTTGAATTTTGATACACAACTTCGTTAGTTATTAACGCGATTTCGTTTTCAATATTATGTTCAGTTGTTGAAATTGGTACTTGAATTGGTGCTCTTGATAAAAATTCTACATGAACATTCTTTTCAACCGATTTGTGTCTAATCTGGTAGTTAAAATTTGTAAGCCAGGCTGCATATCGTAAGAGTCTTGTTGAAGTCATTGCTGGAAGTTTCGAATTTTCGTGAAAAATATGAATAAGTGGACGATTATCTGTAATTAATGTAAAAGGTCGTCCATAAAGGAAATAGTAGAATTTCTTCAATGCACATACTAAGGCTAGTGCTTCTCTATCCAACTAACTGTAATTCATTTCTGCCTTTGAAAGCGATCTTGATGCAAAAGCAGTAAGTCTTTCTTCATCATTTATAATATGTGATAAAATACCAGAAATTGTATTTGTGATAGAAATCTATTCCGTTCTACAACAATGTTCGATTTCGGTGATAATTCTTTTTAAATATTTTACAACTTCATCGTAGGTTAAGTCAGCAATTTTCAGTTTTAGTATTTTGTAATTTTCAGCACCCACACTGTTTAGTAAAACCGATTTTGCAACGGTTACATCGGACTTTATTCCTTTCAATTCTAAGTTGGTAAATCGTTCCAAATAATTCTCGAACCGTTCTTTGCTTTTGTCAAACGTTTCAAAAATGTATGTGACAGATGTCGGTGGGGAAATAGTCGCTTCTTGAGTTTTCTTTTCAACCATCGCTTGTAATATTTTCTGTTGAAGATCAATGAATTGTATGAATTGTTTTTGATCCACTATACGTATATTAGAAATAAATTTTTCTCTCGTCGCCAATTTATTATGTCGTTCGAAAATGCTTTTTGAATTCTTGAAAATTATTTATTATTCTTCTACCTATGCTTATCTATTAATGAATGTTTGCGATCATATTGGACATCAGTTCTCTGTCCCTTGCTGTGTGTAACAATTCTTCTGCATCTCTTGTTCCGGTCCATTGTTTGACGTTACGTAACCATGACATCTTTTTCCGATCAATTCCTCTCCTTTCCTTGATTTTCGCTTCTATTATTAATTGCAAGAATTGGTATTTTTGGTTGTGCGTTATATGCTCCAGATATGCCGTGTTTCTTCTTTTAAAGTTTAGTAATAATTGACGGTTTATTTTCATTATTCTTAGCACTTCATCGTTCGTTTCTCTTGCTGTCCATCGTATTTTAAGTATCCTACGATAGAGCCACATTTCAAACGCCTTCAGTTTGTTCTTTCTTTTTACGTTTAGAGTCCAGCATTTTATACCGTAAAGAAGCACTGACCAGACACAAAATTTAACAAATCCAACCTGTATTTGTAAATACTTTCTTGAATCCTATGAATGGGCTTCGTGCTTTTTTTTCTGCTTTTTATTTCCATATAAGATGTTTAGTCTTCACTAAGCTATGTTCTCAGGTAATTAAATTTGTTTACTCTCTTGATTTGTGGATTTTCATATAGTAGTCGTGAGACTCTGAACTTGTCCAGATTGCGGCTAATTATCATAGATTTTGTCTTTGTAATGTTGATCTTTCTACTTTGCTCGCCAACAACATTCAGAAGGTACTGAAGGTTATTTATATTGTCAGCAATTAATACTGTGTTGTCTGCATAACGTATATTGTTAATGCAAACATTATTTACTTTAATGTCTAGTTAAATTCTTTCAGTGCTTATAGAAAGATGTTTTCTTATTGTCTTACACTTCTATGGATTTTTTGTGTTGTTGTGACTTGACTGCCTACTTTTACTTCTGCGGCTTGGTTTCAGTATAATTTGTCTATACAACAAATGTCTCTTTGGTCAATATCCATTCGTTTCAGTATTTTCATAAGTTTTTGGTACTAGACCCTGTCAAAGGCTTTCTCATAGTCTATGAAACAAAGTGCAACATCTTTTCTTTGGTCGTAGCAATTCTGGATTAGCACCTCTGTTGCGACTATTGTTTTCTTAGTTCATATGCCCTGTCTATAGTCAAATTGAGAACAGAACTTTCGATGTTTTTGCTGCACTTTGTTGAAATTTTGTAATGAATGATTTTCAAAAATATTTTTAGTGCGTGACTTATGAGACTAATGAGTCTATATTCAGAGCACTTCTTTGCATTACTTTTTTTTTGGCACTGGGATAAAGGTTGACGTAAGGCATTGGGAGAGAAATTGTCTCGTAGAGGTTATTAAAAATTTTTTGAAGTACTGCAATAATTTTATCGCAGAGGAATTCTGCTGGGATTTCATCTGGGCCAGTTGCTTTGTTAACTTTTGATGTCCGTATTGTCCTTTCAATTTCCTCTTTTGTAATGGAAGGTCCTGTTATATCGTCTTCTGTCTCCTACATGCGTTTTTTTTTGTTGGTTGTCGTCAGCAGGCTCTTCTTTATCGTTTTCTAGTCTGGAAGATTGTTATCATCGGTATACTCCCGCTGTTTCTTTAGGCTTTTTGTGTAGATCGAAGTTATCATGCACCACCTGTAATCTCTCTAGCTCCTTCCATTGTCTATCCAGGCGCTGGTTTTAGCTTTTCTTATTTTTGACCGAATTGTTTTTTGTATTTCTTTGTATTTCTTAAGCTGGCTTTTGCATACTCTACGATTTTCAAACAGAGCTAGGATTTCATCTGTCGCCTCTCTCATTTCTCATTCCTAGACTATACGGTCCAACTAGGTCTTCGAATCTTTTTTTCCCCAGTTTTGAGTTGAAATCTCCAATTATTATATTTTTTTCAGGGTTCTTAACATTTTTTAGTAGTTACTTGATCCCATCGTAGAACTTTTCAACTTCTTCCTTTTCTGAGTCAGCTGTTGGTGCATACACCTGGATGATGTTAACGTTTACTGATTTGGCAGTAAATTTGAGTAAAACAATTCTGTCAGAGTATGCAACAGAATCTATTACAAATTTTCAGAGACTATTATTCTAACACCTTTTCTATGATCTTTTTGTTGATCGACTGAGTAATACATAACTCTCCCAAGGTAGAGCACACCCCAGCGTTGAGCCACCACGTGTCTTTTCATTTCTGGCAACACGTTTGCAAGCTTGCCGGCTTTGTAAAAACTTTGTACGTTCCAAGTGCCCATTCTGATGTTCTTCCATTAAACCTTGCTTTATTCAAGACAGTCACCCCGAAGATTCGAATGGAGAACGATTTTTACCTCCGGAACATTTAGCATTGAATGTATTCATATCATATGTATATGATTCTCTTAAGAAAAAATAGTAACGAGTAATTAAGGTGGTTTCCCGTTGCCTTTCTCCATTTGGTGGGAATTACATTTTTATAATTTCCGTGCGTCTGCAAAAGTTAGCCTCGTTAGTAGGGTGCACCGGGTGACTCATTATTACCACTTGTGCAGGTGATGTTGACATTTGATGATGTTAAGTACAACTCCTTGTACCCCAGTACACTAATTACGTTTTACAAATTGAATAAATTCAAGAACAGCTACCAAAGCACTGCTTGTATAAGGACAATAACACTTTTAATGTTGCTAAATACTATAACTCTACTTAGCTGTTATAATGTGCAGTCACTTAGCTTCAGGATAAAATGTCGGTTATTAATATTTTTATTGTTCGTACAAGATTCTTAGTCTTTATGCTGATATATCACTATTCTCAGAAATCAGCGTTAAAGTGCCTGATAGGCAAACACGTAATCAAATCTCAATTTATTATATACAACGTGTCCGAAAAGTATGGAATATCCTATATATCTCAGTAAATATGCATTTTATGGAAAAATGTTTCCTATAAAAGTTGTTTAGTGTTTAGTTTTACATTACTAACTATTTTTGAAAAAAACAAAAGCGCAACGAATAACGCTTTAATTTTTGTTAATAAGAAGGTATCCCTTTATTGTACTCATTTGATAGAGAATGTTTTTCTCTCTTCAATGATGCAAAACTTTGATACACTTGCATGAGTAGATTTTGATTAAAACGCAAAAAATTGTTTGAATAACGCTTAAAAGTTTATTTACTTATCTGTTACCTTTCCAGACGCGGTCTTTTAAATTTTCAGTATCATCTAGTCACATTATGGTCGGTGTGATACACTTTTGTTTGTTGCAATGTCAATTA
Organism: Ignelater luminosus; assembly: GCA_011009095.1. Lineage (NCBI taxonomy): Eukaryota > Metazoa > Arthropoda > Insecta > Coleoptera > Elateridae > Ignelater > Ignelater luminosus. The sequence goes on from VTPC01091213.1 coordinate 181,418, forward strand.
ATAACCGAACTGAAGTGAAAAGTTATTTGTTTAATTAATTTAAGCATTTTGATTAACGTGAGGATAACAAAGTTACAAAAATACGACTTGCTATGAATCATTTATCAGAAAAACATCGTGTCGGAATTTTAATGATGCTGGGATATGGAGACAGAAGGAGAACACAGGAGGAAGTTTGCAATTTGTTTAATAACGTGCACCCCGAATACCATATTTCTCAGTCTACTGTAAGTAAAACTTTGCATAAATTTCCTGAGACGGGTTCTGTCAAAGATCGTCCAAAAACGGGCAGACCTAAAGCTCTAAATAATGAACAACGTGAGAATATAATGTTGGCTGTCGTGGAAAATCCACATGTTTCTGTTCGACAAATTGCTCGTGAACATACTTTGAAGAAATCCACTGCACACGAAGTTCTAAGAAAGGAAAAGTGGCATCCGCATGAACCTTGTATAGTTCAAGAATTATTAGATGATTTAGATCGAAGATTGCAACTTTGCGAAGAAATAACACATAGGCTTCAGGAAAATGCAAATTTTCATAAAAATATCCTCTTCACTGATGAGGCAACGTTTTGTTTAAATGGTACCATTAACAAACAAAACACTCGCTACTGGTCTTCGCTAAATCCTGGCTGGTATGCAGAAGGGCACACCCAATATCAGCAGAAAGTCAATGTCTGGGCAGGAATTATTGGAACCCAAATTTTGGGACTTTTTTTTATAGAACATAATTTAACAGCGGATGCTTATCTAGATTTTTTAAGGTTTGACTTAGTTCCTGCTTTGGTTGTTCTATTTCCTAATGAACTAGATCCAGATGTACCCCATAACAGAATATGATTGCAACAAGGCGGGGCTCCTTCTCATCTTGGAATTAATGTCCGACAGTTTCTTGATAATACTTTCCCTTATGGATGGATAGGCAGAAGAGGTGCAGTAGAATGGCCAGCTCGCTCGCCGGATTTAAGTTCACTTGATTTTGTTCTGTGGAGCCATCTCAAAAATATGATTTATGTCGATATGCCTGAAGATATTAAAACTCTAAAAGACCGTATTAGAACAGAGATTAGAGCTATCACACCAGAAACGATTCAAAATGCAGTAAACAAATTTGAAAGACGACTTTATCATTGCCAAGCTGTCAATGGTGCACACTTTGAACACCTTCTATGAACTGTAGAGTGTAGTTATACAAAATTCTCAATTCGTAACAGATGAATATTGAAATAAACTTTCAAACAATTTTTTGCGTTTTAATCAAAATTCACTTATGCAAGGGTGTCAAAGTTTTACATCATTGAAAAAAGAAAAACATTCTCTATCAAATGAGTACAATAAAGGGATACCTTCCCATTAAAAAAATGGAAGCATTATTCGTTGCGCTTTTGTTTTTTTAAAAAATAGTTATTTGGTATTGCCCTGTAATGTAAAACTAAACACTAAACAACTTTCATAGGAGACATTTTTCCATAAAATGCATATATACCGAGATATATAGGATATTCCATACTTTTCGGACACACTGTATATGCAGGACCCAATTTCAACAGTTGCTTGATTCTGCTCAGAAGAACATTGCTGATATTAATTTTGAGTTTTATTTCTGATAACCAGCATAAAGCTAAACGTCAGTTTTTACAACAACACGGAATTAAAATTAATTCTCGATTAACTTTTAGCCCAGCTTCTATACACTGGCCCTAAATGTTTGACAATTCTTCTTTGAAAGTGAAGAGGAAGCATTGGCTAAATTGTGTGCAATGTTTTTTAATGTTGATAGATGTAATTCATAGTTCCTTTTCTAAAAGCATCGAGATGTATGTACTAGATAGTGCTCAGCAATGAAGCCTATTTCTAATTTGAAATTTAATATAAAGGCGTAATTGTGTTCTCTGTGCATCACATGGTACTACAGTGCTATTTTGTCTTGGGCGCAGAATTGATAAGTGACTACCGACTAACTAAGAGGAATTCCATCTTGATAATGAAAAAATAATCAAAGAATATGTGGTACATATTGTTTTTGGAATTTTCAAAACATTGGGTTAATGTTGAAAATTAATTTTATAAAATAAAATGTCCTGGAGATTACAGTAACTAAACATGAATCTGACTGTTGTGTACATGTTATGAAAAGGTACTTTTCGTCCTTTAAATTAAGCTAAATTGCAAGCCTCTGCTGCTTAAAGAAAACAATGCATGCAAATTTTTGAAAACTTTGACTCTTGATAATTACCACAACAGTGAGACTACACAGGTTTAAAAAAATATGTATCTCTTCTTTTGTCTTAGAAAAATATTTAAAAAAATCTCAATAAGACATGAAAAAGTCAATTTTCTTCAAAAATTGTTCGATTTGAGAAAGGATTTAAGGTATCACCGCCCATTTTAAAACGCAGCTTGTTAGCACCGTTTGGCAAAAACAATCTACCCGAACTGCTCATGGTATACCAATAACAGAAATATTAAAATTTAAACTTACTCTATATCCTGTTCAGTTAAACTAAATAGAAGTATTGGAATCTCCGACTTGGTCCACGGCAATCATCTCTATTTTCATTGCATGTCCGAGGCACAAAGAACAAATTAGTGAGTTGCTTTCTTCGTTAATCCACTTGTAGTAGTAGTAGTAGCTGGGAGAATAAAAAAAAACACAAGCCGAATTTGAAAACTCTTTTTTCAATGAATTCTATGTGACCCCAAAATCATTCATGACTATTGAGACCTTCCCCCGCCCCCTCTTCTGTCCGAAATCGCGAAATCAACCCTTTTAACCACCCCCTTTCTGAACATTTTTTTTATTTGTGAAAATGTGTGAATTTTAGCTCAGAAATGGCTTCTAGGGAATTTTTGGGTCACGGAGCCAGCATTAGTATTCCGAAAAAGTGAGCCTGGCCATGGAAAAGCGGAAAATTTAATGTAACTTTTTGTAAATTTTTCTTGTTCGTGAAAATTTTGAATATTAACTTGGAGGTTTGTTTGGTCGCTGATCACGAATACAATATTAGTTTTCCGAAAAAACCACCCTATCCGTGAAAAATCGGAAAATGTTTTCTAATTTCAAAAAACAATTTGGAATTTCAGCTCGAAAATGGGTTCTAAATGGTTTCTTTAAGTCGCTGATCACGAATCCGGCATTAGTTTTCCGGAAAAGTGAATCTGGCTATGGAAAAACGAAGAATTTGGCCTAGTTTCAGGAAAAATTTTTCTTTTTCGTGAAAATCTTGACTTTTAACTCGAAAATGGGGCCTAAAAGATTTTCTTGGTCGCTGATTACGAATCCGATATTCGTTTTCCTGAAAAACCACCCTGGCCGTAGAAAATCGGAAAATGTTTTTCAATTTCGGAAAACATTTTGGAATTTCAGCTTGAGAATGGGTTCTAGATAGTTTTTTGAGTCGCTGATCACGAATCCGGTATTAGTTTTTCGGAGAAACCAACCTGGTCGTGGAAAACTTAAATTAATTTAAAAAAAAAGTTTTTTCTAGATGTGCTCGTTATTTTTGAAGTGGCAGCATGCTATTATCCCGAAATCGACATGAAACACGTTTTTGTTTAAAATTTCCCAATGATTTTCCACCGGTTTTTTGCAATTTTTACTGCAACAGTGAAAACTGGTTCCAGACATGTCGACTACATCTAAAGCAAGATGAACTGCCACCTAAGAGCGGTTAAATATGAGAAAAATGAAGAAAATGCCAAAATTTTCTAATTTTCCACGGCCAGGATGGTTTTTCAACTGGAGGAAATAGATTTAGTAAATCTAAGGTATTGGATGACGCTATGGAAAGCATTTATTCCTATATTTCGAAGAATTATAAAGATTGTCAGTTTAAACTATTCCAACTGGTTAGCCAAATCAAAGGTAATTATCGGCCTGATCTGCGCACTGTCAAAGTGTATTTACAACGAAAATATGGAAACGATATTAGTATTTTTGATTTAAAAGGCTGCGATTCTTTTGTGTGCTTTCGAAATTCGGGTTATAAAACTTTGTCTGCTACGTGACATGAAGAAAGAAAATCTAATAAAGAAGAGAAACTGTCACGTGTAGTTCGAGAAGCTGCGACAATCATTTTTGAGGACATACGGTCAAAACTATATGATACTGAGGATTATCCATCTTTGGACCATTTTATGGAAGATGTCGATACTGTCATTCCAGAATCTTTTAGTCTTCTTATGTCAGAAATAATTATTAACTCGTGGGTCGCTGGAGGAATGGAAGAAACGGTGTACCGTCATGTCACACCCAGTAATATCAGCTGTTCGACTTCGTTCTTTTTTTTTCATCGATACAAATAGGAATTGGGTGTCTTTTATACGAGAAATTTGGTTCTCGACATCTCATTAACGTTTTATCTGCCATGGGATTTTCAGCTTTCTACCATGAAGTGGCACTTTTTAAATCTTCTTGCATTCTGCATGAATAGCCTCGTATTCTACCAAATGCATTTACTCAGTTTGTTTCATATATTTCAATATTAATACTTTAGACGGATATAATACATTTCATGTAATGGGCGAAATCCAATGTGTTACTCCTTATAATGCATTCGAAGACAGGCCAATACTTCGTATTCCAAAGGAACAATCTAATAAGAGTTTAATAAACTTCGGAGCAGTGTCATTAATGAATTATGAGAAATCTACAGCAAGTGATGTACACTCTCAATTAGTTGCTGACCTTCAATCCATTCGTACAATCAGTTACAACATTTGCCAACTACGTGTGATCTTATGTGGTTGTACGGTAAGTGATCTTGTAATACAAATATTTCTGGATGGAATGGCTTTGTGGAAAAAGTAACAAGTTATTTACCATTTATCAATGCACCAGCTACTCAATATGACACTATTACACTGCTCTTTTAAAAGCTGTCGAAAAGTGTAAGATAGCCAACCAAGGGATACCTCTAGTAACCTTTGATTTACCTTTATATTTAAAAGTTTATGATATTGTCAGCAAAAACCGTGTCAGATTCTCCTGCAAAAATATTGTTGTCAGACTTGGAGGATTTCATTTGCTAATGTCGGGTAGTGGACTTCAAGATGCACTACACGTCATTTACGCTGCAAACAGTGTTGAAAACATGTTGGCTGGTCACACAATAAGAGCTCACTTATTCATTCATTTGGTTTTTGTAAAACAAATTCAGGATTCCACTGATTTTACTGAAGATGAACGGGATGAATTAAGCAGTATACTCACTAACATTGACAGATCTGTAGTTCTCACAGCTGTTGAAAAAATTGCAGTTCGAACCGTTACAAAAAAGTTTGACGTAAGACTTGGAAAACTTCAAAATAGAGGCCCTATCGCAGAGTTATGCATACAGTATTTTAGAATGGTCACACTTATGGAACAGTTTATTGAAGCTGAGCGATCTGGAAATTGAGTTTTACATTTGGATGCAATTGTAAAAATGTTACCTTACTTTCATGCAAACGGTCAATACTTACAAGCTATGGTTGTTTTGCATATAAAAATGACTCCTGAAGAATATCAACGTTTCACAACTGACGGCTACTTTACCATCAGACGTACAGAGAAGTTTTGGTCTGGTATTATGTCTGATATGACCATCGAACAAACCCTTATGCGTGCGATGAAAACTTCTGGCGGACTAACCCAAGGACGGGGCATAAATGATAATGTTCTCACGAGATGGATTTTGGAGATGACTTTTCTGTTCAATGTGTCTGAAAGAATTGAAGATTTTTTTGGAGTAATTATCGCATCAACTGAAGAACATGTTGATTTGCGTAGCTTTCGGAATACTCGTGATAACGAAGATCTCGAAAAGCTTGACATGTGGTTTGCTCAACATTTATCTTTTTTGGAAACTGCAGTACTTCAATGTATTAGTACTGGAGTAAGTGGTAATTCAACAATTAATTGTTACCTCTCAGATGAAATAGGTGCTGCTATGGCTGCCTCTATAGTTGGACAGAAGTTTGATTCTTTAGAATTTGAAAGAAAAGCAAGGGCTTTTCCGCTAAAAGCAATATCAAATACTATCAAGATTGGTTTAACTACAGTTCCTATTGACCTTCTACTTCTTTTCCATAGAATGTGTATATCTAAGCAATCGGAAGAGGATTTAAAAAATCACTTAACATATGAGTTAACACCACTTCCGTTATCGTTGTTTACTGAGGAAGGGAAGCGAAAAGGTACTAAGTTATCATTTTATTCAAGTTTCAAACCTCTGCCAAATAATGCAATTGTCAGCACTAATAAGATACAAGTAATTGATGGTGGGTTTCTTTTACATCGTAATGTTACATACAAAAACATCTGTGAGAAATATGTGAGGTATATCCAGAATCATTATGGCTCAAATACGATAATTATTTTTGATGGTTATCCAGAGAATACTGCTGATTTACGTACAAAAGCTTCAGAGCAACTTCGACGATTCAAGTAACATGCTGCAGCGGATGTCATATTTAATAAAAATGATTCCAACAATAACTCAAGAAAACTTCCTGGCTGATTACATGAATAAAAAGCACTTCATAGCAATACTTAAAACTGAACTGGAATTATGCGAATTTCAAGCAAACCAAGCCTTCAAAGATGCCGACACTTTAATTATCAACACAGCTGTGGAGATGGCTTCTACATTTGATTCTATGGTTATTGTTGGTGAAGATATAGATTTACTGTTATTATTGACAGCATTAAGAAGGCAATGCAGGAATATCTTTTTTTGTAACAATGCATAATTCACGTTCTTTGAGGTATGACAACACTGAAGCCAACAATTTTCTATTCCTACACGCTTTCAGTGGCTGTGATACCATATTATCAATTTTTAAAATGGGAAAGATTAAATATTTAACAACTTTTTTAAAAAATCAACAGTATTAAAGGCTATTCAGTTGTTTAAAGAAAACAAACATTGACCTAAATATCATAGCGGAAACTGGAGAACGATTTTTAATTGCTCTGTACGGAGATGCAAGTCGCTAAGTTGGCAACGCGAAACAAATTAAATGTATCACCTTTGCCTCCAACAAAGTCAGCAGCTCGTTTTAATTCGTTTAGAACATATCATCAAATTCAAACCTGGCCTGGAAACATGAATGAAGCTACATACGATCTACTCAAGGATTGCAACCGATTAAAAATATTACAGAATTCGCACTTCATCTTTAATGTCCCTCATATCATGCAAATGTAAAGGTAAATGTGGAGCTGCATGTAGTTGTCGCAAAGCTAGACTGAAATGTTCCATAATTGGTTTTGATTGCAGTAGTGAAACATGGGAAAATGTTGTGATACCTACAAGCTAACCAAATGATGATGATGATGAAAATGAAAAAGTCGAATGTGGCGGCGATGGCAGTAATAACGATGTTATAACAGAGATAGACGATTCTCAACCCGGACCATCCAAAAGAACCCAGTGCCATTAATAACTTGTCAAATTAAAGTTGTGGATTATGCCAAATGGGAAAACTACGTTAAAAAACGCACTGAGAACTCTACCTTCAGCGGAGTGTGGAAATGACATCAATTCACACACCTTACACTGTTATTTGCCATACTATAGATTGTAAACTATCTCTTATACAAAACTTGTAGAGGAGTTTATTTTCTACAAGAAAGGTCTCAACAGTTTTTGTCGTAAGTCTAAACGTTTTCGAGACTCAGGTATACGATGTCTACAAGGGACAAAAATTTTCGGACGTCCAGAGGTTACTCTATTATTTACCGAACTATGGATTGTAAACTATCACTTATACAAAAAAATGTTTTATACGAAACTTGTAGAGAATCGGATGCTTTACAAGATTAATACTAACTGTCTTTAATTTACAACTTACCATTAACGAGATAATGTACAAAAACTATAAATTTTTATACTACAATGTAAATTCCCTGCATTTCATCCACACAGCCGTTCACACCTGACTTGTGTGATAAGAATTTATTACTTTTATTTATTTATTTATTGGATTTATATACAGAGTGATCAGTTAAATTCTCCATCAAGGGGGCTGTGCTATTTTCCTTTTGGTCGTCTTTTATGGGCATATTATTTTCCATAATGGCTTAAAGGAGTTAAATTAGAACGCTTTATTAAAGTAGATGTAAGTATGATAAAGATGTGGTTATTTGAGAGCACAGCCTTCTTGATAAAAAGTTTGGGAGATTGCTCAGTACATTAGAACAGGAGGGCCTAATTTAGTCATTCTCTTCTTCTTATAGTCAGAGATAAATTTACTTTACTTTTTTATTTTCTTTTTCCTTCTATTCTTTCTTCTAGTTTTAGTGTGCTTATTTGATTTATTTTCTCTTTTTTTTAGGATTGTATGTCAAACAATTGTATCAAAATTGGACATGTCAATGTTCGCTCTTTGTTACCCAAGGTTGGTGATGTAAAAGGTTTGTTGTTAAAGTTTGACCTTGAAATCTTAGCATTATCGGAAACCTGGTTATCAGGTTCTGTAAACTCGGAAGCTCTTTTTATTGAAAATTATAGATTGTTACGTCAAGACAGAACTAGTTGGGGAGGTGGGGTAGCGTTTTATTTAAAAAAATCTTTGCACTACACGGTCGTAGATACTTCTAGCATAATTGAACAACTATGGATATCTGTAAAAGCTGCTAACAAAAGAATCGTGTTTGAAGTAGTTTACAAACCACCACATTTTGATTACAAAGTTTTTATTAATGAACTTGAAAATACTATGATGTTGTGTATGCCACTTTCTGAGGATGTCGTATATTTAGATGACTGTAATGTTGATTTTCTTATGGTAGATAATCCGGCTACTGAATATTGCAACAACATGCTAGATTGCTTAAATATCCATAAAATTATTAAAGAGCCTACTAGACTAAGTATAAATCGAAATTTTCTTATACGTAGATATTGTTGCAACTTCAAACTTATCGCTTATTAAATAATCAAATGTTCTTCACTGTGATTTATCTGATCATGAACTGTTGCGTTGCGATGTGTTCAGCCAGACTGCTAAATTTAAACCGGTTAGGCACTCTTTTCGTAACTACAAGAACTTTAATCATGATGCGTTTTGTGCTGAACTACAGATTCTTTCATTGGAGGACACTTTTTATGAAAATGATATTGAACAGAAAATTCTAATTCTAGTTGACCGCCTTAAGACTTTATTTGATAAACATGCACCGTGGCAGCAGTTAACTATTGCGAAAAAACCGACACCGTGGTTAACAGATAATGTTAAGTTGTTAATAACATTACGTGGTAAAGCTAAAGATAGGTTTAAACGAACAAAGTCCGCAGCGGCATAGGAGTAATATAGGATGTTGCGCAATTACACAACTACCGCAATTAAAAACGAGAAAAAGGCCTACTTACAATCTAAAATTCAGAACAATAGTAAAATGCTTTGGAAAGAGCTTAAGCGTTTAAGTGTTGTGTCATCGAAAAAAGATGACACAAATTTTTGTGGTAATGTTGATGAAATTAATGATTACTTTATAAATAGTGTACCACTGTTACCGGTGGATAATACTGTTCTAGAATTTTACGCTAATAATACGACAGTTCATTATCGTTTTAGTTTTAGGCTTATTAGCAATGAAGATGTTCTGAAAATAATAAAATCTCTGAAAAGTAACGCAGTAGAATCAGACGATATTAATGCTAACATGATTAAGTTAAGTTGTCCATATATTGTTCGGTTCGTTGTGCATATTATTAATACGTGTATCATAGAAAACAAATATCCCAATTGCTGGAAATGTGCTCTTGTAGTACCGATAGCTAAAACAGAACATCCTGCAGAGAACAAAGACTTTAGACCAATCAGCATTCTTCCAACGTTATCTAAAATTCTCAAAAAAGTTATTAATTCTCAACTTCGTGAGCATCTGTCAAATAATAATCTATTACCGGTTCATCAGTCTGGTTTTCGTCCTGGACACAGTACTACTACTGCTCTATTGAATATAACTGACGATGTATATACATCATACGACAACAGAGAAAGTACGTTGCTGGCAGTTCTTGATTTCAGTAAAGCGTTTAATACTTTAAATCACGATCTTTTACTAGCTATACTTCGTTTTAAAGGTCTTAGCGGTTGGTCTATTGAAAAGTTACTTGTCTAACAGGACACAATGTGTTAAGGTAGCAGCAAATGTCTCTGCTGCTGTCGGTATTACTCGAGGGGTACCGCAGGGTTCCATTCTTGGCCCCTTGCTGTTTACCATTTACACAAGAGGGTTATGTGATTGCGTTAGCGCCTGTAATCTCCACATTATGCGGATGATACGCAGCTTTATTATTCTTTTCGTCCGGATGACATTGTTCGTGCTGCGCTTGTTATAAATAATGATTTAGACTCTATATACAGATTTGCTTCCAATCATGCCTTAATGTTAAACCCTAATAAATCTTGTGTGTTAGTTCTTAGTAGATCGGTTAATACTAGATTAGCTGTACCTCCTATAACAATAAACGCCGTAGCAGTTCCCTTTGTCGATGAAGCAAAAAACTTAAGGTTAATACTTGATAAAACTTCTCGATTTCACAAACATATCTGCAGTTACATACAAAAAGCGTATATTAATCTAAAATTACTTTATTCTCATAGACAGTATCTAGATATTAAAACGAAAATAATGTTGTGTGAGTCCTTAGTTCTGTCACAGTTTTTATATTGTGCTCCGGTATATAATGCTTGTTTAGATGTGGACACATCACAGCGTATACAGCAAGTACAAAATTCATGCTTACGCTTCATTTATGGTATTCCAAAATATCATCATATTTCTCATAAATTGATAGAAGCCTCTTGGCTCAATATGAAAAACAGGAGAGATTTACAAACGGCTGTGATGTACCTTAAGATAATCACTGAACAGCAGCCTCCCTACTTATACAAAAGAATACGTTTCAGGACTGATGTGCACAATATCAATTTACGACATTGGGGGTTGCTGACTATTCCACAGCATAATACTGTTTTTTCCGAAAGGTCTTTTTCATATAATATCGCTAAAGTGTACAATCAAATACCTGAATCCTTTAAGGAATTAACTGTTAATCAATTCAAAAAAAGGTTTCCATAATGCTCCTGGACGCTCAACGTTGACATGATCAAACTACAATAATAACAATTGTTCTATTATTATTATTATAAATACGAATTTATGAATCCTTAAAAGGCTGTAATTTGGAAAATATTGATTTTAGAAAACTTGTTTAATACAAAACTTGTAGAGGCGTTTATTCTCTACAAAAACGGTCGTAACACTTTTTGTCATAAGATTAGCCGTTCTCGAGATATTTAAGAAAAACTATTTTTCAAGGTGGCGGCTGAAGCAAGGACTTTTGGACTGCGCCAACATAACCTTATACTCAACATAATACCTCTAATCTCTTCCCGTTAAAAAGTCGCTGCTGCCTAACCATGTGAAAAAAATTCCCATAACTTTTTCACTAAATCAGTTATGTTTATCTTTTCACGGGGATCAATGAAATTTCCACAAACGTAGCAGAAACAATCGGCACTATTGACACATTTTCGAGTAATAGTAGACGTCATGTATATATTCTCTTCACTGCGATTAAAATATGTAGGAAGCCAACGAATAAGAATTGAAGGGGCCAGTGCAAGAAGTGGACATGTCGACATTTTACAATTTTACAGGAAACGAAAAAAACGTTTGCAGCTTAAATACTGTAGTTTAACAAGTTTTTGATTTATAGTAGCTATTTATGACTAGTATGTGGATATTTCAGTGTGTATGGTTAGTCGTTATATATTTTTTTACGGCTGCAAAAAAATAAAATCTGTTGGAGATGTCCACTTCTTGCACAGTAAATTAAGATTTGATTTTTGAAATATATTTATTTCTTGAAAACCTAAACTTTTATATGTAAGAGCAGTGATTCAATCTATATTATTATTAAATATCATTTAGTAGTGGTTTTTTCATATTCTGAGCACGACGAAAGATTTTCTGTATTAGCAAATTCTCTATGATAATTTTTTATATCTTCATAAAACCATTGATCAGCTACTGGCACATAGTAAGATGCTAACGTCATTACATGCTCAAACTTTTTTTGTTTCAATTTCCTTCTTTCATTATACAAAAGAGTGGTATCATTCGGCATGGTGACAGATATGTTTTTATTTTTTATATCAAATTCTTCATACACCTGTAGTGATACTGACACACTACATAAAATGTTTGGCATTTTGGTAATGTCATAACGAAAGATTCTGTATTTGGATATTGTAAACTTTGCATTTTTTCGGCTTGGAGTTTTTTGAACATTGGTAAAAAGTGGTCTTTAAAATTCAGAAACATTTTTTGTTGAACCGGAATAACCACGAATTTCTTTCCAGATTCTGTAATAATTTTGGCGTATTCATTTGGCAGGTATATTTTGTCGTATCTTCGTTTTATTTGTTCAATAGCTCCGAAGCTGCGATCACGGGGTAGATAACTGTGCCCCGGTTCAGGAAAACGTTGGTAGATAAATTTAAATTTACCAGTTTCAATAAGACTGTAAAGATACTGCGTCATGACATAATTTTTGTTTTGTGACGCACAGTTGTCCGAAAACATGTAGACGTCAGTAACCTCAGGTCTAAGGATATTGTTGAAGAAATAATTAAGTAGGCTGATAACTTCATTTTGTCATTTTCCAGCAAGCGTTTCATCATACAAAAAGAAGTAGCTTTTAGCCGTGCTTGCGACATGAATGCAGAAGTTGTACACCCACATTTGAATTTTGTAAAATACGTCTCCACCTGGTGCAACTGGTAACGGAAGATTTTGCTGGAAATCAAATGTAATAACTTCCATATGATCATTATTTTTACACAGTTTTGTCTTTGCCTTGAGATCTTTATAAAATGTTTCTGCTTTAGCAACATGTAACTCTTTTTCTGTCCTGAGCTGTCTCTTCTCTTCTTCTGTTTCAGCACTTAAAAGTTTGTTCATTAGTTTGTCACATTTCTGACATGAATCTGACTTAGGCTTTCCAAATGAAATATTAAAATTTTCTGTAAAATATTTTCGAAAGAATTCGTATTTAATACAGGTTTAAAGTTTTCATTGTCCCTATTCTCCTGTAATATTCTATATTGATCGGGCTCATACTTTTCTAAGTACAAAGCATGGATTTTAGAAACATTTAGCAATGGTGATAGATAATACTTTTGTAAATTATCAGTTCTACTGTAGTGTGATTTATATTTAGGAAAGCTCATTATATGAGCATTTAACTGAGCTAATATGTCAGGAGTAACTTGATTTGGCCTTTTGTTATGTTTTCCACGCCAGTCTATTGGAGGAGTCACATTGAGTTTCATGTGGTCGATTATTCTGTTGATCCTACCTTTTTTTATTCCGTGTATAGCAAGCAGTGCATTTTTACATACAGGAACTTTAGTAGCATTTTCTTTAACGTAAAACAGATAAAATGTGAGTACCATACCACTCCCTCTTTGCATTCACAAATGTGTGCGCTATAACCAGAATACATTTAAGTAGGTATCAAAATATCCACTTACAGAAAACGTACAATAAACACATTTTGGTTTATTATTTTCATCGCTGCGTTTTCTGTGCTGTACAACTTGTTTTATGGCAATGTTTCCAGATAAATATGCATCCTGCAAGTCCTTGCTTGGTAGTTTATAAAATGCTTTAAATATTGCTACTCTGGTATCAGCTGTAACTCTGTCAAAACATTTCATTTTGCAGTTACATGCATTTCCTAGTTGTTTTTCTGGTACTACTTGTTTCAAAGTATTAAAATATTCTTTGCCAGCAGTTTTGCGTTCCTTCCTCACATTTCTTTGCCACTGCTTTTCTTTCCTCGACCGTTTCTTGTCTTTATCTTCCCTTAAAGTGAGGTTAGGTGCCTCAGTTTCACTACCTTCTGATGGTGTATATTCAGGGTCTGTTTGAGAATCACTGCCAGCATAAGGATCCTCCTCTGATTCTGATGAAGAACTCATTGTGCACTATTTAATACCACAATAAATAGGTTAACAATAACACTACACTTCACATAAACACACTGTTGTAGTCACGTACACAGTACACAACTACCCACAATACTTTGCAAAAACTGGACATGACCAGTTCATGTCCACTTCTTGCACAGTACTTAGTAGGTAGACAACCAACATCGCACTCGTATATGATCTATGTTAGCGGCAGAAGTCTAGTTCTTGCTCAGAACGATGCAGTAACGATTCAAGAACATGTCCAAACAAATAACTCATTTCCGATAAAAAAATGGACATGTCCACTTCTTGCATTGGCCCCTTCAATTACACGACAGGCTAAGAGCTCACTGCTGCCATACGCGCAACTAACAAATTATTGCTATTTGCTTTTAAGAGAAAAACTTAAGTAGGTGTTATTGGATCAGTATCATTAATATGCACATTACGCTAATGACCTGAAGGTATTTGGAAAGTCCTAGATCCTAACAATTCAAGCATTTAAATGTATTAATGACTTCCAAGAATTTTCAAATGTGCAAAACAAAAATAGAGCACAGTGGAGAAACCTGACGTGGAAGGAAAATTTGATTTGATATTTGAAATCACCCTGCCAACATTAATTAAAAACAGGCGTCAGATTATAATCAGCAGAAAAAAAAATTCAATTGTAGACCTGTGTAATCAAGTCGCTATAAAAGACTCCATAGCGTGAAGAAAATGTCCTTATCCTAGCCTTGTATGATGTGAGTTTGTAAGGACATTATTGTGTATGTGAACCTGAGTTTAAACTTTTTTTGAACTTCCGTTTTCTTTTCTCCCTCATCGTTTGAAAATGGGCTAGCCATTAAAAAAAATGAAAATACTAATAAGATATATCTGAAATTACCAAAGTGTCTCCTTATAAAGAATAATGTTATACTTGAAGATTTATTACATAAAATGGTATGAGTTTTCGTTATTGATATAAACATGCATTTTCGAATACACAAGTCAGGCAAGCTAAATACAAAAATGGAAATTTAATTAAAATTAAAAATAAAACAGTACAAGAAAATGTAATTTCCGCAACATATTGAATTTTCAGTTGCACTTATATAGTTCGCATAATGACTATGTGACAAGAGCTACATACATGTACAGTACGGTTTATATTAAATGAAATTTTCATTTGTATAAAAAAATTAATTTCAACAAATTACATATGAAAAGGGTTAAATGTAACATTTTTTACTTCCGCTTACTATATTGACACAAAGTGCGCGTAACCCACACATACCAACATGCACACCCTCACGTACACAACGTGGTATATCCATTTGAAAAGCAGTAAAGGTCGTAAATGCATGATCCATCTCGTGTTGCTTATAATCTCCACTGTACCTTTCAGCAGGGTTTTAGTGAGCTATAAAAATCTATGGATATTCAAATTTTGCCTCATCCCCGAAGTTACGTTCTAAACGCCATAAAACGAGTCGCCGTGTTTTATACTATTGATTTTTAGTGACACAGCTGATGCCCGTTGCTTTAAGCGAGATTTATTTTATGAGAATTTTTAAATTATCCTCCGCGGAAACACTGTGCTAATCTATTTTTAATTAACATTGTAACAAAATTACATTGGCCACATCCATTTTAAAAAATGATAGCAATTTTTTTCAATAACCCAAGAAGAATGTTATTATTTGTAAGCGGTAGCTGTTTCATAGTTATACAAGCCAAGCTATCACATTAAAATGTAAAAGCCGATTAAACATTTTTTAGTCTATTTCTCAGTATAGTAAGTATATACCGTACACGAGCACATTAATTTAAAAGTCTAAAGGAAAACTTTGCGCTGAAAATTTCTCAAGAAAGTAAAGGGGGAATCCGATTTAAGCATAAAAGCGTAAAATAGCAAAGCACAAGATTACACGTCGACGTGATCCTAAGAAATATTCACGACAGAGAAATTTGCATTTTAATCGTTATTTTATATTTTATATTATAATATACACCATCGCCATCACTAGCACCCTCCAGGAGACGTTTCAATTTAAATACAGGTAGCAAGCAGGAGGAGGTGTGAACATCCTGGCAAATTGAAAACTCAAACCTACTCACGCAAAAATTGAAAGAATACATATTATTATTTCGGGGTTTCATTTTTAATATCCCCTTTTTCCCCAGCGAATATCATTTCGAACGTTAAATTTACCTACACGCGCAGTCAAAGGAATTTTCTTAACAGTATTGCTTTTATTTCCATAAAACGAATATTATTTCTTTTATCCTCGAATAAATTCTCAGAGGCAAAGATCTTAACTTACCTTAGAATGAATATCAATGTTACATTTACTAAATTCACTTATTTAATCAGAACGAGACGAATGATAAACCAAAATAAAAATAATAAAATGCTTGCTGTAGTAATCTCATTAAAATACACAGCTGAGGGATAAAATAAAACTAAACATTTATCAAGATGGTAGGCGACATTTTAGTTTATTAATCCAAATGAATATTAATTACGAGTTTATTTACACAATAAACTTTTCAAATCCGAAATACGCAAACATGAAACTGACAACAAAAGAAAACTTGTCTTCTTAAGGTGGGCGTGTCTTATAGACCCTGGAAACCTCTGATACGGTGGGCTTAATTTTAGTAGATACTGTGCAAAAACTAATGGGCATGGATCACGGAGAGATTCGTAGTCTTGTGTAAAATTTAACACAGATTTAGGTTCTGCAATTCAGATTTCCAGTCCTTTTTGCCAATCTTTATATAAAATAAAAAAACCGAATCTACTTTTTTTCGTTTTGCGATTAATTTCTCTGCAAGTAGGCTGCGGATGACAATGGAAGTTGTACAAGTAAAAGGGTGCATAATGGACATATGCCTTACAGTTTCTCCCAAATCTTTGCACTGCAATTTATGTCAGTAGACATGATGATCATGTTTACTTCTTTCATAATAGCTGGCTGGAGAAAGAAGAAACCCCATAAACCCTTTATTATAACCCATGAGAGAATTTATGGGGAACAGGTTTGAAGCCTTACACAGGTAATTTGGCTGCAATCAATCTCAAGAAGTGATAAGGTCGGGTCGGGTGGGGGTGATTGCTATGTGGGGTAGCCTGCGATAGTACATCAAAAGTTGCACGGTGATGACAGCATTTGTCTAGGGCATTTGTCTAACTGAATTGTTTGGGCTAAATTCGTGTCGTATTTGATTTTGTGGAAAAGTTCTTATTCTGATCGCGAATTTGAAACAAATGGGAGATAAGAAAAGCAACGCGAAATCAAAAGAAGGTGACCGCAAGGGCAAGAGGGGCGCGTGCCAAAGCCACATCAGCAGTACAGTCTGCGACAGAAGCTATCGGAATTCCACCTCAGCGAATTATAGTTTTGACGACCGCACTTCATAACATTCTCAATATGACAATGAAACATAAAAAGTCGTGTGAAAGAAGTCAACTTCTAATTACTGCCATCAGAACCAAGAATATCGAGTTGAATTGTCAGGCATGCCAAATAAAGTTGAAGCTAAGGATGGATCATGAAGAATCGCACCAACTTTTCATACCAGATGGGGTTCCTACAGCTGCACTCTGTGCAGGAATTCGTTATCAAGCAGAGAAAACGGT
Source organism: Ignelater luminosus (assembly GCA_011009095.1). Taxonomy (NCBI): domain Eukaryota; kingdom Metazoa; phylum Arthropoda; class Insecta; order Coleoptera; family Elateridae; genus Ignelater; species Ignelater luminosus. The sequence continues at coordinate 199,022 of VTPC01091213.1, forward strand.
ATTCAACTCTTTGGAACTTTCTTTCATCTCAACTCATACTTATCAAAAGTCTGAAGAAGATGTAGTGGAGATGCTCAAGAAAGTGAGCAAAGACAAAAGAAGAAACATGGAGATCAAGAGAGGCAATTGGCATTGGAGGCTGGGGACGTGGTTACAGCGGAAAATCAGAGTACCCTTACATAAGTGTTACTGTTGATGCGGCATGGTCACAGCGATCGTGTGGACACTCTTACAGTGCTACCTCTGAAACCGCTGTCACAATAGGAACACGCACAAAAAAGATCTTTTACGTTGACATGTTCCGTTTGTGCCAAACAAAGTTCGGAAAGTCAACTTGCATCCGTCGAGGAAGGAATCCCCTCGTCTACTGACACAAGCAAACCCTCCATCCCAGATTACATTTGCTATTGCAATTGAAAAGGATTGCCACAGGCTATGGAAGCGGACATCCTCGTTGAAGGGTTCAAAAGAAGTCTTGATGACCACGGACTAATTTACCGTTATTTGGTACGATTCTTCAGTTTACTCAAGAATACAAGAAGTGGTCTATCCAGGACGCATTGAGGTTGGCTATGTGAACCATTTTGTTAGAGGATTGAATGCTAAGCTTTATGAAATGATTGCCAACACTGCCTTTGACAAAATGGACAGAGATACTATATCTTCCAATATTTCTCGTTATTCATTATCTTAGACCTTTGCACCATTTAATTAGTTTATTTCAGGTTTGGAAAAGATCTCCGTTCCGCTATCATCTACAACAACGCCCACACCAAAGAGCACGATAATGCCACGTTTGCAGTTACATTGGCTGAAGATATTCGGAACATTCCAGCACACGTTCTTGGTGGTCACTTAGATTGCCAAGGTTACTTTTGCCGTCACTTCGGTACAACGGATGGGCCCCATGAGGTGTTTCGAAAAACTGCCATTGGGCGTGAACTATTCCTTGCCTTCAGTAGAATTTCAAACCGATCTGAGCGATTGTTGCCCAACATAACTTCCAATTACGCAGAAAACTCCATGTCCGTCATGTGCAAGATGTTGGGAGGAAAACAAATAAATTTCTCAAATCGGAGAAGCTATGAACACAGAACGCAGTCAGCCGTTATGTCATACAGTTGTGGATCTTTGTGGCTCCCATTCGTCTAACCTCCTAAGTTACGTCCTAGTCATCCCTTCATATGGACGTCTGCTTAAACTTGCATGAAAAGGTTGAAGAAAAAAAGTGCCAAGGAACAAACACAGAGATCTTACGAAGAAGTTGAAGTCATCTAACCGCTCAGAGAGACGCCGAGATACAATCGAAATTGCAATTACTTCTAATTGAACTTACAAAGGATGACGCTGGGAGGGATAAACTCCAAAGGGAAACTGTCAACCAAGCTAATTGTCCTCTTTGGAAAGTTGAGAAGAGAAACGGGTTGACTGCTAGTGCCGCCGGGAAAGAGTGAACTTTTGCAGACTGGTGACCGAACACTTTCATACTAAAATCTATTCTCTACCCAAAGGATCTTTCTCACAATGAAAATATCCGAAGTGGAATTGACTTGGAACCGTCTCCAAAAAAGCTGTATTCCCGGATAACGGTCGTGAAGGTGGATCCCAAGAAACTTTTCGTCTACAAAAATTACGGTCTGATAGGCTGCTGGGACCAGAAGGAATCTTTGAAACCAAGTGCACTAACTGTACTCCTCATGAAATCCCAAAACGAAAGGATAACTTTCCTATCTACAAGCATAAGAAAAATCCAATGTCAGACATGATTCTGAAGAGAACTCATAAGTACTTCTATTAAGTTATTATGCAGATCTACGTGTTCGGTCGCCAGTACTGTGATTTCTTTGTCTACCACGAATCCCCTCTTGATCCTGAGGAATTTTATTGATTCGTCGGACGCATTAAAAGCAGTGTTCAGATCGACATTTTTTGGAGCAAAATGGAACAGAAGCTGATACGATTTTATGAATGTGAAATGGTTCCAGATATAATCGACTTAATCTACAACAATACGAAGCGTTTTAAAACCTCCGATTGTCGTCAAACGTCAAATGGCTAGATTACAGCTTGGTATATTCAACTCAAGCCATTATCTGGGTTGAATTATCTTAATTCTAAAAAAAGAAGAATTTTATCGACGTTAACAACTGGCCTCATCTATTAATCACTATGTCCATCTTTTTCAAAATCACTTCGGCTATTGCCCCTGGAGACAGTGAATCCAGAAGGTTTTGAATTCATTTGTTGTTGGCTTAGTTCACATAAAACTATTACAGTTACTTGGTCACCACAACGCAATGCCAAAACTGATTATATTGGCATTGAAAATATCAACTACTCCTCTCTCGTAATGGACGAGCTGTTCGATACCTTGTTAAATTTGGAAACAGATCTGTTTGTAGATGATGGCGGCCTTAGCACATGTTGATGACTTGTTGATCGTGAATGGTTTACAGGGAGAAAATCAAGCCATTTTAAACCGCTGGGTATCAACACCCAAAACACGTACTGTTCTCTGCGTTATTGTCATGCCTAGAAAGGAAAAGCTCTATATATCTAGGGTGCCGAAATCTCATAGTGCCACGTAGCTTATTTGTCAGGTAATTATATAAATATTGAGGAGGTTCTGAGTTTTTAAAGAAGCTGACATAATGTTCGTCGTTGTTTCAAGTTTTTATTTCTTTTCTACAACTAATCTAATTCTAATCTTTTGGATTCGATAGTAATATTTTTAGTTAGAAATTCGAATGCTTTACTGGAATCCCTCCTGTGATGACTTCTGTTATATTATCTCTCCTCTATAGATAAGACTTATACTAATTGTTAATTCAGCTTGTAAACCCAGTCTTTGGCTCCTTGTGCTGTAAATCTCTTCATCAACTAGATCATGTCGCACTTCCAGTTTTGCTTTTTTAATTTTGTCGCTGCAGCTTAAAAGTAATACCCTACGTTCAAATTCAAAACTGTCTGTAGCCACTAATAATCAAGGTTTTCTGTTGCTTTACAGTTTCTACTCTTTTCTACGAACTAGCTCGAGTTTTTTTTCTCTAGCTTGTGGGATAAAGTTGAGGTTTCTTGCACCGTCTCACTCTAATATCCCCTTTCCAAACTGGGTTAGATCGGGCTTGGTGTCTCTTATCTTTTCAATTTTCCAATCGTAACTCAAAGGTCGTGCTTTTCTCTCCGATTCAACGCTTTCAATGGCGGCCAGAGTTGGGCTTCACTCTTCTTGCTGATTCTGCTTTTGATGGCAACCCAAAAAGGCAAGTGGCGGGCCTCGGTTGCTTGGTTGAGCCGTGAATCCCTAGCATTTGGAATTATAGTAGCATAAAACGGCGCTAGTCGTGTTTGCTGTAGCTTTCTCTCAGGTTATTCTCTGTGTACAAATAAACACTAAGATTTTCCACTTCTTGTTTAGACTTAAATTGTACCAATGCAATCTTGTGCTTCTTTATCTCAGGCAAAGTACAGTAACTCATATCTCATCTTTTTCAGCATGTTAGGATTTCATTGAAGTTCTTCCTGCGCTGTCAGTCATGCACTAAATAAGACTTGCTTTAAAAATTATCCTTGGGTTTCTCATCCTTTAATTGCCATTTCAAATTTTTTTATTTAAACGTTGTGCAATTTGGGCACTGGTTAGGTTTCTTCTCCTTCATGATATATTTTTCACTTTTGTACTTAAGTAAAAGTAAAGTAAAGCTAAAATTGAATTTATTAAAACAATGCCTGGTCTGGTCCAAAAATTTGGATTCTGGTCAGGCTGAATCTTGCGATAGTTAGACCAGTGGTGATATTTGAGTCAGTCTGCTTTGATCATTCGGAGTTCTCTTGACCTTCTAGCAGTTTCACGTACTTTCAAACTTTTTCATTAAAGTAGATTTTCTTTCAAGGAAATTTTGCTATCAGTCTCGTGCTCTTATCTAGCCTTAGATGGAGTTTACTATCTACTTGCACTTTCAAGAAACCGAAATTTAAGAGATAGATTTCCTGACTGTCTGCAACAGTAACTACAGTTTTGTCAGTTTTTCTCTGGTACGTACTCTTGATATTCTTGAATTTTCTTTTCCAAACTTTTTTCGACTTACCTCTGTTGTTATTTGCTGTTGTTTTACTGTCAAACCTTTATCTGTTTTAAGAAAAGTTCTAACGGTAACTTCCAGGAGGTCTTTGATTACGAGACAGAGGCAGAATAGCAAAGATTCTTCATTATAAATTCATCAATGAATCTCTGAATCGCAATTATTGAGAAAATTAAATTGAAAGAAAGATCTGTGAAACAGAGCAGTTATAACATTTTTCCTATTTTCAATTTTCTTTTAAATTGTGGCTTTAAATTCGACTTCTAGTTTAGCGGATGAGAGTTTTCTTGTGTTTTTTTAAAAATACAGACATGCTGATATTTTTTAAAACATGAAACTAGATACGTTACGACTTGTCCCTAGTAGTTGGTAGCTAAACAGATTTTTATGTATAAAAAAGTTTGTTGTATTAATAGTTCAAAGTGGACTTGCTCTAGCCCTATTTTTAAATTGAATTCAGACCCTTACATTTATGTGCTGATCCAGAACTTTTAAATTCTTTGTTCGATTTGCAATAATAGGCCGTGTAGTTGACAGGACTTTAAGAAGTAACGCTAGTAAAGTTAGTTAAGATCAGATTTATTAAGATAAAATATAAAAGATCTCGAAGTCTCAAAACCGTAAACTAAAAGCTTTGTTAAACAAATATGATTAAGAAGATAACGAAGAACTAAAGGAAGATAAAGCCATAAAAAGAGAGACCCACACAGCAATGTGGGATTATCTACTTCTAAAATGTTTACACTCGTCGATATGGCTTTTTCAACTTATACGATTGAAAAACTTGCAACTGGTGCTAATACACAAAAATTTATTTTCTGTTTTCATATGTGCACGACTACACTTGTATATTAATGTTAAATTTAGATTGCAAGAGTTTACATTTTAAACGAACTACATACTTTGCTTTTGGACAAATATAATTTTAAATATATCTGCGTTTCTAAACTGTTAAATAGAAAGAAATATCTAGAATTCATCTTTATTCTAGTAAAATCTTCTTCAGCATATATCAAAACAAGAATTTTGATATATTTCATTCACCATAAATATTAAATTTTAAAAATATGAGGGTAATAAATTTAGCATGACTGGGTAACACTGCAGCAAGGAGGAAATAACGCATTTTTCTTGATTGTAACAATTTATTAAAAATGCAAAACAAAAAATGCACATAAAGTAAGAAATTCTAACGATATAAATGGTAATAACAATCACATGATAATACGTGTAATTTTTACTATCAGATTTGCAGGACTGCCAAGTTTTTCCTGTAACGCGCCACCATTTCCTGCTGCGATGTAAATTATTCATATGTTACACTTCACTCTCGGTAACGTGACGAACCCTGGTGTTCCTGTGGGGTATTACTTTTCCTACAGCACGATTCCTGCTGCGATTTTTTAAAAACTTCTTACTGCCTGTACGCAGATGTTTGACCGAACGTGTTTAACGTTAGATGTATACAGACAAGATGAAATATTGATAACGAAACAAGGATTTTATACGAATAAATGCGGTAAAATTACTCAATCAAACTGTAATTTCTTTTTAAGTAAATTAAAAAGCCGGGAGCTTATTTTTTCGACGGATCATCCATTATAAATTGAAAAGTGCTTTATTCGGTTCACCAGCAAAATAGGGGTGAAAATGGTGGAAAGATCGCGGATGATATTGGAATCGATGGAGCGCCGGTCTTCCGCCATTTCTCTGTTTAAATTTCCTATTGCGAACGCATAATTTTCTATATTAGCATATTTTTAAGATTTTAATGTTCTTCTTTTAATTTTATTTTATTATTACAAATTCTAAAAAGGAGACTCGTAATACTAGCGTACAAACCGTTTAAAGTTTTTTATTAGTAAGTTAGTTACTTATTTAAATGCTTGATTGGAGAAATTACTTTTAAAGGTTTTTTTCTATTGCAGTTTCTTTTTTTATTATTTATTTTGTAGCTCTCTTAATATTTATTTAATAGCCTAGATCGTATGTAATATTAATAAAGATCGCTTTTAGTTATTGTTTACGCCGAAATAGGTAAACAAAATGTTTTCAAAACTACATATTTCTAAATTTAAAATATTTACAGTACAATTGAAGGGGCCAATGCAAGAAGTGGACATGTCCATTTTTTATCGGAAATGAGTTATTTGTTTGG
>VTPC01091213.1:210261-221666 GCA_011009095.1 Ignelater luminosus
ATAATGAATTTGAAAAAAGTTTAAGTAGCAATAACCCGCGCGATGCAGGGTCATCTGGGTTGTCGATAAAAGAGACGTGATTCCACAAACTAGGTGAGACATTTTCCTGAATTGTAGTAACACGATTAGACACAAACGTGGCTCATTTATGAGGCGAACTGTGTATCCATGCTAAAACTACCATGGAATCCGTATAAGCATGAACTCGACCAGTATCAAGTTTCCCTGAATAAACCTTTTGCACCAATGCTATCGGATCGGACAACAGCAAGGCAGAGCAAAGTTCAAGCCTAGGAATCGATATCCTTTTGAGGGGAGCTACCTTTGCCTTAGCGCATAGTAAGCAAGTAAATATTTTGTCCTCAGATTCTATGATTCGAAAACAAAGAACTGCAGCGTACACCTTTTCAGACGCATCGCAGAATGCGTGTATTGAGCATGATAAATAATGAGTAGAGAGGCCATGACGAAGAATAGACAACTGACTTAGCTCAGACATCTCTGCTTTAAGTTGGGACCAAGATTTGGATATACGCTCAGGAGAAGGGACATCCCAGTCAGTACATAGTCTGTAATGTTTGGATGAAGAGCTTTAAAGTAACAGTTAAAAGTACGAGAAAACCCAAGGGATCGAACACTCGAGCTAACTTGGAGAGCAAGGTACGCTTAGTACAAGGTTTATTGAAGTGAGAGACATTATAGCAGAAGATATACTGGGAAGGATTCCAAAGAAGCCCTAGGATTTTAAAAATGGAGTTACTGCCATCTAAATCCAAAGAAGATGAACTAGATTGCAAAAAGAAGACGGGTAGATGAGACAATAGAGTTACTAGCCCATTTGGGTTACCCTTTTCAAGAAGTTCTCTTAAATCATGTTGAAGTTTGAACGTTTCTGAGAGAGTATCACTGCCAGTCACTATATTATCGTCATACATGTCTGATTCTAGAACTTTGAAAGCTTCAGGGTATTGTTTAACGTAAGTCTGAATTAGAAGGACGACACGAACAGCTAAAAAAAGGAGAGGAACTAACGCCATAAGTTACAGTGTTGAGAAAATAATCTTGAACAGGTTCCGACTTAGAAAACCTCCAGAAGATACATTGTAAATCCTTGTGTTCGTTTGCAATTAGAATTTGCCGAAACATTTGACGAATATCGGCAGTGAAACATATAACGTGCAGGCGAAATGTTAATAAAATGGAGGTTATATGTTGCTGTGGCTTTGGACCGGGTAAGAGACAATCATTTTGGGATAAATTATTCGAACATTTTGAGGACGCATCAAACACAACTCGGAACTTTGGGTTGACAGTGCAATAGTGAGGAATGTAATACGAAGACGAGGTCATACTATTTACAGGAGCGAGTTCCATGTGACTTGCGTCAAGGTAATCTTGCCTAAAGTCACGATATTGGGAATATAAGGTTGGGTTTTGAATAAGTCGAGTTTCCAAACAGAAGAATCGCTTGAGAGAGATATCCCGTGAGTTTTCAAATGTAGGTCGTGAACATCGAAAAGGCAATGAGACCGCTATTCGACCAGAATTGATGAACAGAGTTTTGAAAACTTTCTTCCGCTAATGTATCTTCAGGGAAAATAGAATGAGAAATAGGTATTTGGTCAAGTTCCAAAGTCTTTGGATGTAGTTTTTTAGAGAAAACCCAGCAACTAATAAGCAAGTATCCAAAACAGTAAGACTGGAACTCACTTTCCCCATTATGACCCATCCAAATATAATATCTAGAGCGACTGGTCACTTAAGTGACAGGTGCCTTCTGAAATATGTGCAAATACATCTGCACCCAGAAGCATATGCACTGATCGAGAAACGTTGAATTGGTCGTCACCTAATTTTAAATTGGAGAACTTAATAAATTTGTCAATAAGCGGAGTAGTAGAGGGCATGTTTGTACAGATTTGAGGTAGTACAGATCTAAATTGAGAATTGGTTCTAAAGAATCTCGGGGTTTGATAGAACACGCGACACCTTGAGGTGGGCGGGAACTGAGCAGACCAACACCACCAATATCTAAAGATAGAGAAGAACATTTAAATCCCAATTTCTTACACCATCTGGCTGTAATAAAATGATACTGACTAGCACTATCTAATAATGCAAGAACAAGTTGATGGATGCCTCGGGCATCCAAGACATCAACAATGGCGGTAGACAACAAAACTGCGCCGTTAACGTTTGACAACAAGTTTAATGAAGAACAACCAATAACAGGTTGAATTTCTGCCGTCGTAGATGAAGTCAATAAGGGTGAAAATTGGTTCGATGTAGAAAGAGTATGGGGAACTGAACCTTGAGCACTAGGGTTCGCTGTATCAGAAGAAAGTTTTGCAGTGGAGACTGAGAGGCCAAAGTCAAAATGCAATAGAGAGTGGTGTTTGCGTGGGCACTTCTAGCAGGTACCATGAGAAGAACAATTATAGGCAGTATGTTTTGATCCCAAACAATTGGTACATCATTTGTTAGTTTTAATCAAATTATACCTATCCTTGGTAGATTGGCCTGAAAATTTTGGACAGTTATATATCAGATGATCTTTATGACATTATGGCAAAACCTTTTGTAAACCTCAGGTTTTCTAAAGTTGCCATTATAAATTGCAACAGTGTCTAATGCAGGTTTAAAAGCTCATCAAGGGTATCATAGTCTTTATTCAAATTTAATTGGTCTGAACATTCAAGTTTGAAGCGAGTAGCAGTGGCAACATCAACTCTACCGAGCAACATATTAAATAGAATAAAGTCTCACTCTTTCAAAAGGAAACTTAAATTTTTAAGAGCGGAAAGATTTTCATTGAAGGTATCCAACAAATTCCGCAATGCTTGGGAGTTGTCACAATTAGTGACCTTCTTCGTAGACTCAATTGAATACCAATGAGATGGAGCAGTAGTTGTGGCGAGGGCTTGGAAATTCTTGCTACTCATGGTTACACTAATAATACTCTTAAAGTAGAATGTGAATATATTTGAAATAGAGTAGGTGACAAACGTCATCCTTGTTTAGGTTTTTAGCTTGTTCAAGGCAAGCCTGACATCTTGTAAATGTTGAGGAATCAAACTAATTTCCACAATTTTTTGGATGAGATTTTATCTTTAGTAGAAGATTTCTATTTATAGACGCCGAAAACTCGCCTTCATCTTGCTTTTTCATGACAAGATTGTATATCCTTGCTTAAGCGGGCTTGGGGCCGGTTACGATGGAGTTGGTAAAGTGTCTTTCATTTATAAAACAGGATTATAGTTAACCTAACATGTTTGCTTTTTGGGTTGTTTTTATAGTAATGGTGACAACAAGCCGAGACAGCCAGTCGAAGTTTGACTAGCGATTGATGTAGGTTGTTAGGCACTCGTATTGTGTTCGGCAGCCAGAGATGTGATGGAGGACGTCGGCTTTGTAAAACGTCACGTTCTGTAAACATTTTCCTTTCACTCCAAAACATCCTGTATAGAGCAGATATCTAAACAGCAAGAAAAGCAAGTTTTCTGAAATCTTCTCAATGTAAATAGTTCAATAAAATTAAAAGAAGGACATTCACGATGCTGGCTACATTTCAGAGTATGCTATGAGATACTTACATACACTTTACTTCATTTCTCTTTTGTAGAAACTTACCATGGTATCGTAAAAGTGACAATAAAGAAGCTATTTTAAAAATTATCCTTTCGTCTATTATTCATGACGATTTTAGGATTTGTGTGTTTAAAAGAATTTAATATTATAATGGAAAAGGGAAGAAAGAAAATAGAATCTCTCTTGAGAGCATGATATAAACTTATTTCATAGATCATTAATATAATATAATCCACTAATAACGAGCCAGACTATCTTTCCGGGACGGAACACCCTTATAATAAAGTGCATTGTTATCTTCAACCTCATTCCCCCTTTTATGAACATAGTTTTCTTAATTGCATATAAATTCCAGGAACTAGGCAAACTCTTGGGAAACGTGTTTTTATTTTATTTTTTTATAAATGCTTTTAAATGTGGCGAAAACCTCACGGAAATGATTGTTTTAACGCGCGGAGAAACGTTGAAGGAATACTTTAGGAAATTGTTACATATGCAAATTGTTATGTTTGGGAATCGAAATATTTTTATTTGGGAAATTTTATCTTGCCTTGTAGCGGAGAGCAAAGACAATTTTAATGACTTGCATAATCAAGATCGTTTACTCCAGAATTGTGTTTGTTATTTTACGAAGACTGTTTCAGTGAATACGAAATTCAATTAGCAGTAGAAATTCTTTTTATAAAGAGGTTAGTTACCGTAAGTCAACGTTAGATACACGTCAGATCATTCATGTTTAGATACAAAGAAGAATTTTGTCACAAATTAACTAAATTTTCTAAGTTAAATAATTTCTAGCCGCGGAAACCTCAATGCTTACTAGTTAAAATTTCATTTATTCTGATTATGATTAAACTAGAAAACAAAACACAACTTATTCTATTTCATAATTATGTTTACCTCCTCACTATTTTATTTCCTGTTTAGAAATGTTTAAAAAAAAAGAAAGGTTTACTTTCCAGTGATCATGCATGTTTGAATAACAACTCACAACAAGCAACAAGTCTTTCAAAGTAATAAGATGCTTTAACACATATTTGTAAGCATTTATGTACAACGAATACCCTTCTATCAAATGCAAGAAATGGAACGAAAAGTAAATAAAAGGGAAAATGCATTCTTTTATCGGATTAAAGTTAGTCATGGAAGACAAACTCCAAAGTTGAAAGCTTAAAAATAATGTTGACGTCTCTTTATAAAAAGTTTTCCAAGAATTTAATAAAAAGCTTTCCTTGCGGAATTTTAAAAATCTTCATACTTCAAACATTTCTAACTTATTATATTGTTTTTTCTTTCACTTTAGAGATGCTTTACTAGTGCCATCAATGAATAAAAGTTTTTTAAATGTCGAAAAATATCACGATTCATTTTCATGAGCAGGTAAAAATATTTTAAATAAATTTATGTTGGTTTTTATTAAACTTTTTATCTCATTGATGAATTCCTAGAATTTCAATATTACAAATGATGAGTAGATTTCTTTTATAAAATTACAAACTATTTGATGATTAAATTGAGAATTGCAACGCAAAACATTCAAATTGAACAACAAGAGGGTTATTAAGAATATAACGAAGTGATACAGCAAATAAAAACACATTCATAAGAACTATCAAGTAAGTGAATAAAAAGCAACAAAATTTTGAGGTTAAATATTTAAAGCTACGTTTACACACTAAATTTGCAACCGCAGGTAAATAATTCAAATTAAATATAGAGTTCACTGTATTTTGGCTTAATTAAACAAATAGAATTGCTAAGACATTGATAGACGGAAGGAATTAGACGGGTCGACTGGTCCTCTGAATCTGAATAAAGAAACATATGAATAATAATGAATTAAACCGAAAAATCCAGGACACAAGTTTAGAAAATCTGGAAGAAGAAGAAGAAGAAGCTTTTCAAAAAAGTAAAATAGTTATAATATCACCAGATAGAAAACTAACAAAAATGGATCAAGTACTAGCCGCAATTAATGAGCTGAGGAATGAGGTGAAGGATGAATTCAAAGAATCCAAAAAACTCAACGATGAATTAAAAGCAGAATTGTTAAGAACAAATTGTGAATTAAACCCAATCAAAGAAGAGATGATACGCAAAGAGAAGAAATTGAGAAAATGGATAAAGAGAATAAAAGAAGCAACATAATTATAAAAAATTCAAACATTAATGGAGGAAACATTAAAGAAAAGGCACAACGATTCATTTTAAAAATTTAGTACTCAACGCATCAGACAAGAGATTCTACTCGTACAAAGCAACAATACATGATCTGATAGGTAAAGACTTTACAGGATCTTTAGCAACTTGATTAAAGTTCATAGATTCTATCATTGTACTACTGCAAGAAATTAAGATTGTAATCGTAACATATCATGATTCGATTGGAGTAGACAACATACGTAATAGAGTATTTAATTTATAAAGATTTTGTAGTAGAAGGCTAAAAGTTTGTTAAATAAATCCAATTAGCATTAATTCAATGAGCATGCAAATTGATATACCAAATTGTGTTAATACTAGTTGAATCAGACTAACCATGTTTCCAATAAGGTTAATACATCAGCACCGATTAATGTTATTTTTAAATTTTTTCAAATTTTTCATTCAAAATTTGTCGCTGTGTTTTACAACTGAGAAATATTAATAACCGACCTAACTTGTTTCTTCACAAATTCTCTTATACGATGAATCTTGTAAATTGAGGTCAAGTCTTTTCCAAAAATGCTTAATGGGAGATTAGTTTCATAGTACGATACATTTAACATAATGTAATTCCTACGAGACAAGATCATTGAGGTTGACAAAATGATTTTGATTGGCTTTATTACAAGAAAATCAGAAAAGATTGTTCACTATTGATGTTCTAGAAAAACCATTTTAATCTGCTTACCGCATAATATTCAATTCTAACAATTTATTTGTGAGAAGAGTTTCGTTGTGGTACAAGTAAATTAAATAGGAATCGCCTGTTACTTTCTGTTAAAACAAAAATGAAGCTTTTTATTATAATACTGTTCTTGTGACCCAGCAAACAAGATGCCGTCATAACGATGTTAAATATAGGTGTAATTTTACGTAAGTTACGTCCGGTATTGACGTGATAAACACGTAGCATTAACGGTAAAATGTCACAGTCACAGGACGTCATTCCTCGACGTTACTTTTACGCTTAAAAATGACCTAATAGACACGTCGCATATACGTTAGTGTAACGTTATCTTTATAAATAAAAATACATTTAAATAAAACGACTGAATTTGCTTCATATATTTTATTAATAACTAAAAAACAGTTGAGAAAAAAGTTACAAAATAAGTAAAAGGTACGTATGTATATAAAATATAATAGCTATGAAACATGAGAATAAAATGTACAAAATAAGTTACATAAACTCTGGCTTCAATGAGGGCTTTATTATATTCAAATTGTGTTTTGAGAAGGGGGCCAATGCACCTCCTTTTTTCTTGGCGTTAACCACGCTGTATTCACTAATGCAACTGCAACTCTACTTCTACAAACATTTTTTTACTGAAATACAACATTGTAAGTAAACAAACTTCAAAAAGAACTTGGACAGTTTTTGAACCACTTTTGAAAACGAAGCAAATAAGGGTAATAACGAAGTGATAAAAAACTTTACTAGGCGTGGTCAACACCTACCTAACCTCACAATAAGCACTCATTTTTTTAGAGATTTTAAAAAATCGCAAATATTATTGTAAATATACTCACTTTTGTATACTACTAAATTTACTTTTACTTTCCAAAACTAAATATTCTGTAGACTGCTGTACATAATAAAAAAGAAACCACAAACACTGCTGAATGCGTGCTGAAACCGCTGAATGACGGATACCTGACACAGAATATACGCGTGACATGTGTGTTGCGGTCAACGAGATCAACCGAATACTTCCGAATAACGTCTTATAGGTTTTTAAAATTCAAACTGTCTTTTTTTCTTTTATTATTATTATTATTACTATACATATTTGCAAACAATAACACTCTACACACATCCGATTTATTTATGTAATTCAAGAGTATGCTCCATGTATAAAATTATTTACTTATGTATGAAATATTTATTAACACAAAATACAACACATCTCATTTACATTTTTAATACATTTTTTTTCAATGACTGTAACCAACTTGAACATCTCTACTTATCTAGTAACTTAGTTGCCAACTACTAATAATAAACTTATTATTATTAAACACTCCGCATACTTAATTATTAAAATATGTAGCTACTGAATTTTCATTTACTCATTCCAAATTACGCGAAGAAAAACGTAATACCTTTTTCAAAACTATAAAGGGCTATTGAATTAAATACAATAATTTAAAACCAAATACCGAATCACTTGTTGGAAACGTCTACACGACGTTACGAAAATAACGTTTTAAAAACGTCTTAGATATGACGTTGATAACACGTTCCATATTGATAATCTGACGTAACTGACGAAAAATCACCTAAAATCCACGTCTCTGTAACGTGTTTTGTCTCACCTTTGCTTGCTGGGGATTCTCACTGTTTAAATTTCATTTTTATACAAGTTTTCGAATAGTGTACCTTCCTTATCAAAGCAATTACGTATCAAAACCGATTTTAATCTTCATTAATCTCTCTATCGGGTCTCGTACTCATTGTAGATAAAACTTAAGGGAAGGGTGCTCATTCGGAAACTTTATTTGTAAAAAGTAATGTCAGACTTAGTTGTCCTATTTGTCATGCAGATATGGATTTTCATAATGTTGTCAGTAATGTGTGAAAAGTTTGGAAAAACGCTGAAAATCTACTCTAAAGACCCGTAGACATCATAAAGTTACAAATCGAATTTAGGAACTTACCCACACAGAAAACTAATTCCTTATATCAAGACAATGTGCGTTGATCTAAAAATATTTTATATTATTACAAAGTGTTTATAAATGTTTCTGGGTCCTGTTGGCTATGGAATCTAATTTTGATGTGCCGCCTTGTTGATTTATTTCAATAACTACTACGTATTTATTTTCTGTCAATTGTCAGTTGTAAATGTCATTACCTTGCATTTAACATTTTAGTGAATCATGCTCAGATTTGTTTTATTGTTCTACATATTTTTTCTCTCTAATTGCGTTTATTGCGCAAAAAAGTCTTTTTCAAGACTGAGATTGTTCTGTGTCTGCGTAATCATAGTAAGACTCTTACATACTGTAAACATTAAAAAATATTATTGACATTTATTTTCAACAGCATTCTAAACAATGGTCTATAGCTATACCTACTGTTCAACAAGACACGTTTATCGTTATATCTTATTACCGGAATAGTGTAGTTTACGAGGGAAATTAAACAATGTTCTATTGAAGCAGGCAAAGATGAATTTAGAATTCGATTTCCTGATGTTAATAGTCCGGATAACGCTTTAGTTTCTCACATTGAGGATGTAGTTAGTCGATTTGCTAGAACAAAGTAACGACTGTGCAAGATTTTACACCACCAGATTACGGTAGTCCAAGAGAATTTACTGGATTTTTTTTTACTCTGATGGGGCCTGGTTCCATTCGCAGAATTTTAGAATATGAAGTGCGGAAAATTCCCACCGTTTTGTTGAGGCATCTCTACATCTCATCAAAGTGGGTTTTTGGACAGCAGTGTCTCGCAGAAGGTTTATTGGTCCTATATTTTTTATGACATTGTCACTGCTGAAAGATATAGAAAAATTTTAAATGTTTTTGTTAACAAACTGCACGAGGCTATTTTCAGGATGGAGCTACAGGTCATACTGCACGGGCAACAATTAACTATTTGCAACAAGTTTCTCCAAATATTGATAGAGTTACAAATATTCCACGGCCATCTCAATCACCCGACCTGATGCCTTTTGATTTTTCCATATTTGGTGTTTTAAAAAACTCTATTTACAAAAGAAGAATGGAAAATTTTAATGAATTTATGGAAGAAATTACAATCCGGACAGCAATTACTCCAAAATATCTTTGAAAATAAGGAACGACGAGTAAGAGCATGTCTGAATCACAATGGAGAGCATTTCCAAATGTTTATGTAAAATGTAAAATAAGGGAAGCTTTATTTATTTTTAAATAAATAAATAATATGATGAAAAAGTCTTAAGTTATTTTTGAATTATTGCTCTTTATGTTATTAATCCATTGCGATCGTATTATATTGTTAACCACTGATGGTTTTTATTTTCAATGTTGTTGAATAAACTTAATTAATAAATTGCAGGCCATATTTTCTTTATTTTGTAATGATTTTTCTTTATTCTTAGCTACTGACATTGAAAAGAATGTGTTTTTTATTTTATTAACAACTAATTTTAACTTAATTCTTAAAAAACATAAGATTAGGCAACCATCATAACAACGATGCAATGCGTGTAACGTGACAAACATTCCAATATATATACGCTGTTTTCAAAAGGCGGAAAATGCAGCCGCAAGCTTGATTTTACAGCCTAATGGATCCAGAAACATTTATAAACACTTTGTATATGCTCAAGAGGAAAATCTTCTTGAGCATATAGTAGATATAGAGCAAGCTAAATTAATATAGAAAGGAGAAGAAATTATTGATTTTAAGTAACTGTAATTTACACTTCAAAATTGATTTTAATCAACACAAGAGAACGTATGCTTGGACTGATAAAACAACTACTAATTTGCACCTCAAAGTTGATTTTAGTCAATGCAAGAAATTGTATATTTGAATTGAGCCCCAATTTTCTTCTCACGACACTAACATGTTTTGTTCCTATAAAACTATCTTTG
Organism: Ignelater luminosus; assembly: GCA_011009095.1. Classification (NCBI taxonomy): domain Eukaryota; kingdom Metazoa; phylum Arthropoda; class Insecta; order Coleoptera; family Elateridae; genus Ignelater; species Ignelater luminosus. The sequence goes on from VTPC01091213.1 coordinate 220,642, forward strand.
ATTCAAAACCCTTAAGATATTAATTGAACTACAGTCATACTTAAATTGAGATGCTTATTGGCTCATAAGAATAAACTGCTGTTTAAAAGCAATCAAAGTAAAACGATCTTCCTTTAAGAAAATATTTGTATCAAAATAAAGAATTTAAACTCTTGAACAAATAATCAAGGATTTGTTGTAATTTTGTGATATTCGCTATAATTTAGCCTTTGGAAAACAAGAATTTAGTTTATTTGTTCATATACCCTTCCAAGACACATTGACAAAAGGAAAAGCTGTTAAATCTTCATACACATCAACCTCCTTCTTTTTCAGGATGTCTTGAAAAGGCTACGAACAAACAGCAGACTCCCTTTTCGTTCTCAGAAGGACCAAATTATAACGCTTGTTGTTATGCTTATGCAATTGGAAACTCGTGTTTTCTATAACAGAAAAACAAAGATCATTTGCTGCAGAAAAACTGTTTTATTGGATTTATTTAAAAGACATTAACATATTTATTGAACTACAGTATGTACTAACTGGTTTCTTACATACATACATACATACAATGCGATCTTTCGTGTTACCCTTAAGATGTCGAAGTTGCAAATCTTCTCCATTTCTTTCTATTTTCTGCCATTTCTTTGGCTGAGTTCCAGCTTACTCCTTTTTTTTCTAATATCACTGCCACTGTGTGGTTCCAAGTGTTCCTGGGTCGTCCTCTTCAGTGTTTCCTCATTGGTCTGGCCGCCCATATTTTCTTCACTTGTCTTTCCTCTGACATTCTCTGCAGGTGACCAAACCATGACGGTTTCTTTTCTTCCATCAAATCATTTACTGTTTTAACTTCTAATTCTTGTAACGGGCCAGTGCTCAAAGGTATGCACAAGTCCCGTCCAGACCAATGGTAGATGTTAAATCCCGTAGCTCATGCCGCAGATGGGGTGGATTCTCAAATAAACTTGGCTAATCTCTCACAAAGAGAAGCTCACCGTTTTCCAAAACTCTTATTAAACTAATAGATGGTCGTAAAAGAGGGCGCC
>VTPC01091214.1:0-87634 GCA_011009095.1 Ignelater luminosus
CAAATGGTTGTGTACCATTCAGAGTTGACCGTCTTACGTTGCTCTAACGCCACTGTTGCCACATGACCGGTAATGCCAAAGAAACAGGCAACCATTTGCTTCGATGTGTTTCTTCCGCGAACAACTTTTGTTGGAATTGGCTCGTCTTGAAAGACCCACACAGTTGATTGCTGTTTTGTTTTGGGGTCATATGCGTAGATCCATGATTCGTCACCTGTGCAGATGTTATACACAGCCTTTGATGCATCTTTCGCAAATTTTTTCAACATTTCAATGCACCAGTCGACGCGAGCCTTCTTTTGAGCATTGGTCAGGTTATGCGGGATCCAACGGGAACAAAGTTTTTTTACGGCCAAATGATCATGTAATATCTTGTTGATACTAGTCATACTAATGTCCAAAGATGCCTCAATCTCACGGTATGTCACATGACGATCTTGTTTAATCAGTTCACGCACAGCATCGATGTTTTTAGGCACAACGACAGATTTTGGACGGCCTTCACGGATTTCGTCCTGGAGTGAACATCGGCCACGTTTGAATTTATTATACCAGTTTTTTACTGTGCTGTAGGATGGAGCTTCATCGCTATATAATGTATTAAGTTCATTGATGCACTGTTGTCCTGATAATCCACGTCGAAAGTTATGAAAAATAATTGCACGAAAGTATTCACGGGTCAATTCCATTTTTTACTAGGGAATGCACTTTTCAATTAACTGCAAACAACACTAATCGCACTCAAATGACAAAATGTTGTGGTTGAGGTTATGTTCAACAATGTAAAGTTTACACCGGAAATGTCAGCTGACGCCTGGAAACAGTCAGTGTTGCCAAGGCCAGAAATATAAATAGCAACCCTCGTAATTGTTGCCTTCGGCGGTTTTAACGTTACCAGTCTCAGCAACAGTACCAAGCTCCACCAACAGCATCTAAATCTATTAGCATCACTCCAAATAAGCCGAGTCCACGCACGTTCTTTCTCAACCCAAAGCTCTGATTCTTAAAATTGATCTTTTTATTTTGCTTTAAATAAACACGTTTTATAAATAAAAACAGACAAGTCAAAAAGAAAAATAATATAAAATAAAGAAAAAGAATAATAATAGAATAGAATAGAATAGAAATAACAATAAGAAAGGGTGAGATAAATAAATAAATAGAAGGTAGAAAGAGATAAAGAAATCCTGAAGGCGCGTCCGACTTACATTCCTGTTTCGTTTTACGAGGAGGGTTAAAGAAGGGCGAAGTTTAAGCTTCTGCTCAACCTATAGTTGTTCATATCAAAGCTTCAAGTATCCATTGACACTTGAAAAACAATCATCAATCTAGATTCTAAAACCATAGAGACAGACATTCTTTCTAGGCATGATTATCACAAGGTAAAGAAATCTACCAATATGGATGGTTTTGGCAGTAAACTACGATGTTGACTTCAATTTTCTAAAAACGGCAAGATGCGAAAAAGATTAAAACTGTTTTTGTTTTAAATTTGAGGTAGAAAATTTAAATTCAAAATATGCTGACTTCTATAACATTTAATATTAATTACAAAAGTATGTAGAAGTGGCAAAAGATTAAAGTTACAAATTATTATTATTATTATTATATTTCTCTTATATTTATTTTGCAAGTTGAATTCGCAGCTTAAAATTTAAAATATAAATCATAAGAAAGTGCACCATTCGATGATCAATTCGTGTTGAACATTAGCTATGGTTTTGTTTATGTTATCATATCATCATTAGCGTGCAATCATCCGATTTTATTGGTGTCACATACAAGTAAATTATGTTGCTACACGTGCAAATAAATAAGCGGTTATCTGTTAAATTAATTTCTGGCATTTGACAGTTCCGCACAAATGCATCAAACCCTAATATATACAAGAGTTAAGAGCGTGTTCATGCACATACAAGCCCCGCGACGCATGCTTACCAATCATCCTTAATTATAGTAGAGTGGTTTACTAATTAAACACAATAATGACAGATTAGACGAATCTGGCCCATTCAGATTATAATAATGATGTTTAAATTATCTAGATAATTACAGATACGGTTCAGAGAGTGCAAATATCGATGCAGACCGGATCGTTCGGTGAATTAATGATATCCGCTTGATCCAGGTGAACAATTCCGGTACGTGATTTTACGGACAAACTTGAGATTAATCATACCGAATGGATTTTATATTGACAACCAATACGTTTGGAGTTTATTCAGAATATATTTATGCACTAACAGCTTGGATGTTTAAAAGTTATTTAAATCTCTACATTCAATCCTTTTATCATAGCATTCCTGCTGAAAACCACTTTTCGAGTTATTTAATTTTACATTTTTTCATTTTTTCCTCTAGGTATGAAAAAGTTTGTTAGGGAAACACTCGGTTAAAGTAGTGTAATGATTAATTTAAAAGTTTCTCGCTGTAATCCCCGAATAGGATTTGCCTATCAGTCCGGTAAAATCGGATTAAGAGGTTGCAAAACGAACGGTGAAATAGTAACCTAACGGACGGCCTCCTCATCATAAACGGGCAGCTTAGAACACTTGTCATAAAAAAGTATCCCATTTATCATAACAAAGAGTAAACCAGGGCGGTTGTGTTTTTTTCTCCTTTCTTTCTCTTCCTCTTCTTTACGTCATGGATCATAAATTTTGCTAAAGGCTACTTGTCCGAAAAAGAATGAAAAAAATGCATGTTATGGAGGGGAGTTGTCTACATTATAATGATAAGTGGAGAACAATCAGTCCCTTTTCTTTGGACTAAGGGAACCATTTGGAAAGAAAACGAGGCGATTTACAAGAGAAGACAGCAAATATAAGTTTTGTTTTGGTGATACATTTTGTGGTAAAAGCAATTTGACATTGTCTTCATTAACACTTGGATATTGCACATCATTGTAAGGACCACAATTTGCTGTTTTCAAACAAATAGGTGCAAACAGGGTTGGAATAAGGTATGTTTCTTTTCTTTGTAATGTTAAAAGCATGCTTGTTATGCTAAAGCTGCATTAAAGATATTTTTATAAAAACAAACAGACGGCTGGAGGAGATTATATCTACAGTTTCTATTTTTAGTATATCAAAAACAAGCTTTCACAATGTTAAATTAGTCTTAAAATAAAGACAATCTCCCACGTACGTCTGAAAATGCCAAGTCTTCTTTTGTTATATCAAAAACAAAAGTATCTGTGTTCATTTTAGAATATTCGATAACAAAAGAGAAAAAAACTTCACTTGGTTTTACAGAACATAATTTAACGAAACAGTTGTTCGATTAATTTTTTTTAGTAAGATTTGCTCATAACAACAAATGCCTGGAAACACCTCTAATTGAACTAAGTAATATTGTAATTTTATTTTACTCTCCTACCATATTGTAAAACTGTAGACATTGCCGTGCTAGTTCTGTTTAAATCTTCATTAACAACAATGAAGTTTTGAAAAATGCAACTTTACTCGAAAACAACGCAGCTTGCGAAACAAGTAAACTTTCTTTGGTTACGTATTTTTTAAAAAAACAAATTTGCTTCATCCTACATTTTTACGTTATAAAAGTGCATAGAACACTAACCGTTCCACAATAACTACTATGCAAACAATGTCATCCGAGTATTGTGCATCAAAGAAAGACTTTTTTAATCACTAACGTAATTGCTCCCTTTAACGGCCAAAGTCTAATGATTACTTATGCTTTCCAACATGTTACGAGTTATCTTGAACTCTAGCATTGATTAATCTACTCTTTAATGTTAGAATCTAGCTCGCTTAAGAAACTTCAGTGGAATGACGTAGCGCGACCCGTGTTCATAGCTAGTACTGTTAAGAAGGTCAGTGGTAGGCAAAGCACGACCCGTGTTTGTGCTCAGCTTTCTTAAAGAAGTTAGCAAAAGCAAGTAAGCAAATAAAAAGTTAAAGTGGCGGCAGATTGTTTATAGGTTATCCTCTGAGTGGGTGAGGTTATGACCATCCGCACTAGGAGTGAATGCAGTCGAGTCTGGTATCTCCAAGAGAGAGCGGCAGCTAGATTCGGCTGCAGTAGACAAAATCCTTTATCATGATAACGTCGTCCGATGAAGTCGCTTTCGAACTTCGGACGTTCCCGATTCCCGTTCCAGGTGGATAGTGAGTAAAGTTCCTGGATTCTTCAAACGGAGTGAAAAACTGTGGGTGAAGATTGGATATATGGTAGAGTGCCAGCCAAAATTCTCACCCCGCAGTATCCGTGTATGCCAACGTCCCTTCGTAGTGATAATGAATTTCGACAAGAAGCATGTAGATATCTTCGTCATATAGTGGAAAACATTGTCATAATCAGCCCGTAGAACCTTGAAATGGATTGCATACAACGAAATTGTGTAGTAGTGTACTACCGAAAGACATCCAGCTAACATACTGCGGCAGCGACGGAATTTTTGTCTGCAAAATATGGTGATGGAGAACGGGGACACTGTTAAAAGAAAACGGCGGTAAAAAAATTTAGACAGCCGGGCAAATAGTGCTGGCAGGTGCAGTGGGACTTCGGAGATTTAGGTGATGCCTCACATTTCAACGATCCCGATATCCAAGGAATGTCTGAAGCATGTTGGAATGAGTTTCCGGCGATCAAAGTTACAGTTTCGATTACAGCAGTGGGACAATGTAATGGCAAGCGTGGAACACAATAGAAGGTGAAACCTCAACTTAAGCAAGAGTACTAAATATAAACATGGATTCGGGCTATTAACCTTCTTCATAGAGCTAAACACAAACACATATTAGGTTTTGCCTTCCATTTACATTTCCAAATAAGGCTAATTAAAAGTAAGGGGGTTAATAAAGAGTGAAGCTCGAATTTGGAACTTCGCTGGTGGGTCGTGGAAATACGTAGTTTCACTCGTGTTCATAATTAGCTCTTCATGAAGGTTAATAGAGATTGAAACCCAACCATTTTTCACACAAAGAAGACTTCTATCGGCTGGCACCGCAAGCGACTTACATTTATTTTTACTCGAAGAGGATTAGAATCAGGACTTTGCACTTTGGGCAGCAGGGAATTGCAACCTAACCCACGTTCAGGTTTGGGTGTTTTAAGAAGATTGACGCAAAGCGAAGCCCGACCCGTTTTCAAACAAATGGTTTTCTCATCGGTGATTGTTAAAGGCAGCAACACCCATTTCTATTTCAAGATATTCAGTTAATGGAAGAAAGTTGCTATCAGGCGATATGACCAAATCGCATGCCTGGCGCCCAACCGGGATCAACATAGGTAAGGCCTACAGATAGCGCATGTATTTCTTATTTAAAGTATGTTTATCAATGTTTTGTGATAGACATAATCTATCTGTTAGAGCTTTAATTAATTAATTTATTTAATTAATCTGGAGGTTAATGGTTAATGGTAAATGGTAAACTTTGAATTCAAGAAGCGAACTACGTATTCCAAATTGAGGGTTGTTCTTTGTTACATATTTTTTGAAATACCCTGTACATTTTCTTAAATCAAATATCTACTTTTGTTTAGGTTTCAATAATCTCATGTTGGATTTCTATTGATTAATTTTGTACTTTATTATTTTTTTTATTATCTAAACATTCCTTTTGATATATACGTTTTTACCTAAATTTGTATTATGTGGGAATGACGGCGCACGCGTTACTTTGCAAGTTCGCTGGTCTGATTGTTACCCCTTCCTCTTTCTTGTACCGTCTGTTGAAGGGTTACAAGTTGTGCTCTGAGTCTCCGGTAGAAATTCAGGATTGCTTTTTCCTTATACCGTTAGCGTATCGTAAATTATCGTTTTCTGCCAATTACCTGTATATTATCTTCTGGTTTGGACTTCGTTGCGAAGCCCACTATGAAAGACGTTGCCTTCGCCATTTTGTTCTGCTGAATTTCGAAAGGACTTCATGGATTAGATCCTTCGATTATAGTTCAAGAATTTAAGGAACCTCCATTTAAAATTGCTGGATAATCACCCCGACTAGCAAATTTGTAAAATTAGTGCAGTCAACAGTTCGCATACAAGATATATAAAGACAAACAAACAAATTATTATTTAAATTTACCTGCACGAATACCTGCTTAATTTATGGCCTAAACTAGAATTTTACCTTTTAAGTTTGTATGCCAGTAAATTAAAAATTTTTACTAAACAGTGACAGAAGTCAAGCTTTTTATCTTAAAACAAGGTTATAATTTGACCTTGATCCGTACCATAAAGTAAGTTTTATTTGTTAATACTAGTCATTGCCTTTTTTTTTATTTTGCTTCCTCAATATTAATGAGTTTAGAAATTTTGTTTAACTTTATTCAATACAGTCAACTAATAATTTTTTATACAAATTCACCATAATCGGACATGGTTTGCGAAAATCCTTAATTTATCTTACAATTTAAATTAATTAAAATAATTTAAAAATCTTTACCGAAGGTAGGATTCGAACCTACGTAACCTTATCTTGCGTAAGGTGCACTAACCAACTGTGCTACCAAGGTAGGTATTCTAGTTGGTTAGTTAGGTTTGAATCTTTCTAGATATTAAATTTACTTTAATAATTTTCTTGAATTAATCACTCATGACATACATTAAATTATTAATGACGTCTCTACAATAGTTTATATTACAATTTAAATTAATTAAAATAATTTAAAAATCTTTACCGCAGGTAGGATTCGAACCTACGTAACCTTATCTCGCGTAAGGTGCACTAACCAACTGTGCTACCGAGGTAGGTATTCTAGTGGGTTAGTTAGGTTCGAATCCTACCTGCGGTAAAGATTTTTAAATTAATTTAATTAATTTAAATTGTAATATAAACTATTGTGAAGACGTCATTAATAATTTAATGTATGTCATGAGTGATTAACTCAAGAAAATTATTAAAGTAAATCCTTAATTTATAGTTATTTAAAATTTTCTTTATAGAATAATATTGTTATGAAGGCCTTCAAGGGTTATCATTTTTTATTATTAAAATAATTACTATTATTAACTATATCATATGCTTGTTTTGTTGCTTTCTTTCTTTTTTTCTAGGGGTGTAATAAACATTTATTGAATTCTGATTAAATAATATTATAATGTGTGTTTTGTTCCTTTATTTACTGAGAAGTACTAAGCCTTTTGGAATTGTCTTTCTTGATTTGTGTTTAGAATTTTGGTTTTCTCTCTTTCTCCTTAAATAAAGAGAGTGGCATCCCTTGAAAGTGATTTGTCTTAGTAATTCGAATACATCTTAGCTTGCGTGCTTCGGCGAGAAAATTTTTTTTTTTTTCTGTATTAAATCAAACACTGGTTGTGTTTACTTAACTTGAATCTTATGTAACAACGTATAATAGAAATATAAAGCTTGGCCGTTTGTTAATTTTTAAATTTTTTAACTTTTTATTTATGTGTATTATTCAAAAACAACAAGACTGACAGATTTCTAGATGTACCCTTTTTAATAGAAATTTAGTGGCGTCGCCGTAATTAGATTTTTCCAAATGTTAATGAAACGGACATCTCAAATATAGCTAAGATGACACTGACGTCCTCAAAACTGGAGGAGTTAGAATGAAAGATAACAAAATAGTAATCGTTTAAGATACTTAAAACTTTAGAAAAGTTTTTCAAAGCGTTTAGGAAATATTTTTATTATTCTAGAATAAAATAGAAGTATCATAAACCACAATCATTTTTACGCAAAGAAGTAATTGAGCAGTATCGAATAGTACTTAGAGAATGAAAGTTCTAAACAACTAATAGATCATATTTCATCGGCTGGAATCTCAAGAGATGAAAATGTCTTACGTATGAATACGAGGGCTGTTTGACGGAAGCGTGACTTTCCGCTAGATGGCGCTGATATCGGTAAATCGAAAACATTAGCATATACGTCAGTCTTTTAGAGGCTTAACCTCCAAATTTCATGTCAATCTGTGAAATAGTATACATTTGGCAGTCATAGAAATCAATCAAGTTTGTGCTATTTTGTAAATATGGAAAAACGTGAATTTCGTGTTTTAATTAAACATTATTTTTTACGTGGAAAAACAGTGAAAGAAACTGAGGAGAAATTACGGAAATATTACGGTGAATCTGCTCCATCGCATGGAATGGTTTCCAAGTGGTTTAATTCATTTAAAACTGGCCGTATGAGCACTGACGATGGTGAACGCCCCGGGCCCTTACAAACGGTCACTACTAAGGAAATCGTTGACAAAATCCATAATATGGTAATGGCTGATCGACGTTTGAAAGTGCGCGAGATAGTTGATGCTGTTGGCATCTCAATCGAACAGGTGCATAATATTTTACACGAACATTTGTATATTAAAAAGGTATCGGCAAGATGGGTGCCGCGATTACTCACAGTGGACCAAATGAGAATTCGTGTTCAACCTTCAAATCAATGTTTGGTCATGTTACAACGTAATCCAGTTGAGTTTTTTCGCCGATATGTGACTGTTGACGAAACCTGGATCCACCACCATACCCCTGAGACAAAGGAACAGTGAAACAATGGATATCACCAGACGAACGTGCACCAAAGAAGACTAAAATTGGTCACTCGGCTAATAAGGTCATGGCGACTATTTTTTGGGATTCTAAAGGCATAATCCATATTGACTATTTGGAAAGGGGTAAAACAATAACTGGCCAATATTATGCTGATTTATTGACCCGTTTTGATGTTATCTTAAAGAAAAAACGCCCACATTTGGCACGTAAGAAAGTGCTCTTTCATTACGACAACGCCCCATCTTATTCATCTGCAATTGCAACCGCTAAATTGGTACAATTACGCTACGAACTGCTTCCCCATCCACCATACTCACCGGATCTGGCCCCAAGAGACTTTTTTTATTTCCGAATTTGAAAAAATCTCTCGCAGGAAAAAAATTCGCATCAAATGAAGAGGTTATTGCTGCAACGCAGGCCTATTTTGACGAGTTGCCAAAAGAACATTTCTCAGAAGGCTTAAAGAAATTGGAAAGTCGTTGGACTAAGTGTGTAGCACTTGAAGGGAACTATGTTGAAAAATAATAAAAAAAATCTAGGCTAAACCTGTTCTTTATTGAAATGTCACACTTCCGTCAAACAGCCCTCGTATAAGCTCTGTAAGAGAAAGAAATCAAAAATAATCAGACCATTTGACATAAGAGCATACTAAAAGATTTTTGGTTTTTCTGAAACTTCTTTATTTTGAAATTTTATTTAAGGTTTTATATGGTGTGAAGTACTTTCAGTTATTAATTTATTTATACTAAATTTAAGGTGTTTCTCATTTTATTTCAATTAATAATAACTATAAAAACAAGAAAGATTCTTTCTTGATGGCCAAGCCATGATACAAATAAGTTGCAACTTAACGCCCATTATTGTGTAAGAAAGAAACTTAGGAAACTAATATAAACTTTCTCTAAAATTAGAAGAAGCTTTGTATAGCCTTATAATTTCAAAACTTTCGCAATAAAAGCACTTCAGATTTCAACTAAATTGTTTTATCTAATTATTATTTTTTCCATCTCTCTCTCTCATAGTATATGACTCTAATATTAAAAGGTAGTAGTTGCTATATTCTGTTTGTGATATAACCCGAAATAAATTTGTCAATTCCTTCTGAACACAACCATTCCACGATAACATTGTATACTACGTGTGTATAAATTCAAAGACAAAATGGTAACAACATGTACACACGATGGAATTTCCAGTCCTTTATAATTTACAAATTACCTTCGTGCTGTGGGTTTGTCGGCTTTTACTAGGCTATCTGACGCACGCTTTTGTTTACCAAGTAATGCTTTTATCGGCTTTAAAATCAGCACCTTTGCAGAGGGAAAAAACTCTTTAGTACCTCCTGCTTTTGTCATGATGATGAAAAGCGGATAATATTGTTGTTGAACTCTAATGGATATTACCGGTATATATATATATATATATATATCGTTTCCTGCGCATTTACCACTTCCTTCATTTAATTAGACGTATTACCTAAAGTTAATATGACACTTTTTGATAAAGCTCTTAAGTAACATCTTTTTTAACCGTTTTAGCACTTTTTACATTAAGTGGCGGGGAGGCTTCCACAACAGCATGTGATACTGAAGTATAACTATGTGACCCAGTTGAAATAAAATTAAAATAATTCATTACTTAAGACTAACTTTATGTAGTGGTTACAAGACAAAAATCTAAAAATATTTTATTCATTTTAAAAATTGGTAACAAAAAGATTTTTTTCTTTAGATAAAAAACGTAATCTAACACTGTAATATGAGAAATGGATTAGTTTTTAATTCTATGAGATGTAAATTTTGATCATCAAGTATGAGATGCATCTACGGCTCAGATCAAAAGTCAATAAAGTTTTACTTTCCTCGTTAGTTTTCTGATACGAGTCATTCGAAATAAATTTGTTGTATAGCTAAAATTAAACAAAACAGTGATCTTATAAAAGACTGCACATTACGTGCCCCTGATAGAGTAACATGAAAAGTTGTACAGACCAAGATTAACAAAACGGTATCGACAAGTGGATGCTAGAATGACAGGCTTTATTAGAATGACTGTTAGTATATTTTACATAAAAATCTGAACTGACAATGATGTTTAAATTGCTTTAAAGCTTCTTACCTTGGCAAAAAGAAAGATTGCAAGAAATAATTAGAAATCTTGATGAAACATACAACTTCCAATATGACCTAGAAACAAAACGAAAACAGTCGATGTATTATAAAGCACCGATAAGATCAAGGATGAAGCAAACAACTCTCGAAAAAATTAAAAAAATTCCATCTGTTTGTCTGTTGGTCTGTAGACATGTTCCCGTAACTTTATAGGACATGTTGTTTTGATTACAGATACACAATCGGAATTTCGATATTTCGAATAGTGTTCGAGATAATCGAGATCGAAAATTGCGATTCTTCGATATAGTCTGTTGGTTTGTTGTTATGTTGCCATAACTTTACAGGAGATGTTGTTATATGAAATCAACTCAGAATCTTTTCTTGATTACAAATACATAGTCGGTATCTAGATATCTCGAATACTTTTAGAGATAATCGAGATCGAAAAACTCTTTTTTTGGTTTAAATCTCGTCATGATCATGCTTGCATTTTCACTGGTTCTAATTGGTTCTTTATGGATTTATCTTGGTCATTTTCGGTATTTTCCAACCCTGAATGGATACTTTAGACCATTTGGATTCTTTAGGGCAGTTGGACCAAAAAGAAAAGACATTTTTATTGAGCGGTCGCTGCCTAGCTTCCAGGTGGTCATTATGATTCAGTATAACAGAATACAAAACAGTGATGAATAATATCAGCAGACATAATTATTTTTTTTTGTTTGCGAGGAGGAGAAATGCTCATGCACACCCCGCCTTTGCTCTTGGCTGAGCGGCGGGGTAGTTTAGGACTCCTTCCGTCATGGGAAGGCCTACCCACTAAAACTCCTCGCCTCTTTCCTCATCACACATACTGGAACCACAGTTGCATTATTTTAGTATTTTTGGCCTAGCCTAAGCTTCTCTAGCTACTTCGCTCATTTTCTTTTTCATCCCTTTCTTTTTGTATTAAAGCACTTGTAACATATCTCTCAATTTCCTTCCATGCGTCTTCGCTCTCAAGCATCGTGTCCACGAGATTGTCCACTGTAATTTCTCTCCTTAGCTTGGTTTCTAATTGTTGTTTTGAATGTCGCCAATGCTGACATTCAGAAAACGTATGCTGCGGGCTGTCCGCCTGTTTGCAGTACCAGCATTTATCGTCGTCCTTGATCTTAAAGCGCTTCATGTAACTATTAAAGCAGCCATACCCTAATAACAGTTGTGTCAGATAATAGTTGACGCTTCCATGTTTCCTGTCAACCCATCTTTCTATGTTGGGGATTAGTCTTTTGGTCCACATTGCCACTCTGGAGTTTCCTCTCCACCTTTCCTGCCATCTGGTTATCTTCGTTTTTTTCTTTTTCTTTCCCTCGTTGGTTTTTGCTGTGCCTATTATTTCTTTTATCAATCAGTAACGATATTGATGCTATGCCTGCTATGGTTTGCGCCATCTCAGTCGAGATCGTTCGATATGCGCTGCCGACTCCAATAATTATCTTTCTTTGTAGGCTCTCTAGTTTCTTCAGGTTCGTCTTGTTCAAATTCTGTGCCTATGCTGGGCTCGAGTATAAAATAATGGAGTGTATTACGCTTGCTAGTATTTTCCGTTTTCCTACCGTGAGGCCCCTGGCATTCCTCATTATTCTACTGAGTACTTTAGTGGTTTTCTTTGCTTTTTAGCGATCTTTTTTATGTGTTTGTTGTATTCGTGTTGTGGGCTGTTGTTACCCCTAGATATCTCACACTTTTTTTATTTGTAATTCTTGTTTTTCCTATATCTGTGGCTATTTCTTTAGTTTTCTGCCTCTGTACAGAATAACCTATTTTTGTTTTACTGAAGGCCAATTGTAGTCGTCTACAAATCCTACTATTTTTGCATTTTGGGGGCAGTTGCCTTTAACACGTTGTCAGAAAAAATATTCCACAATCGTGGTCCCATTACTGACCCCTGCGGTACCCCGCAGGCCATTTCTATTGTTATGTCTTCACATATAATTTTCCTGTATTGTGATTTCCAAATATCTTATTTAAGTAGGCACTAACCCCGTATTTAACTACTGCATTATTTGATCCCATGATGTGGAGTTACATGCATTCCTTACATCTAAGGATACAAAGACCACATAGTGTCTGTGTTAATAGGCTTTCTTTTGTTTTGGTTTTTACCGTCTCTATTACCTCTTTTACCACCTCTATTGTAAAGCGGGTAGTTAGCTAAGCTAAAACAGACTATGTTAGTAATGCAGTACAGGCTAAGACGACAAAATGTCTGTGCTGGACTAGCAAGAAATGAAGCATGTCACAACTCGGCACTATCTGAGTTTAATGTTGCTATTGGTACTTGTTAATGTTTAACATTAGTTTGTGCACTACAATAATTGAGCGTTGTACAGCCAAAGCCCTTTGGTAAATAGTGATACTAAGCAAAGAAACCATTTTGGAAGAATGGTAGACGTCAATAAAAATAAAATTAACCTTTAAAGCCACACTGTAGACAGTGATTGTAAATGTTCTAAATTTAAATGCTTTGAGAAGATTGCCCAAAGTCATTAACCATTGTAACTTGTTATCATATCCAAATGAGCAAAATGTATACTTATGCAGTTTGCCAACGCCACTACCAGTAAAACAAAGAAGTTTAAAGCAAACAAAGAATGCTGCTCTGTCTCATGACGCCTAATTCAGCTACAGGATTAGATACAGCTTAGACAAGAAGTTCAGGTATTGGCAGAAAGAAATTAGAATGGCGACAGAAATTCTTTAAGCAACAAGGTGTTCTACAAAATTGGAGAGATAAACACAATAACCACCCAAACAAGCTTCACAAGCAAACTAATGCAGTAGTAGAGCATATCGCTTCATTTAGGGTGCAAACGAGCCATTGCAGCATGCAAATGTATTTGCCTAAAGAGCTCATCATCAGAAAGATGATATTTACAAAAAAGGGCGAGACTTTACCAATTTGATATGAAACATTTTCGAAGTGACACATGTAGTTAGTGTGACGAATCTCTAGCTCAAATTAGAAATTTAAAAGCACAAAGGGCTGTAAGTGATAATTTGAGAATCAGGCGAGTAGATAACGAAATAAAAAACTTGAAATAGAAAACAACGTACACAAGCTAAAGGCAGATACATTTTACAAAAGAAAACGTGAGGCAAAGTTACCTTCACTATAACATGCAGATTGTGAAGCAATTTACTTTTTCCCAATATATCAACTAATGAAGTGTAGTTTAAGCGACGAAGACAAAGAAGTTAATAACGTCTGCTTCCTTTTACATCAATTTATCTATAACTACTAAAAACATTCTGCTGCTTCTGTGGAGACCAGAATGAAAATTTCACCATGATTAGATTCCTCCACCATGTGGTCCAATTCGAAAATAAGTTAGATTTAATCAAGGTAAGTTTGTCACTGGCAAAACCATGAAAAGTGGCATTGTGCCCGTGCAGACTAAAAAGGGATATTTGCAGCAGCTCGAACCCCAGAGATGGAAGAGGTTCACAGATAATCTATCACGAATTAAAATAGAAACTCAATAAAAAATCTCGCTTATTACTTGAAGATGTTACAGTCGAATGGGTGCCAGAAACAAGTCGAGATTATCACTTTCTTTGGTGTGGCTCCATACCAGAAAACACTCTGTACATATTACGTAGATCGCTTTGATGGCAATGAACACTGAAATTGTCTTCAAACTTGCCAAAAGAGATTATACTAACCTAGCCTTAGTACTTTTACTTAAACAAAGTCACAACAGTAAGCTCAACTAACTTACACAGGATGATCGTGATCAGTAATCACTCCAAGCGGTATTGTATAATCTAAGATTTGACTCAAAAGGAAAGAAGGCGGTAATCAGCACGTCATACACTGGTCCAAGCACCTGATTTACCTTACCTGCACAATATTGTATAACACACATTTGTGTATATTTTGTCTGAAGAAAAAATTAATAAACAGTATCCAAGTGAGATAGTAAACTATATTTACTCTCATTCATTTATTCAAAAATAAAATCTATCTACAAGGCTATTAACATAATTAACTTTATCATGCAACACAAGCAATGTAAATAACACATAAGGCTGTTAATCTACAAATACCTTATAAATAACAACTGATCTCACTATCCAATCTGGATAGAAGACTTTATCAAGTTTGGACTCAGTACAACAGGATTCTTTTATCAGTTTACAGAACTTAAACGGCTGGTGGAGTGGTCAATGCCCTCCCGTACTTTAATTCATAAAGCACCGCGCAATAAAATGTTTACTCACTCACAGAACGTTGTTTAGATATAAGAACGCCGGAGTACATTTTCACACCCAACTTTATAAAACCCACAAGTGGCCGTTACTTATCAATTAGGTCTTAAACAAAATGATTGTTGAACGACAATTGTTTTGTTACCAAAAGATCCGGTGCTCCCGAAATATCTAAAATTTGATAACACTTCAAAACTAAAATCAAGGATGTCACGGTCCTTACAATCCTAACAGTTCGCTGGACAAGAATATAGTTGATGTTATATTTTCACCCACGAAATGGCAACTAAAAGATTTTTTATTGCTCGCTAAAATTAAGGCTACGCCTTGATTAAACGCAACTGTATTTCACGTGAATTGAACAAAGATGACAAAACAAACAACCCTCTCTATACAGTAGACTATTCTTGCCTGTTGCATCCTGCAACACATCGGAACGACAAAATAAAAACGAGAATCAAACAGGAATTGTCTATAAACATTACACACTCCCATGTATGGTGAAGATTAAATGCGAATCAGGCCATATTAAAACAAACTCGGTCTGGGACAGTGTTTTCAGCTAACATAGTTCCAAGAAGCGAATGGCTGAAATGCGATAAACAATTCTAATAAAAAATAAACTGAGGGTGTTCGCGAGTTATTAAAATACCATGAAATTTTAAAATAACATCACAATTTTTGATCAAAAATTATACTTTTGTATATTATAAATTAATTAACATCAGAATTTATTGTCGTAGATAAATCTTTAAATAATAAGTTTGTGACAAATCGTGTTTATCAGTAACGCACAGTTAGCAATAGCAATGGACAATGAATAAACTGCCTTATCTTGTATTGGCAGACACAGAAGCATGTTTTTAAGCCTGGATATAAATAGTGTAATGACTTATTAGTGTAACATTTGTTAACAAAACTTTAATCTAGGCTTTCAACAATTTTATTTATTTTGTTTTCACCAAAACGTTCTGTAAGGTTAGAGAAAAAACATTTTATTGGTAAAATTGTTTTTCTAATTTCAGTTAGAAAAGCGTTTATAACGAAACAAGTACCATTTGAAGCGTTTAACTATGTAATATTCAGTTAAAAGCGTTTATTGGTTAATATGCTCTGGTAACCAGATATTCTCATAAACAGTTTCTGATCTATGAAACATGGTCATTAAAGTGATGTTACATACTTGTTTGAAACAATTAATATTCAAAACTTTAGATTTGTATCATAAAGCGAGCAATTATAACTTATAACTCGTCTTAACTATTATACCAACGTGTTAACAACCAAAACTTAATGGAATCTAGTTCACGTTGCATGCAGTAAATACACATCTATCTATTGTGCTTGCGTTTTCAATTACAACACTTTTACAATCATTTTTTTCTCTTCATATTTTAAAATATTAAGTATGACATGAAAACAGAAAAGTAAAATCAATAACGAGAACAGTTACTACTATGTGCGTGTTATATCTTGTGATACATCCTATTTTAAAATGACAGAAGATCTATAACAAACAGAATTAATTTAACTGATACTTCTATAATATTTCATAAATAATTGATGTTTAAAACGCCTATCTTGCCATTAATATGAGTTGCCATATTGTTACAGTTATTATATTTGACGTCAGATATAGTTGGCATGCTAATAATTCAAAGTTCAAATTTTAATCAAGGTTTTATTAGAGCTTAAAGAAAAAGAGGAAGAGAAAGACAAAAAAAAGTTATTTCACGAGTACACCTTATAGATTATAAAATCTTGGTCGATTATCCTTTCCTGTTTATTTAACGCACGAGTAATATCCTATAAAATCTGAATTTGAGGATAAACTTCGAGTGGGGTCGAGACCCCTCGTTAAGTTTTACAGTCTAATTTTCTGTCCTGCAGGTGCTCCGATTAAGTATTTAATAACCCAAGCTTGTGCGCCTTTTTATTTTGGTTTTCAAATTAACTTGTCAACGTAGATTTTTCATTTCCTTTTATTATTATTATTATTATTATAATCGCGAGATATTTTAAGAGATAGACACATACAAAAAGCTAATCTGTGTGACATGTCATTTTGTAAAATTGTTCTGATTTATTTTGATTAACTAGATAAAATCTATATAGTAAATATCGGTAATTTATATTTCCAGTGAAACAGGGGAAATTATAAATATTATGTTATACGTTTTCATTTAAATTACAAATATTTATCAAACTATGATAACTATAAAATTTGAATGAATATTTCCTGGTTTGTGTTACCCTAATTAGTTTTACCGCTATAGCTAGGTACGTATTAATTGGGGAAATAAATAAAATGTATTTTATGTTTTGCATTCAAATTAGTGCAATACGAATCGGATGGTTTTAAAATGAAAACATTAACACTTGGTTTTGACATTATAAAATGGGAAACTGTAACGAGAAATGCTGTACCTTTAATTTTATCTTGGCCTACCGCTTTGAATTAAATTTTATACACGACCCCAGTTACAGTTCTCTAAAACAGGGTTTCTCAACCTTTTATAACTTACGAACCACTTTCGAAATTTGTTTATTTTCTGTAAACCATTACCATAAAGTACATACCAAAGTGAATCGAGTTAACGCTTATCACTGAAATGAGTTAGAAACTCATTAGTGGTAATGTAATTTGTTCCAAGTGCACACAAACAAATGCTTCCGCCACGCCATTTGATGTTTCACTTTTCACGTTGCTAAAAAGGTTCTTTCCTAATTTGGCTTTTATTTTCTGTGAGTTTGGCATATTGTTTATTTGATAGCTTTGTAGTTTTTTGGCATTATTTTTAGCAAAATCAATTCAACTTCTTGCTCTTAAAGATGCAATATTTCGTTTCTGAAATATTTCTGGACTTGTTTTGACCAATGAAGATTGTTCCAATCATATCCACATTATACCCTAAGTATAATAATAATAATTCGGTGTTTTTAGCCTTTTTTTTCAGGGTCTGCTTTTTTGGCATCCTTCTCATTTCCCACGTTGTATCTGCTTTGCCGATTTTAACTCTTCGATTAGCTCTCCAGACCTTTTTCGTGCATGCCTACAGGAACTGAGGATAGGAAAAATGCATTTAAACAAAGCCAAGAAGATTGTTACACAACTGATGTAGAAAACTGTACTGCACTCATTGTTTTAGTTAGAAAACCTTACCACCTTACGTGGTTTGTAATTTTACTCAACTCAAATAGCTAGAAATGTAAAAACTGAATTAGGTTAGATTTGAACTGAATCTTAGTATAGTTAAGTTCTGTGCTGTTAGACAAATTGGCGTTTACAAATTCTGTACTTTGCATTCTGTGATTGAAGACAAAGTAAACATACTATATACCAAGCTATGTTAATCAAAGAATGCAAAAACTCTCAGTGGTCATAAGGCAAAACCCAAAGTTAACTCACAATAAAAGTGAGCTTCAGTTCCAACTTATTAGAAAAAATCAAAGATGTACAAAAGAAGTCAAAAAGGATTTTTATATAATGGTTTTATGCTATGGCTTATGGCCCAACATAATATCACAATCAAAGCTATAGTGTTCATGTCAAAATTTGTGTCCCTTCTTTGAATGTTTCTGTTGAGAAATACCGCTGTAGGCTAGTTGGATTGTAAAAAAAAAGTTTCATTTTAATTTTTGGTATGGTAAGGTAAGAAAAAGAAAAGAACGAAACACACCAAATAAGACTTATATCGTACAATGTTGTCAGAAAGTTTTTGCTACATGAGATAATAATTTTTGACCATTTCTCATCTTGTTACCATAATATCTGCTTTGGGTATCTATAAATCTTTCCAATCTCAATTTTGCCACGCTTCAAATAAAAGAAATTTATTTTGTTCAACTCCTGAAATAATTCTATCAAGTTGCACCCTGATATTTTTCAAGAACTCCCTCCGCTTTTATTCTATACATCAAAGATCCGATCTTAATCTTGTACGTGTCAAAACAGTGCTTGAGAGCTTCAAAAACAATACTCTTATATTTTGACCCCTATGGTCTAACCAAGTTTGGCAAACTGTATTCTTTTCTCTAGAGACTCAAAAGACTTAAAAATTACAATCTTTGGTTCACTAATTTAGATTACTATAAAAAAAGAAGAAAGGTCACAGAAGCTAACAACTCAAAAACTAAGATTGAGTGTACTACGCAAAGTATGAAGTAAAAAAGTTTGAAACTAAAATGAGAATTTCATTAGAACAAATGAGGGGTAAGTTCGAATCAAAATATAAACAACACTATAAGAATAGCCAGTGGAGTTGGAAGATTCGAGAGAAAATAGCAGGAAGCCAAAAAAAATGCATGGAAGATCAGTAGCTACTTTCAATCAAAAACAAATTTATCCAAACTCTTCTAACACCCATACAGAAGAAAAAAACTAAAACAAAGAAAGTAAAGAGCAAAAGAATACAGAAAACAGAAGGATAATGACAGGATCTAAAAATAAAAAATTGA
This sequence comes from Ignelater luminosus, assembly GCA_011009095.1. NCBI lineage: Eukaryota > Metazoa > Arthropoda > Insecta > Coleoptera > Elateridae > Ignelater > Ignelater luminosus. The sequence continues at coordinate 19,318 of VTPC01091214.1, forward strand.
GTTCAACTTCAAAGTTAACAAACTTGTGGGAATTTCTAAAAATTAGATAGATACGCAAAGGGAAAATTGAAAAATTTACAAATGGAAAGCAACCTTACGTGAGCAACAAACAGGAATCACGGTATTTTGGAAAAACAATTCACAGTAGGTAAAGAAAGTTGATAGAAAAATCAAATATCTTCAGATGGATTGGTACCAAATACGTTAATGAAAAATTTGATAAATTTTTATGTGAAACTTAGTAGTAAGACAGATTAGCGAAAATATCCGGAAAAGAAGTACACGTATGTTTCGTGTACTCAATAAAAGCTTTTGATAAAATTAAAAGCGATGATCCATGGGACACAATGAGAAATAGACAAGCACGTGAGCAACTAATAAAATGCATAAAGAGCTTATATAATGAGACGAACAGCTACGTTTGAATAAGCAACGAGAATTTAGAAAGCTTTACTAGCTCAGCTGGTTTAAAGCAAGGCTGTATTTTAAGCCCAATATGTTTAATCTAATGCTGGATGAGGCAATTAAGAGATGTAAAGGAAACAAAAAAGAATATACAGTAAGATTTTGGAGAATGCAAAAGATTAATATTACGGAATTCTGCTACGCAGACGATATGGCAATATTGAGAGACTCCGAAAGAAACCTGCAACACAACATGAACCTATTTAATGAGCAAGTGAAGAAAATACACATGGAAATTAGCCTAAAGAAAACAAAAGTCATGGTCATTGGAGATAAACAGAAGGATGATAATATAAATGATAAATGGGCAAAAGATTGAACAAGTAGATAAATTCAGTTATTTAGGATGCATAAACAACAAACGCCCTTAAAACACAGTTCGTTGAAAAAAGAGAAGTTCCAGAATCAGCAAAGTTAGAAGTAGTAATGAAGATAGTAAAGCCCATCCTGACTTTGGGTTGCGAGACATGGACCACTAGCGAAAGACAAAGAAATAAAATAAATGCCACGGAAATGAAATTTCTATGAAAAAGTGAAAATAAAACGAAGAAAGATAAAATAAGAAACCAAGTATATAGAGAACAGCTAAAGAAACCTGAAGCAACCCAGACGATTTAACAAGGACAATGCAGATGGATGGGACATGTCTAGAGGATGAGTGAAAACAGACTTTCTAGAAAAGTGTATGAAGCAAGACCTATAAAAAAAGCGAAGAGAGAAAGACCAAAGAAACCATGGTTTGAAAAAATGAGAAAGGCTGCAGAAGGAAGGGGAATAAAACGGGAAGAAGTGAGAAGAATGGCAGAAGACAGAAAAGAACGGAGGAAAATTTGCAAGAAGGCAATATAAAGGTAGATAGGCTTTAGGATTAAGTAAGTAAATAAGTAAGTTTATGTGAAGCTGGAATTCATAGAAGGTTAACAGTGGCGTATTGGCCGGAACAGTGTGAAAGCAACGAACATAGAAATAGAACTTTAGTAAAGATGGCTCGTTGCTTGTTGATTCAAAATAGTTTTGAGATGGATCAGTTGTTTATTTGGCATTACATAATAAACCATTGTCCACCTAGTGACCTTGATACCAAAACTCCATACGAGATTTGGTTTGAAAAACTACCCAACGTTAATTACTTCAAAGAATTTGACGTAAATGATATACATAGATTAAAAGGGTACAAGATTTGGTTAAGAGCAAAAGGATGTTTTGAAATTACTTCTGATAATAAGTTACTGAAAACTATAAATACTGCCATACTACTTATGTTCTGTTTGCTACAGTTATCATTTCCAACCTTTTAATTATCTAGAAAGTTTTCCCATAGACAAATCAAAACTTACAAGTAAAGCCTCATTAAATTATTTGTATTAAAAAATCTGTAAAACTGTTCCAATTTACATTGTTCTAAAAAAGATTTATTTAGGTATTTGAATAATTTATTGCAATTTGTATTCTAAGTAAATTTAAATTTAGATTTTAAATGTCAACAAGTTAAAATTAAAGTTACATAGATATCCACGGAAATCTAGGCTTTCAGAGCTAATAAAACAAAATGTTTAAAGTTCAAAGGTAAGATTTTCAGTGAAACATATTCTCTATAAAAAATCGTGAAAGGAAAATCTAACTGGAATTTCTGATCAAAACGTGTTAGGAAAGCGGCGTCTTTCGTAGACAAACATCGACTCCGCTACGTGACATTACGAACATTGCGAAAGCCAGGGTCGTATTCAGTCGGATATAGCAAAGTGCATCTCATCGAATTATGATTTTTGATCAGAGTAACACAATATTAAAAAGTAGAGATTTACAATGTTTCTTTAATAGAATCGTTCTCAATTAAAATTGTGATAAAGTATAGAGCTGAATACAAAGAGAAAGTGAATTTGATAAAATGATATTATTTAGGTAACTTCAACAACAAACATTAAATAAAAATAGAATTAGTAATCGCAGTATTTTAGCAATTACTCTGTGTCATTTTTTAGACTCTACTAACTGTAAAAGAAAGAGCAAGAGCAACTTTACTCATTACCTTAAATTCACCATGACAATCACAATTGCATAATATACGAGGTGTGTGAGAAAAGTAATGAGACTGGCAACCTGTGCTAAACCGGTTTCTTTATCGCTTCCACTTCCTCAGTCCGAGTTACAACTCAGTACAGCTAACACATTATTTTTGACAGCGCCATCGATGAAGTTGTGTTTTTGTTGTGTGTTACAGAAATGGAGCATCGGAATTTAGAGCAACGTTGTGCAATAAAGTTTTGTGTTAAACTTGGTGAATCCGCGAGTGTGACTTTTGAAAAGTTGAAACAGGTCTATGGGGAACAGTGCTTATCAAGAGCACAAGTTTTCCGCTGGCACAAATCATTTTTGGACGCCGAGAACACGTTGAAGATGAACCTCGCTCAGGGAGACCTTCAACTTCAAAAACTGACGAAAACGTTGAACGTGTGAGGGCTCTTGTGAGATCAGACCGTCGTTTAACAATAAGGATGATGAGTGAACAGTTAAATTTAAACACTTCCACAGTGCATCAAATTTTGACAGACATCATGACAATGCTCCGTGTCACACAGCAATTTCCATCAGTCAATTTTTGACCTCAAAACGCATTACTGTTGTTCCTCATCCTCCCTATTCACCTGATTTGAGTCCTTGTGACTTTTTCCTCTTCCCGAAATTGAAACATGTCCTAAAAGGACGTCATTTTGGAACTCTGGAGAACATTCAAAAGACTGTGACCGACCAGTTAAAAGCCATACCAGTTGAAGACTTCCAGCGCTGCTACCAAGAGTGGGAACAACGACTCCGCCGGTGTATAGCTGCCCAAGGGAACTACTTTGAAGGGGATAACATTGTTGTTTGGAAAAAATAAAAACTTTGGTTAGTATGAAATCAGTCTCATTACTTTTCTCACATACCTCGTATATACAGAACATATATTTGTCCTTGTACGGAAACAGCCTTGTAGCTTGGTTAGTTAGTACGTTATTGTAGTTAACCAAAAAATTTAAGTTCGAGGTTGAAAAGTTTCTTACGTGTACTAATGTTGTAAAAAGGTCTTAGCGCAAAAAATCCAATGATTATTTGAAAAGTAGAGCACTGACCTGATAGACTAAAGTAAAAAGTTGTGACATTACAGTGCATTAAACTATTTGCAAAGCTTAAACTACTTAGATAGTAGAATGACCTAGAAAAAAAAGCAAATATGGTACACTAAGGTCAGATGATCTAATTATCAGCTCAGTTGGGAAAACCTTGTTTGTGTATCCACTAACTTTAGTTTACGAGGATAATTTGGAAAGTTCTCGGAATGACCTACACGCAGTACTAGTAACATCAAGTTGTTAATGTCATTTTAACATTTTATCTTTCAATAGACATCCAAAAATTTATTTCATTGTATTAACTCATTCTGTGTGAAACAAGTGCTCGCAAAGGACGCCAGACGTGTGTTGTCAAAATGAAGAAAATAGAAGTTCGTTCAGTAATTAAGGTTTTTGTTTTGGAAGGTTTATCGACTATGGAAATTCATGAAAGTATTGAACGAGTCTGCACCGTTATTTTCCACTGTTTTAAAGTGGTCTACCGAGTTTAAGCGTGGCCATACCAGTGTGCTTGCAGATAGGCGATTGAAGCCTGGAGAGTTAGCTAAGGCTGCCGGCGCGGCGTTTCAACTGTACGCGTTTACCATATTAACACAGGATAAGGCAGTGAAAAAACTCTGAGCAAGATGGATGTCGTATTTGTTGACCGTCTATCAGAAACGTATTTGACTGCAAATATCGTAAAGTTGTTTAGACTATTTCAACAAAGATAGGGAGGATTTCTGCGGTGATTTGTAACTATGGCTGAAACTTGGATCCGTGACTATATGTATACCGGAGACAAAAGAGCAGTCTATACAGTAGACAGAAGTTGGTTGTTTAGCTCCAAAGAAGACTAAGTCGATTTCATCAGCTAGTAAGGTTATAACGTTGGTATTCTGGGACTCAAGGAAAATACTTTTGATTGATTATTTGGAAATGGGTCAAACCGTTACTGGAGCGTTACTATGCAATTCTTCTAGACAAATATTAAAGCAAAAAGACCTGGTTTATCGAAAAAGACAGTGCAATTGCAATGGCTAAATTGGGCGAATTGAAGTATGACTTGTTGGAACATCCATCCTATTCTCCGGATTAGCACCATCAGACTTCTACCTTTTTCCAAATTTAAAAAAATCTGTAGCTGGAAAGCATTTCAAAACAACGAATAAATCATTGCAGAAGTGAACACCTATTTTGAGGAGCTTCTGAAAGATCATTGCAAGAAAAGAGTAGAATTACTGGAAAAACATTCGATCAAGTGTATTACTGATTCAAGAGATTATGTTGAAAAATAGACTATGTTCTTTCATTTTAATTGCTAAGACTCTTCAAATTATCCTCGTATATTGAAATTATTGCCTAAAGCTTGCTCTTCAATTGTTGTGTGGTGACCAGAGATCCTTAAGATACTCTACCTTATGGTGTCCAAAAAGGCTTAAGTATGCAGAGGGAATAATTGTGATTGTCAAATAGTAAATACAAAATGTTTTGCCAGCTAAGTATTCTCATGTCAAAACGGGCGTTGTCGCCAAAGCAAAGAGTGATAAAGAAAAGGAGATCTTCCAAGGAAAGATTTGACAAGCATTTTTTTGTAATTTTATCAAACGAACAAGAAGTAAGCGATGGCAATAATAGAAATCAAGACAAATATAGATAGTAAATTTTTTCAACTGCCTGGGGTTATTGTAGCTACTTCTCCTAGTAGAGTTGCTGATATTATAAAACGTCTTCTCCCAATTACAATGTAATTCTTGATCTACCGCTCCAACACTTACCTAAGAAAACAATTATGTGTCTCTGTAATGCTTGTCTTCTTTTTTCACAAAGTAGTTATCTACCGATAAGTCTATTGTCAACGATATGTCCAGAGTTATTGAAAAATCCATTAATACTCGTCTTGTACACATTACAATACTGCTCAGCTAGCACACAATTAAGGTCTTCAAATTGAATTATACATCATCGTTTTTTTCAATACACGTCAAACGAGAATTTGACAAGGTATGGACTACGTATTTAGATTGCTGTCAATTAGTACACAAGAATCTTTGCTCTACATTCTTCGTCTTTCAAGGTCCTACTCTAAAGTTTATTCATTTTAATATTTACGTGTACGACATGCCGGATTTGTTTACCTTAGCAATATTTGCAGAGCACACTAATTATAACCCAGCACGCTAATATCAACGACACTTCAGTTAGCTTATGGCTTACTCAAGGGCATCTTTAGCTAGCCAGAATATCCACTAAACAGTTTCTCTTAACTAAACTTTAATGCACCTAAAATTGACTGGAATCTTGCCAATTCCAAATATTGAGGTGTTTATCTTACAGTTTACGGAATATCCAGCAATATCAAGAAATCAAATGTGTTGACTTTTCTGAGTTGATAAAGGCTATTGTAAAACAAACCATTTTAATGAGATATATAGCGACTTACCTACACTGAAATGTTCATGTTTAAAAAATTTTAGATGATAGAAATAATGAGGTAAAACAAGCAAGGCCAAGAACATTTAATTTATGTGTCTTTTAATCAGTATCTTTTCTGGCTCTTGAAAAAGTGGACTTAGGGTAGCAAACCATAATCAGAATATTTCCATACAAAGCATCTATGGGAATTGACATTGATTTTGCTATTGAAATCCGTAGCTGTTAAATAGCAAACTCAGTGTAAATATACGACAGGAGAAGTCTGATAAGTAAAAGTGAAAAAAATAAATGAGAAAGAGAAAAAAAGTATTTATGAAATTTTATTTGCTAAAAGGCCAATAGAAAGAAATAAAGCACGAGAAACTATTAAGAAAATAAGAGAAACAGCAGCATAAAGTAAGAGACGCAGAGACAAGTTGAGTTACAGAATTGAAAAATATTGAAAAGAGGAAAGTAAACCAGAAAAGGCGGAAAAAATAAATTATAATATAAAGCCTACTTAGGCTTTACGCTAGGCGCTACCTAAATAGACCACTCCCGTAAAATGGGCATACTGTATTTATCTTAAATACAAACAAGAAATAGTATTAATACCATATTTCTGAGACTAATAGCATGCTCTTGAAAACATATGACTTTCATTATCAGTAAGTCCCTAGAATTCAAGTAACAGATTCAACATCATAATTTTTTTGGAAATTTAAAGTTTTTCTCTTCATTGGATTTATTCCAACCATTTCTTGACCTTTCTATTGAATAAAAACATTCTTTGACTTCTTCCAGATTTTCAGATTGCTGAGTACTATAAGCTTAAATGAGGCTATCACATAACCAAAAACGCAAAGCTCAAAGTTGCCAAATGTTGATCCATATTCTACGACCTAGAATATACGTTTGTCTTGCGTACAGTAAAGCTAACAAAATTATGTCAAAAATCGACGTTTTTTAAAATCACCTTTGGAGATTCTTGATAGACACTTACAGTTGGCAAAATAACAGTTAATGGAAACGATTCTTTTTATTTCCATTAATTTGATGAGCTCTATCAAACTTGAAATCGCTGTTTCCTTGTGATGACACATCTGGAGAAGAATCCAATCAAGGTTTATCGTCTTCAAGGGACTAACATAATAAACATAAATATATAAATTGTTCTTTAACGATTTTTTTTGCCGTTTTGCCTAACAATCAGAAATTTATAGAAATGAAAATATAATATTACAGTTATCATGTATAAAGAGAACAAACTAAAAATTTACCTTGGGCAAATAGTTAGGTTAGGTAATTCTTTCATTCGTGTTTAACCACCTTTGAGAGAAAGTTTGTTTTGGCAACAGATTTCCTATTGGTACGTCATACTATTTTCACCCGCCTTGTTTCAAAATACTGAGGGTCTGTTCGAAGAAACCTTGCCGAGGTTGGTTATTTTTTCATGCTTTCTTTCTCAGCAAGTCAAGAAATTAACGTATTTGATTTTCTTGTTTTTCCCATGGAATTTAAAATTATTTGATATGCCTTAAAACCTCTTTTAAGGAGATTAATGTTTTGTTCTCTACAACAATTGCAATAGCCAAAACAGCTTTATTGTTCTTGCCATTACACTACAGCGTATCTTTACGTACAACTTTTTTAGGTACGATTTTCCGATTAAACGAAGCATATCTGTAAAGAGTGAAGTATGCAAAAAGGCCTAAGTGCCATCAAAAACACGAAATATGTTACAAGTTCCTTATGGCACTTTACACCCCAAACAGACTCTGAAACTTAATAATTTCTCTATGCTACAGCAACTACGTAACGTCTAGTCTCTTATGTAAGGATTTAATTTTGTTTTTTACTTTTCTCATGTAAAATGCTTTTACCTTTTACGGAACGTCTATCAAAATCCACACACCCACCGCAGAGTGCACTATAATGATGCGCTCTTTTTACAGCCTCTATCGTTTTTCAAGGTAGAATTTCAAACAACAGTAGTGTAAAATTGATTACCAAAAACTACTAGTGAAATTTCCAAAAACTAACTCTAAATCATTATTTAAATAAGACGAATGGTTTGTGTGGTCGTAAAAGATTTGTTCTCCATTCTTAGTGGACGAAAATGATAAATGAAGACTTTCCGGAATATTATAAAGAAACGAATAATATAAAGGTCAAGATTTTATACAATGCTTTAGAAAACCAAAAATACGTTGTATAACATACTAAAAAGGAAAAAATTGTCATGTTCTCATCTTTTATAAAGAATTCATTCAAGTCGAGTAAAGTGAAGAAAGGCAGTAATTTATTAACTCCAGCTGTCTTTTTCTTTTAATATCTACAGACACAAATTCATTTAATGCACGTCCTTTTGTGGCTAGGAAAATAAAATCAAAGAGATGTATGTAAATCTAAAACGCTTTAAACGTACAGTTGGACAGGAATTTGTAAATTCTATACGCTTCCAGTTTAAACCGCATTCTCTGGAATATTTCGTTTTTTTTCCACTCTCAGCATCAGGTTTAGTAATCTAAAAGTTAGTCAAATTGTAATTGCAAGTACAGCTACCCATACACATTCCTACATATACACCTACGCGATTCTCATCAAATATCATACGAAATGCTCATTGGGAAATGGAACATGTATCTAAATCGAATTTTGCGCTAGTTTGTGACACTCTAGCTATCAAAGGTAGGCAATTTGCGAGAATTGCTATCCACATTTCACCAAGTTATAATAATTTGGCGTGCTTCCGGTAAATCGAATTTTCATTACCAAAAAATATAATTGCAAGCGGAAAACCAGGCTTGAATGTAACTTTTTTATTGGGCTTTTTACTGTTATTATTTCAAGAATTTAGAGTTTTCACTGAGTAAATTCTTGTTAACAGCTACCATGAGATAAATTTAATTTTGAGTTTCGCAGGCGGTTATGAACTTTTTTTATTTAATAAAAGGTAGTGGAATAATTATGCAAAAAAGAACAAATAATATTCAGTAAGCTAAAAACGATCTTTGTGTTTTATCGCGACTGATCAATATTTGTAACAAAAGAAAAAAACGTGTAACTTACAGGAAATGTACAGTTTTTTAGGTCCCAGGGGAAACATTTGTCATTTTTTTGTTTTATCAAGCATATCTAAAATTGATGCTGTGCGTGAATGTAATCAAATTCTTAGGAATAAAAAGCTTGTCGCCTACATAAACGCGCATGGAGGGCATTATTGGTTTACCAAAAGATATAGAACTGGTTTGGTAGGTTCGCTTTGAGTTAGTGTTTTCAACTTACTGTTTCTTTGACTTAAATGTAAGCTTTTACTTTTGAAAGTTAGTAAGATTTATAACAAAAAATAAAATTGCACGAAAGGGAATTATATTTAGCAATATTTAGAGGTTCATTGTATTAACACAAAAGAAATGAGTTTTGATTTGTTTAATGATAGCTTCTAACTACTCGGTTTCTATCTAAATCTTGAGGTAAACACATTAAATTATAATACCACATGTAATTAGTATTCACAGAGTCAGACACAAAATATTTGACAATCTATTAACGGAATACTAAACTCTACTGCAGACATTAGTTAGAAGACGACCATTTTGCGGTAATTAGAATTTGGCTGTTCAAAGCAGGTACTTAGTATACCCTTATATTTCCTAAACTCTTGTCTAACCGCCAATTCCACTAATGTCGTAAAGCGGTACTGTAGTGAAAACGACTGTGGTGCTAATGTTTTGGAAGAGGCTAGCAAAGGTCATGACATCGTCTATTTGAAGTAAAGCAAAAGTCGATTTCTAGACATATATAATCGAGGACACAATTTTTTACAAGTTTTTACACAAGTCTTTACATCAACATTCTTTAGAGCGGCTGTTTAAGTCTTCTCCTAAGTGGGATTTTCATTACGCTGATAATTCCATATACCACTGCAGTTTAAATAGTTTTTATTAAATTTTGAATTGTTTTAGGAGCAGATATATTTTTCAAGCAGCATTTTATGTTTGGGATCTAAAAACAAAGGCGCTTAACTAGAAGAGACTGAGTGTTAATCTTCTGGATGACGCTAGCAAAGAGCACGACATGATCTGATTTTTGAGTCGAGAAGTTATCCATCAAAAGAGAACAAAAACATATACATCGTGTTTCTTAATAAATTAGATGCTGCATTTTTGATAACATACAATTTAACTTCTTGGGATTCGAATACGATGTGTCTTAAATAGTTCTTTTTGAATTTGACAAATCAACACATTAAAAATTCTTGGTAACCTAGACTGTCTATAGCTCTTAATAGAAGGTATAAGAGAAGACTGCAGTGACTCATCACACTTTCTATGTTATTTTAAGTTTTAAAAAACTATGGAAAAATCTTCTCAACGGGTGTATTTTGTTTTATAGTGTCCATGCTCAAAAGCAGAATAATACATTCGATCCTGTTGGCAAAACATATACAGCCAGAATGTCTTCAGGGTAGATTGCTGTGAAATCTATAGTTGACAAACTGCTGTGGAAACTTTGTAAACGAGGATTTTGACTGTGATAATGACATAATCATCATACCACAAGAAAACATCAAACTACAATCCGGAAGACGATGCAAATGGCTTTGCATAGATTATGCGTAAAGATTTCTCAATTCATCCCAAAATAACAACACCAACAGAAGAAAGTTAGAGGGATTCGGTCCTCTTAGCTTTACATACTGAGGAACTGATAATTCAAGTAATTGTTTTGGAGTGATCCCGAACTGCAGACTAACCTAGAACCAACACATTATCAGAGTGCCAAAGAAGACGTATTTTGTGGTGGTAAGACGAATGTAAGAAAAAACCTGTAGACTTAGACCTAGTGCATATGTGTTATAAATTAGAATGATCAGACCAGCGTTAACATATGCAGTCTTGATAGGGTGATCCAAGACGCCACAAACAAACACCAAAATTAAACTAATCTTTCTTCACTTAATCTTGTGATAAAAAAAGAGGCAAAGAGACTCTGCATAAACTCTAGAACATAGGCAGTTTAAGAATAACAAGCTTTGGCCATTGCTCAATCTAAAAAAAGATAGCTAAACCTGTCTTTGACGTGAGATCAGAATATGTTATCTCAGCAATACACCCAAACAAGAATTTTTTGGAAACCCTGGACAGAGAAATTTAGAACAAAACTAATGCAATTAAACCATCTAAAGGACTGATTTAGTTTGCAGGTAAATCAGATATTCTGGATGGCGCGAGAGCAGACATTTATTGCATAAAACCAAAGATGGAACACTGATTCTTATTAACTGTATAAATAAACGTAATTACATATTTGCAGACAGTCAAGTGATCATAAGAGCGTGGTAGACCGTAATACAGTTAAACTGATTGAATACCATGGCATAGTCATGTTTCGAGTCAAAGCAGGCTATGGTAATTGCCCAAAGTGTTTCCTTAAAGAGGCTATGAACAGATCAATCAAAAATATTGATTATTTTAGAATTGGGCACGGAAACCTATTCATCAATGCACCGTCAAAAAAGAAAACTGGAGATCTCCAAGTAATAAGCAGAATTCGACTAGAAACCACAGCAGAGTTACACATAGGTCATCTAATTATGAGAAATCATCTTCATAATATGAACCTGCCAAATGGTGATCTAGACTTCCGATTATGTGGGGAAGAGGAAAGAGTGGAACATGTCATTGCAAGGCACTATCTTGCCAAAGATTTAAAGGATTTTAGTTTTAGTTAGAAAATCTGCGCATAGGAAAAAGTGACAATTATCAGAAGCAGGTCTGCGTTAGGATGCTTACATTTTTCTAAATAAAACAACTTTGAGAAATCTACAAATTTTGATATCAAACCTAAAGACCGGGAGATATACAATAAAGATGACCTTTCTCGATGACGATGGGTTACTTCTAAAAGCGTAAACCTGTTTTGTGTGTCTACTTCTTAGACACATATAGACCAAAAGATGGAAGTAAATAAATTTTCAATACAAATATTTTAACACGCCTTTCTCTTTTAACTAAACATACATAAGAACTACTTCAAGAATTTTCGATTGACTAACTATAAAATATTTTAATTATATAGAAAGAAGTTCAGGAGGATTTTATGTTTCTCATAATCATGTTTCGTAGTATAAAGCTTCTTTGAAATGAACACTTGACAACGTTACTTAAAATTTAATTGATTTACGTTTTCTAAAAGCTCCTCGAAGTTTGTGCTAAGGTTTCTTTTATATTAAGATTCTCTCTTGTAAAAAATTTCTAATTTTTAAGAATTGATCAGAATTGTCTGCTGCTTAGTCAAACTAAATTGATAATTAAAAAAATGTTGGTTGCGCAGATTGAAGTTGTACTTAGATATGCAGGATTGAGAAATTCTTGGTCTTAAATTAAAAATATCTTTTTCTTATAATTTTTTTGATATAACTGCTGTTAAAAATACTCTGCAAGACTGGAAAATGCAAACTTCTTCTCAGAGAAACCGGAACCCATGTTGTTTGTTGTTATAAAAACTTTCTCCGTCGACAATAGCAGTAGAACATTATTCCGGTGGCTGCCCGTTTAGTGTTTATGGAGAGCCATCGTGTAAGTTCCCGTAAGAAGTTCTCCGAACTTTAGCAGTTCTCATTAGTGCATCCTATATCCACTAACGTTGATATTGTTGTTAGTGATTACCTTCCCCATCAGTATTATCGTGCAGCTTCACGTTGGTAGAAAGGCAAAGATCTAACAGTGGTGAAACACAAACACCAATTAGCTCAATTCATCTGGGTTCTTGAATATGAGTTACTGCACTATTGAACATTGAACATAATCCACAAACTAATTTTTGTCGACGTTCTCATATCAATAACTATTACGACTGATCATTTGGTTATTCTCTAGCATTAGTATTTCTTGTGTTTCTTATTTACAAAAATTTATTTTAGAAAATTATTTGCGATTTATCTTAGATTAATTATTAATTGTTTATTCATGGGACCATTCATTTATTTATTCTATGGTGTAATTAAGCTTGAGCTCGACATTCAAGGCAATGTCTCCCGGGGTCGGCCTTTTTTTGTAATCACTTTATTTACCAATCTAATATGTCACGGCCACTCAGCACTGTGTTAGCCGCGGCTACATCATATATACAGCCACTTTAACATAGATAAAATGTTCTTGAATTTACGAATTCGCAACTATCAAGTGGTATGTTACGTAATGTAGAATTAATTAGAATGATTTCAAAATAACCTCTGACAGTGTTTACCAAATGGCAACAAATAATTTCTTATTTAAATCACTTTCACTGTGCTTGTTAACGTGTGTAAATTTGAAATTTTACCACAGTCACCTAGAATTGATTTTAATTATTTTGGCAAAGTTTTCATTTCTGAAGGAAGCCTAACATTGAGCTACTATAAGTGAGTGAGAAAACGAAACCCGACCCTGTCTGCATTTAGCTCTCTTAGGAAGGTTAATGGAGGCCATCACTTGACCCGTGCTATCATACACAGTCATTTACAAAATTAATATCCCAGTTACAAATAAATAAATAGAGAGACTAAGTCCTGCATTGCAAAAGAATATTTAGTTGGCAAACAAATATACCCTACAAGAAGATTAAAAGCTAATAAACAAGCTTTTATCAATTGAAATCGAGACATTACTTTTGCAGGTGACTAGCTTTTTTGAAAAAGCTAACAGAAGGCAAAACCAAATTTGGATTTTGGTGGGCCATGAGAAAAGCTATGTAAATCAGCCCGAATTTGCATTTAACTTAGCTTTACTAAAATTTAATAAACGGCAAAGCCTAGTCTTTAGCTTTTTAAAAAAAAAGAATAATGGAGAACTAAATCTGACCTACCACAGCTGACGGGCCGTAGAAGACGTAACCCAACTTGTGTTTGTATTTAGCTCTTTTACGGGTAATGGAGAATGAAGCACGAGAAGTGCTTGTATCTAATTCTTTTAAAAAGTTTAATGGAGGAAGAAAAGAAGAAGAGTGGCCAGACAAGGTATTTGTATTTACCTTGCTCAAATACAGCCGCGTTTATATTTAGCATTCTTTAGTAGTAGAAGGAAAGACTCGACCTTGGACCGAAAGACGGAGCCAGACCCTAATTGTATTTAGCTATCTTAAGTGTAATGAAAAACGAAGCCCGGCCTTCGACTATCGCAGATGGACCGTAGCACGATCGGTGTTTGCATTAATTTTTTTGAAAAAGCCAAAGGAGAAAAAAAGAAGAAGAATGCTGTAGTGGGGTGTGGTCAGGCTAGGTGTTTGTATTTAGCTGTCTTAAGAAAGGCAATGGAGGGCGAAGCCTGATATTGAATCATCGTTAGTCAGCCGATTATGTGCATGTTAAAACGATTGATGGAGAGCAAAGTCTAATATATTTTTGAATTTAGCTCTCTTAGGGAACGGTAACAGAAGACAAAACCCTACCTTGGACTAACGCAGGTGAGTCGTAGGAGGACGCAGCCCTACCTGTGTTAGTATTTACGTTCCTTAAAAGGTCAATAGAAGAAGAAAAGAAAGAGCGAAGAAGAAGAGAAGAAGAAGAAGAAAGACGTTAACAGCCGTGAAGCGGCATTGAGAGGGCCCTAGAGGAACCTGTGTTTAGATTTTAAAATTACTATGCACCTTTTACGTCTAACATACCAAGTTTTGCAGAACAAATATGAGCAATGGGAGCAATTTTTGTACACTTGAGAACACTTGGTTTTAGCTTTTAGTATATAGTTTTAGACTTGAAGTGTTTGTCTTTTACCAATTACATCACAACCTGGAAAAATCCAAAAAACGAGTTTTTTAAATTAATTGTTTTCAATTAACTCTTTTTGGATCTTTAAATCGTTAGTCTTTTTTATTTATAAAAGGAAAATATTTAAATATATCTTAGTTCTACTATATCTATCTCAGGGTTTCGTAAATCAAATTAAATAATCCTAGAAAAGGAGCTGACGGTTTTTGGGAAACAAATGAGCATGTCCTGTGTTTTGTATCGATTTGTTATGGAAGTCCGTTTTGTATGCGTTTGAAAAGTCTAACTAACATGGTTTGCAGATGTATCTGAGCAACTTATAAATGCCGATTCTAACGCTCTTTCGACTCTGATGTTATTAACCAAATTTGTCTATGACAAGGACGATACGACGTTGTATCTAACTGAAGGCTGGAGAAAACAACGTCTTCCCAACAAAAAAATGTTGCTTGCTTTTGCAATATTTTTTAAAATGAAGTTCAATCAACTTATTTTCTCGATTATTTAGGTTTTTCATATGTTCATATTACATATGTCCACCTGAAACTTTAGGGTTGCCGCTTCCATCTGTTATCCATTACAAACCTGTTAAGAACCAACTTCTTAAGATTCTGAAATGAAGTAAGGAAAAGCTAAGCACGATACTTGAAAGAATTGCAGGTTGTCTTCAGCAAAACGTTCATTTGAATGCCTTATCATTCATGTTCATTCTCTACTTTAGATGTGCCCAATTTTGGTAGACACGCTCCTAGAATCGTTATAATACATTTTTGTAAAGTGGTTATCACAATATGGAAGCATTCGATGTCCTAAGAATTTTCCAATTTTTCCTGAAGTGTCCTGCATTTTTCTTTCGCTTATCTTTAACAACTTACTGTCTAGACTTCAACAAGCAACCATTCTCAGTTCTCAAGCCTTTCTCATTAATTCTTTCCCTTTTAGGGTTTATGATTCAACTGGTTTCATGGTTTATTAAATTTCTAATCCTGCACCATCCAACTTGTTAAGTCTACCTGAATTGCTAAAAGGGCATGTTTGTTGTAATAGTCCATCGATAAAGGTAAGTGAACGGAAACTTGCCAATTCACCTTTTTCCTTTAAGTCGTGATACACATAGTTTATAAGTAATTAAAATTCATTTAGAGTCTGGCTATATTTTGGCCAATGGTCAAATCGAATAAAATCGTATCAGACATGCAGAAATCAGTATCTCCATTAAGCTTAGAATCTCAGTTAATTCAACTCTTTACTCAACACGTACTAGAATTTATTTAAAGAACATCCCAAGCAAAACCTAAATTATTCAAAATGTACTCCTCTCTGCACATGCCATAATTTTTATATTATGTCTCAGACCAAGAAGCAATAAACAATCCACAAAGCCTGCTAAATATACAGGAGGTTTAATTTATTATTTTTAGACTTTTCCTATATTGATGTAATTTGAACTGGATGTCGGGTTGAACTTCAATTTACTTTGATTGTTATGTACAATGGCTGGCGCCCACAATAAGATCAAGCGTCTTTCTTCGCTTTCTTCAAAGTTAGATTTGCAGTCTCATATGAAACAGTCAAACATAGGTAACTAACTTTAGTTTTGGTTTTGGACGTTATCTTAGATAAGTACAAAACTCGTGACAACAAATAGAAAAGGACCAATGAGAAGAAGATTTTAATAGAATCGCAAGACAAAATTAAAAAAAAAATGAAAATTGATGAAGATTTCTTTTATTCCAAACAAATAAAAAATTTTCTAATTAGTAGTTAATAATTATCAAGCTGTGTCTTACATACCAAATGCCAATTTTATAGTATTTAAATTGTATGTAATTTTTATTTCAAGGTAGTTTTCATATAATTCGCAGAGTTTTTCAAAAATAAGCATTTTCTCATTTATTACGGGATTTACTAAAATTTTTAATTAGTTTAATTACCGAGTAAATTACAGATCTGTCAACACAAATATATGACATTCCAGCAAGCAAGGGTTGTGGTTCACCTAAAGGAGTGTCCAGCACGCCAAATGAGGTTTAACCAAAAAAAGACCTTTAGCGAAACAAACAGTAAAGATATTTGAAAAAGAACAGCAAAATAATTAAACAGACATAAACCATTTGTTTTATTCAGAATACAATAGGAAAGCGTAATTATAAAACACAAATATAATATCACCTTCCCCTTCATAAAGCCGTGTTATCAAGAATTATTAGTCACTTTGTCAGGACATTAATAAAGGACGGTTACAATATGGCGACGTCGACCGCACATATCACATTTTCTTAACCCGACGCTTGGCAACGAGACTCCACATTAATACCAGGACGAAAATATTTAGGAAAAAGGTCAGCTCATTTCCTTTAAATATTCCAGTTAGTTTGGTTAAGATCTACCTTTAAGAAATACTCTGTTTTATGAAATTCTTTACACAAGAAATATTGTCAACGTGGAACTTGGCTTCTTCGCATTTTCGCGCTCGGATACAATGTGAAGATACAGCAATTTATACGGAAAAAGAAAAAAATTAAACTGAAACTGGAGAAAACATAAGATAAGGCGACGTTCTATTTTTACAGTTTTGCCAAATACACTTGAGAAAAACATTTTTGATGAAATACGCCAAAAAAACAATATCGAGTTACTAATACGTTTTATTTTTGTCAAACAAAGAATTTTGTCGGCCTTAAAAGGTACTGTTTCTTTATAAAGAAATAAAGAAAGATTATATGCACACTTCCCTTTAAATAAATTTTGACATGAAATTGAAATCACACATTATATGCCACCCTTTTCGAGTTGTGGTGCAGCATCAGATGTTTGTGTATTCGTAAAATGTTCTGGCAACGAAAAACGTTCACGGAATACGCAAGATAATTTTTCTTGAATGAATAAAACGTGACACAGCCTTGTTTTTCTCTTGGGAGGGCCCTTTCACGATAAACACTTTAGGATAATTAGATCTCTGTGGTAGTTCCAATCGATTCCCAATGTAGCCGCAATCAGCACGGCAAATTACAAGCTAAATTCATATAAAATGTACGTCCTAAAAGTAAAAGATTAAAAAGAAATGTTTTAGTCTATTCATTTTTATTTCGAATGTTCAACCTTTTATGCGCAGACCGTTCACTTTTTTCAATAAACAAAAGAAAAGCCTATAATTTTCGTGATTGTTTTTCTTAGTGTATGTTTTTCGATGGTCGTCAAAGTTTACGATTCTTGCTTGAGATACTCATCGATTCTTTGGGAAGTTTTTGTAATCTTGTTTTAGGTGAAGGATGAAGTACATTCTAGATAAAAAATATTTGTACAAAACCGTTGTTTACACCGATCCATCCAAATATCTTTTCTGGTTAGAAATTCAGAAAAACTTCTAAAAGAACCATTAATTTCAGCTTTATAATAAATTAAATTTTTGTATACTTACATCAGTATTACATTAAGGAAATTATTTCACCACAAATTATTATTATTATTTGATCTTGCTGTAAACTAAGCAGGAACCTTCCAATTAGTTTGCATTATAATTATGCAGAATTCTCGAAATAAAGATGATGCTAGACGGTCTAGCAGCCACAAGTAAGATGTTTGGACGTAAACGGCAGATCCAAAAAACTAGAACATAATGCGCAACCACGATCGTGGAAAAAATTCATGAATAAACCACAAAAATTTGTTTTGTTGCATATAGAAGCTTTAAAACTTGATAAGTATTGCAAATCAATTACATAGTCTGATTGCGACTTTTTTAGACTCATTCGGTTTATCCTTTTTTATTCAAAACCTTTCAAATTGTTTGGATTTAAGGTCAACTTGACAATTCTTATCGTCCATCTTTGAAACATGATGTCAATAAGTCCGATTCTTTAAACGATTCAGCTTTCCAAAATACTACCTTTCAGGCTAAATATTAAAGCATTAACACTGCTCTAAAGATGATAGACGATAAAATACTAAATTCTAGCAATTAATAGTTCCATGTAAGATGGCGTCCTGTTGCAAGAAATTCTAGACATGTAAAGACACTTAGATCACCTTTTGGTACAGTACAAGCTGTAGCTGCTTTACTCTTAGACAGAACACCAGGTGAGTTTTACAAAGCTATTAGCAATGAAGAAATTATATTTTTGATAGTAGACCAAACAAACCGGTTCACTTGTCAGACATTATTGGTAGGGGATGTTGGATAAATCTACCACTATTACGAGTTTTATTGTTATGATAATTCTGAAGCTTCAAAAAGAGGCTGGTTATAATAAACTCAGCATTTGCTTGATAAACTAATAGCTAGTTACCAAAGCATATACATTTCTGAAGAAAACGTACTGTGAATGGACAAAACTGTTCTTGCAGAAGAAATATAAATACTACGACGTGAAACTGTTCAAGCTGTGCTCAGGTCTCGTTAAGATTCATGGGCCAAGTAACGCCTGAAAGTATTGCTCTGCTTCTAATCAAGGGTATTCTAAATGGAGAACGATTTAGTGACCAGTCTGCAAGGCTTGTTGGCAACGATTCTTTTGTGCATAATTTTGTTCTTCGTTCCTGAAGATGCTTTAAATAAAGCAAGGAAATAACCGGCAGCAAAGATTGTCCCAGTGAAGAGATGTTATTTTGCGAATGGACAAAATCTGCTGATGGTATTGTGTGATAGATCGGAATTTTGGCGCTTCAATGAACAGTGATAACAATCGGTTTGGATAAAATTGCGAAAGCAATTTCAGATTTAGGATTTAATCTACGGGTTGAATTGACCATAGTAGTTGTTTGTACCCAAAATGAAAAGTAAAATAATAATAATGTTGTATAAGTCGTTTTTATCATTTCAAATTACAAAAACGAGAAGTTTATCGTGTACGTAGTCTATGAGCTTAAACACATTATCGAAGATGCCACAGAAGATAGCTCGCTCTTCAAAATGGAGAAAAATATACAAGTTCCAGTTTTAGACGTTCTTCCTTCTGTTTGCTTAAGCTGACTTTGTTAAATAATAAAGAAACACAACCGATGGTGCTCCAGTTCAGTTGCGGAAGAATGTAAATAAGATGGATATTCCAAGAAAACTATTTGATAGGAAAAAATGTGTAGCTTCTGATATAGCATTGGTTGTTACAAATTCTCGTACTTGTCAGAAGACTTTTTGAGATTAATATCACTAGCTATGAAAGTAAAAAAGCAAGGATATTTCTTTTTCTCTGAGAAAATATTTCATCAGATAACAAATTTGAAGAATTGCAAATTTTATTTTAATTACAAAACTAAAGAGTAATGTTGAACCCACTGTTGAAATGATTATGAAGTTGATAATTTTGGACAACTGAAGAAACATTTCAGCAATGGTGAAGATAAATAAAAACCGGCTTTGTATATTTCAAGATTGGATCCGATCCTGATGAGATCACTTTTTACTTCGTTCAGCCTTTTCGATCTTGGTCTGCCTCGTCTTCTTCTACTTGCTGGTTCCCATTCCATTAAGGCATATATTATAGATGTTGGTCTCACTCTCCACACATGCCCTAACCACTTCACTCTTTGCTGTTTTATTCTTTTTACTATGTCTTCTTTAATTTTTTGTAGTAGTATATGATTTATTCTGTATACTTTTCTTTCTAATATCCTTAAATCCTCCTCTTGCTTCTTTGTCATACTCATGGTTTCGGCAGCATACATTTTTATGGGTCGAATTATTGTTTTACATATTTTTATTTTTGTGTTTTTTTCAAGTACTTTGCTTTCTAATAATTTTACATTGGCAGGTATAGCTCTGTTTACTTGCATTATTTTTTCTTTAACTTCAGCTTTTCTTTTTCCATTACCTGTTATCATTACATCTATGTATTTATAGCTGTTGACTCCTTTGAATTTGTATTCTCCAATTTTGACCCTGTTATTCTCCAGTTGCATACCAATTCTTATTATCTTAGTTTTATCTTCATTAATTTTTAAATCTATTTTAGCACGTTTGTTTATTATTTCTTTTACCATATCTTCCATAATTCTCCTTAACTACTATATTCTTCTTAAAACATACTCTAGTCTTAGCTGACAACGCATCCTCTTGTTTAATTCTTTGGTTAACTTCAAATTCTGCGGTTTCTCCTTTTTGCGTTTGATGGTCATTACTGTTCTTTTCATTGTCATATATATTAGTTTTCTTAGTTTTATATGCACCCCTAGCTCTTTTAATGCATTCATTAGTTCATTTCTTTTGATTGAATCGAAGGCTTGCTTAAAATCAATAAATAGAAGTTCAATGTTCATATTATACTCATGCGTTTCCTCCACGACTTGTTTTACAATGTGGATAACATCAGTTGTAGATTTTCCTGGGGTAAACCCACATTGATATTGACCTAATGTGTTTTGTATTGCTTGCCAACCTTCTCTATAGTTATTACATATTTGTTGATCTCCTTTTTTGTGGATTGTTATTATTTGTCCAGTCTCTCATTCTGCAGGCATTTCTTCTTCATCCCATATTTGTTTGATGATACAATGTATTTTCTCATGCATCTATTCTCCTTCATATTTTATAAGTTTTGTGTTTATATTGTCTCTTCCAGGTGCTTTTCTATTCCGGTCTTTACTGATTGCTTTTTTAATTTCTTTTAATGTTATTTCTTCTTCCATAATATTCTCTCTTTCTAGTTGTTCATAAATTTTCTTTCCACTTCGTTTTCAGTTGGAGCATATACGTTTAAGACTAACCTATTAAAAGGTTTCGCCTTTAGTCTAACATAGGCTATTGTTTTGCTAATTGATTTAAATTCTATTATATTGTCTTTTAATTTTCCCATAATAAAGAAGGCAATCCCATAATGTACTTGTTTTTGTCCACCTGAATGGAGTAATGTAAATGTTTTTTTGTTTATTTCTCCCTGTCCCATCCATCTTGTTTCTAGTATCGCGGCTATGTCTACCTTGCATCTTTGAATTTCCTTTGCAACTTCCCGCATTTTACCTGCTGCTAGCATTGTTCTAATGTTCCACGTACATGTTTTCATTTTGTTTTTTTCTTTGTTTTTCTTATAATTTTTGTTCTTCCTTTTATTTTGCTTTACTATTACGCTGTCTGTTATTTGTTTATTTGGTTTCCTTGTATTTTTGTTACTATTTGCATTTATTTCATAGTCCTTTTCTTGCTTTCTGAGTTTTTTGGTATTTTAATTAATTTCACTCTTCTTCTATCCTCCTCAGATGGTGATAGTTGGCTGTCTTTTCTTCCTTTGCTTTGTTTTTGTTTCAATTTTTCACTATTTTCTTCTATTTATTCTATTTATACACTTCATCATATATATCAAAATTTTGTCGTATACTAATCTTGCCTTGAGGCCTTTATTTTTTGCTATATTCAGATGTTCCATTAAAGCTAATCGTTTCTTCAGTATCTCTTTGAAATAATCTTCAATAACATTTATTTTAATTCCTTTAAGTTTCTTTGCATTTTTAAATTCCATGACCTGAATTCAATTAGCACACGACTATCTTTGTTTTCTATTTTAGTATCTATTCTTCTTATTCCGGTGATGTCATCTTTAGGGTTTATTTGTATTTTCAATTTGTTTAGTATGTTCATAATTTTTCTAAATAAATGATCTTCGTTTTCGTTTAATTCATATTCTACTCCATGAAGAATTAATTCTTTTTTCTTATTCCTCTTTTTAAGTTTGCAGATTGCAGATTCCTCCTGACATTTTACAATGTTTTTCAGTTGGTTATTTTCCATGTTTATTACTGCATTTTCTTTTTTTAGATTATCTAAATCTTTTTGTATCATATCCATTTTGTTTTCTATTCTTATGTTTCTTTCATTCATTTTTCCTAATTTAGCTAAAATGGCATCCATTTTATCTTGACTCATTCCGTCTCTGTGCTGTACTTTTAGTTGGAAATGTTTATTTATGGGCTTCTTGCATTTTGCAGTTTAATAGTAAAGATCACAGTTAATTTCTTATATTATTTGTGTCAATTTTTAGTAAAATATCCAAAATTTACCCCTATACATTCGCTTTGGTTAGTTGAGTTTAACTTCCAGGACCGGACTCGTTAAAAGATGCTAAAATTTAAATTTGAAAGTACTGCAATTGTGCAAGCAGTAGAAATAAAGACACGAAACCTTTGTTACGTCCACAGAAGGCATTGTAAGGAAAACTAAAGAAAAAATTGTCTTATATTAGATCACGTTAGTTTTGCGTATGGAGAGACTATCTCTTGGATACAGTGAAGCCTGCCAAAAAATGCTATTCACAAGTGATTTCTTTATTGAGTTCAAAGTGTGTCAAAATGAGATAGCGAGACAAACTGAAATTTGTTTTAAAATTTGAACTCATCTCCCAGACAAAGATTAAGATTAGCAACTCTGTTAGTTATCAAAATGGTTAATTGATGTTGGTATAAAGTCAATGCACAGTTATTCATACTTTCGCGTTTTTGGTAAAAACTAAAACATAGTTGGTCATGTTTTGGTTGTCTGAAATTGTCTAATGTTGTATGCATGCCATTTGGTAATTCGAATAGTAGGACATTTTTAGTAATTTCTGATGTTCCTAATACCAGACAGAGTCAGTTGGTAGGCTGCAAATGAACTTCAAATTATTGACCTTTTAGGAATTTTTTTTACTCTTTTTTTCTAACTCACAAGGTGAAGAAACCAAGCAGTTTACATAGTCTTCAAAACCCACGTCCTCGTTCCAATCGAAAGTAATTTGATCAACAGAAACAGCTGATAGTTAGAAGAATATAAAACATTTCAAAGAGCCAAATTGAAAAATACCCACACGAAGACAGCTGGTATTGATCATATCCCGCCATGTTTTTTTCAAGAATTTAGTCAAAATTACAAAATAAAGCCTTTTATCGCATATCTCTAAAATGGCATGCCACAAGGTCAGGCTTGCAGTAAGCCTATCAGTGACACACGACCAACTAACATTACCGTCTTAGATAAAATTTTAAGAAATGCACAATTGCAAATCCGTTTTTATTTCTTAAACGCGCCAAAGCAGCTTAAAAGGATTTAGAGATTTAGAGGTAGAAGACAGATATTAATTTACTGTAACACAGATTTAAAAATGTCGTCTTACTATTTTATGTCTATTTTCAAGTCTTGATATAGAAAAATGTAAATGGAACATTGGACCAGTCTCTCAACTATGGTAAGGCTAGAATTTGGTCTAAATTAGAAATAGAAACAAATTCACGAAATACCCAAGAGTTGGAAAAGTTTATAAAGGCATGTGTAGAAACTACTTTGATGTCTAGTTATTCAGTAATGAAACCAAAAAAGAAGATATGAAAAGAACAACAAGATAAGTAAAACAAGATGTATCACAGCTTAAAACCAAGTCAATAAGAGAATCCATCAACATGGAAATTATAGGTTAGGTACTCATACTCGTGAAAGGAACTAAAGACATTGATAAACAGCAGTCGCTTCAAATTGTTCGAGTAATACAGCTTCTTTGATAAGTATCTGTATAGTCATCGTACTGAGAGAAATAAATCCCTATGATGCAAACAACCTATTAGGTCAAACTCAAACTCAGAATCAAACAGATTTGTTCTGATTAAAAATTTAAAAAAGAGAAGATAAATACGTTTTGCGCAAGTTCTCACTTGTTTCTGAATGAACCAATTTATTCTAAATATCAATAGATTTTAGATGCCGCTTATAGCCACCTTATGCAAACCTGCAAAGGATCGAACACCGCAAAGATTTTGGCCTCGCAAAGAAAAGTTTGATAATCATTATAGAACTGTGAGTAGCTTTAAACAAATGCCGTCTAAAAGAAGAGGTTTCTAACTGCATGCAGTAACAGTTGCCGTGATTACTATTTTCATGCCTTGTCCTGTCTAGATCTTGGTTTTGTCTTTTTTTGTAGAACTATAAAGCTAATTAGACTATTACCAATCGTAAAGCATTTTGGTCATTTCCAATTTAGGTTGCTTTAAACCCTGATCGATAAGACAAGTATCTTCTCAACTGTACTGATCAACTGTTTCTCATTTAAGAGAAAATCTCAAAAACTAATTTATTATAAACCGCCTTGCTTTATGATCTTAGATCTTACTGTTCAATTTGCGAATTCCTGGTAAATCCAATTAGCGCAAAGCAAAATCTTCTGAAGGTAAGTATACTCATTAAAATTTATGATAAAAATTTGATTTAAGAGTTTAAGATTTCGCAAAACACATACAGTCACAGAAAGCGTTCTACTGATCAATTTAAAATACACATTCCTTTACTTAAGACAGAGTTACCTTTGCCGGTCTGTGGTTGTCTGTTGTATACTCAAGCGTAACTATTTCGTTGATTGATTTTTTAGTAAATTGTTTTTTTAAATTGTTGCTCTCTATTTGTTAAATCTGGAATTTAATCAAAAACTAATAATTTATTTTCTTTCAGCAACGACCCTTTTACAGTAGTGAACAAAATTTTATTTAGTAATGGTTAGTAATTATTATAGACGTTTATAAAACTATTTAAGAGCTGATTATGGGCAGACAAAACAAGTAATTATATTATTGCCTAGATTGATAAGCAACGTAGACTGTAAGTCTTTATAGCTTGTCAACAGAAGCACTAAGAAGTAGTATAGAGTACCCTTGTAAATTGAAATCCTTTCTTTCTTTAGAAACTTTCACACAAAAGATTAAACCACAACTTGAATTATTAAGAATAACAATCATAATAACAAGTTTATTATACCAAGATAGCATTTTTCCTAGGTAATAGATTCTTCCACACCCAAGGCAGCCAAACAAGTTTAATCCGGAGTGCCTAAATTATTTTTTTTATTGAGGACTTTTCACGCTACAAAAGTTGATGCTGATACTAGAATCATAAATACTAAAACTTATCACATGTCTAATAATGGATATGGATGTCTTTGCTAAAACCTTTTGCTAAATATTAAGATTAATAACTAGAATGCAAAACTCATAAAGAGATATAAAAACGTAGCACTGACAATGAAATTTGTGGTACTGGATACCTTCGGAAATGCTGAATATAAATGAGCGAGTTCTGAAATGTTATTCAATAGCTGCAAGTGGTGAGTAGCCTTTTTAAAATTTGATTACTGGCATCAAGCATGTTATTGTAATATGTTGCTCTAAACGTTTTATAAATGTATGTCGTATTAAAGTTTAATTGTCATATTTGTGTATACAAAAACAGAAAACAAAAGAAAAACTAAGCATTAATTAATAATGGTTTATACTTAAAACACTTACAAAACTGAGTTTTTCACTAGTTCTGTATATGTACAAATTATCCATTATTTGTAAAACATTGAAGTTTTTCTCGTTTTTCTTTCTTCTTTAATATGGTTTTTTCCGACTTTAGTTTAATCATTCTAATCATGAAAGGACGTATAAATAAAATTAAATTAGAATGCGCCTTACTACAATGCACATTAAAAATACAACAAAAATAAATGAGATTTCCTAAAAGAAAATTAAATTTATGCCATTACAGATAGGATAGCTTTTTTAAACGTTTGTGGAGAGTAAAATTAGGATCAAAGCTTAGAAGCCGTTTACAAATGACGCCATTTATCAGTGCTTGCTCTATGCCACTTTTTCACGTCCCCTTCCTCAAGAAATACATCAGCAGAAAAGAGAAATACCAAAAGCGAATGAAATATTTAAAATTTGGCAATAAAAAACAAAAAACCTTTTAAAAAAGACAAATTCTAGAAGATTATTTACCTAAATAAACTAGAAAGTTTTGTGACACATTAACATAGCGGCCTACATAAAAAGAGGTATTTCATTTCAAAGGATAACGAAGTAAATTCTTCAGATCTTTTAGCTTTATGCATTTTCTTTCAAACGACAAACCGCATCTAATTAAGGAAACAATAGTTTAAACGTAGTGAAGAGACTGTTTTTATTAACTAATTGATGCATTATTCTTTGTTCTCCCGAATTGCTAGAACGGAATGGCTTTCTACAAATTTAAGTGGTAAAACCTTCCTTTGTTCGCCCTTCATTTGCTCGGCTAAATATGCACTACCGTTTTTCAAGCAGTTTTCTTTTATTCTAAATGCCGCATGAAAATGTTTTTGTTTTAAGTAAATGAAAGCTTTTCCTTTTTTTAAGCCGTTGAAAACTGTATATTTCTTCTTTCTATTCTTATAAAATTTGTTAGGAATTAAGGGGGGCGAAAAAAAAAAGAAAAAGGGAAGAAAGAAAAGAAAAGAGAAAAGACGCGAAGCAAATCTTCCGTTAAATTATATCACAAGCGTGGCATAAATATTAAAGCTTTTTTTAAAAAACAAACTCACCCTTAAATTGATTCATCCGTTTGTAGGGAGACCATCAGCCTAAAAAAAGAAAAGAAATTCATTATAAATGAATAAATAAACCTCTAACGACGCGAAAAGCGTTTTACAACATAAAAATTGATAAACAAAATCCTTAACTCAATTACGAAGTTAAAAGGGGATTTACCCATTTCTTAAGTAAAACATTTACTTAATATATTATTTATATATTTTTTCATTAGACTCTTTTATATTGAAGATAACTTTCAAAAAATGTTTTTAAAAAAGAATAATTGATGTAATTTTAGACACTGTTGATATCTAGTAGATGAAAGCTGTACGGCAAATATTATCGGGTTTCGAGATTGTACATTGTGTTGGTACGTATACATATTAGCGAATATGTACATAAATATAACAATAACAAAGAGCCGTGCTTTAATCCCTGTGGGGCTCCTTTAGTAATACAACAATAGCTGATGTGCTCTAGGCTATTTTAAAACTAATAGCAGGAAATTAATTTCACTTAAAACTTTAGATACAACAAAACCTTGAGTAAAAGCGGTTTGATTAAATTAACTATTACATACTTTCTTGTTTTTTTGCTTTGCTATAAAAATGTAGACGAGAAGGTCTCTCCAAAAGATATTGGCAGGAGATTAAAAATGTCTATTACAACGTGTACCGTTTACTGCTATAGTCTGTCCACTCAATAATTAGTGACATAAAAGTTACTAGAAATTACAGGTAAAAAGTAGTACCGCGCCAAAATTAAAAAAATATTATTGAGGTTAAAAACAAAAAGTGAACTCAAAAGAAGTTAGTTGTGGCTATTACAGACAATAATAAATAGAAAATAAAAACATTTACTGTATGCAAAAATGCTCACAAAAGGTTAAGTTGGCAGTGAGAGAAAACAATTAAAAAGAGAAATAAAAAAGATACAATTTAATTACAATTTTGTTTTGCTCTGGCATCTAGTGGGAACCACCAAAAACGTGATTATTGAGTTAAATAACACTAAAATTCGAAAAAGACAGTGGACGGAGTATACATGCGAGCACTATTGGAATCAGTACTTCAGCATATTAACTAAACAAGTGAATGAAGATTTGCTATCTGGATAGATAGAACCAAGTTAGCTGATTTTTAAGTACTTGGTATATTTGTAATTAGACTCAAGTCAGAATACCAAGTGCCGCTAAGGAAATGGCTTAATTGTTGTCTAGCTGGTAAGAAAAATTTATGTCCTTGCCCCAAAGTAATATGACGAGAAACTTGCAAGAGGTTAGAAAATTGGCTTAAAAGGTTAGAGTCATTTTAAAAGTAAACCTTCATTCCGCCACTACTGATCAATTGGATGCAGTTCAGAACCCGCGGCAGGTTTGGTAATCCTTCTAACAAGGATATTCAAACCAAACCTAATTAAGTAAGTTTGAGATATGCCCAAATGACCGTTAAGATTTGACAATCATCTCCTCGAAACTTTGCGAAAAGCTTAAAGAGTCTTTTTGCAAATTTCTTAACAGCGCTTTGATATCTATATTGATGCTCATTTTACTACTGTGGTTACTTTTCCAAAGGTTTGACAAGTTGGTTATATCTGAAAATAAGTTGCCTTTAATTTTTTCATCTTTGGGAACTGACGGCTTTGATATTTGCAGTGCAATTGTTTCCTCAGAGCAAAATCAATCTAATGTACAAAGATCTCGATACCTTTCCCCGATAAAACCTTCTAGATTTATCGACCTGTAGCACCATAAATGCAGTTGAAGACTCCATCTGTAATACGCAAAATCTGTAGGTCTTGGCATCCTCTGTTTGCAAATTTCTTTTGATTTCACCAGAGTTTAAATTAGATTTAGTTTATCGCTTCTTCTGCTTGTACTTTTTATAGATTGGAACAAAAAGTGTGATGCAATTTGGATTGCAATAACTTATTCACTTGACTACATATTACAAAAGTAGCTCAAACTATTTATAAAGGCTATGAGTTGACTTGCAAGTTCACTTTTTGAACACAATGTCGGGAAGATGACCATCGTTCTCGTATGAACAGAGTTTATTTCTAGTTTCCTGTGGAACTGTAGCAACCTCTGCCTGAATTCGTCTGTTTAATTCTTCTACATTATGTTATGTGGACGTGTTTTGTAAACACATTCTTTCGGCAAGAGAAAAATTCGAAGGGTCAAGTCGGACAAGCTGATTACCAGTTTATGTTTCCTAAGACACAGTGAGACATCTAAAAAGCATTTGCTGCAAGATATCGTGTGTTCTGCTAGAACTACACATTTCTAATATTTCTACGTCTTAGTTCATGTATAGGAAATTGTTCCAACGTATAACCGTAAGCTTCACCGGCAACAGTGACATTCCTATGCCGCTTATCTTCAAAGACGTAGGGCTCTGGTATATTGCCGAAAGATGCCATATCACACCATACAGTAACTTTTTCTGAGTTTTATTTTATTAATGGTCTTGAACGCCACTAAACTTTACATTGCATGCCGGAAGGCAAATCAGAAGTGTTTTTTCTGCCTAAACTATTGCAGTCATCAAAATCAAACAAGAGACAAAAAAAGTCCGAAATAAAAATACCCATCTGTGAAAAACGTCTCAGAAGTATTGACCAAACCGTTAAAAAAATTTGAGCTTCTTTGCATCGACTTTTGAACACTTACGAAATACCCACAAGCAAAAAAGTAATGTCAAAAAATTCCTTTTTCCAGTACACATTCACATCCCAAATTTAATTCCAATCGCTAAAAGCACTCTTTTGTTATTTAAAAAATAGATATACATATTTTTAAAATTTTTGACTCCAGTAGCGCCTTAACAGAGCACTTTTGGATAGATATAAGTTTGATTAAATCGTTTTTTTTTTGGTTTGAGGAATATCTAGTAAGGTATAGTACAGACCTGTTAGGAACACCCTGTATAACAATGAGGGATCGTGATCAAACAAATTCATGTTTGAACTTGCCCAAAAGTGGTTTTTCTCAAAGTTCATCTGAACTAACAGTGCAGGAACTGGTAAAGAGTGCCATACAGCTGAACTAGAACTTTGATGAGTACGTTAGCTCAAAATTCGATCTGTCATGTGCGACCATTAGGAGGAATTTAACAGAATAGATTTAAAATAATGCATAAAGGCAGAAATATTCGAAAAGAGAAGAATGTATACTGCAGGTATAAACAATAATATAATTTTAAAAAAGGGCACCATTCAACCGTGGACAAAACAACTGCCAAACATCCAGTAGGTTTGACCATGACTGAAAAGTTCGAAATGTCGCATTGACAGGATCTTATAAAAATATGTTACATTAATATTGCAACATGGTATTTAGCTGCAATGTAAATGTTGATCATTCTTCTCTATATAAAGATTGGGCTTGGTGTTTAGTATAGGAACTTAGATTTTTTCTAAAACGTTTGTGACACATTTTAAACATGTAGAACACGAAAGTTGTTCGACACTGGTCCATTTTGTTACCCACCTGACTATTAAAATTTGAAACTGTCGACAAAATAAATTTTTCTGCCTGCGTTATAGAACTTGTCCTTACCAAAAAATTTGAAACACGAAGGTTGTTGTTGAACCGAAGAGCACTCCATATTTAAGTAGCATGGCACCAGCAGATAAATAGAAAAACGGTAAACTGTTGTTTATTGTAACTGCAACAGCAGGTTATTGTTTTTCCGAAGCAACCATCAACTGTTTTTATACAGACAAAAAACTTTCCCCTTTTCTTAATAATCTAAGATAACTTTGTAATACCTAGTCGCAAAATCATAGTTTTGGTTTTACTTGTAATTGAGATACTTACTTCCTGCTCTTTATAGAGATATCACTCATGATTGAGTCAGAAAGTTATAGACCCATTTCCACACCACTGTTAGTGTAATTTGCTGCATATCTGAAAGAATATGTTATCGTGATATATTATTGTCTTTACTCTTAAATGTATTTGGATTTCCAAGGTTCAGTGAGTTTCTAACCTTCTGCCAATGATAGTCAAAATTTCATCTCTTGGGACGCCGTTTATAAATAGGCTGACTAGCCATTATAATAACCAAGTCTTACATTTCTAATTGTCTCGACAAAGTATTCGATGTTTTTAATGTCTGCAAAATTGTTTCTGCCAGTGGAGTTATTACGTTCAATAGGAATCAAGCTAGTTCGTAACAAGGAGAATTTTTTGAACTTACAATTGGTCTGGCAGAAATGTTGACTTGTATATCTTTGATAGGTTCTACAAGTAAGACTGTATTCTGTAATGATAGATTACTTCTCTTTTGGCTTGAAAGCCAAGCTTTGATATTTTTCTGGTGTTTCAATAACCATTTCTGACAAACGTCTTCAGTTTTAGCTGAGATTTTGTATCGAATAAATCAATTTTTACTTACTTACATCACTGGCTCATTTTGTTTTTTGTTAGTCTATAATACTATTAAGATAACTTTAAATTATAAAATGTACAACAATGACCTAAGGCCTCCTAATTTAATTAGCTAATCTGGATTTTTTGTATGGTAGGAAGTTAAAAAAACCAACAAAATTATTGTTTGTAAAATCTGTGTCCAACTTAACAGCATTTTAGATAAATATGATAAAGTGAAGCTAGACTTAAAAATTAGAAAACTTTTTTCCAGAAACAATGTCAAAACTACTTATAAAATTCATCAACACACATTTAATATCCGTTTCTTTACAATTCCTTTAAACTTTGAAACAAAATTTTTTTTAAGAAGAAAATTTGATATTTTAACGTCGTCTTAAAATAATTCATAAGAACAGGATGAAAAGTTTAACGGAGAGTGAGAGAAACTTCTGAAAAGCAACGCCGTTACACAAAACAAAATCAATAAAGTTGAATGAAATTAACGTGTTACTATAGTTCCCTCGGGATAATATTCTCTCTCTTCTCTATATTCTAGATTTCATACATGGAATTGAAACTTCTGAAATAGTTTAGCAACATTCGCGTTTATATCGCACCCTTCTAAATTAGTTGACGACAAAGAAAAGTTATAAATTGCAATTTAATCGTGTGTCTAACTAAATAGCAGTTGGTGAGACAATGGCAGTGAAAAGGGAATTGCTTTCTTAAATAGACAAGAAGCAAGTTCGAGATAATAACAGAAAAAGGGCAATGTATCTACAGTTGATTGAATATATTTGAAAGTACAAAAGTGAATATGTGAGAATAGAAATTGCTTTACTGTCTATCTCTCTTATTCGGATACTAAACACTAATGTACTCTAGGGGCCATCAGATTGATTTTTCTGTTCAATCATCGAATCTCTTTCTTGTCTTTTTAGTCTCTGTGGATTAATATCATTATTTCCTATAATTTTTCTCTTTTATGAAATTTCGAACAAACTAGATTTCCGCCGAAAAAATAGAGTGCACGTGAAAAAAATTATAATAAAGAAATTTTATAGATCAGAGATTGCGTATATACAGGGTGGTCAAAAATCATTTCTACTCCTACAATAATGTAATGCTTTGTAAGGCAAGCTGTATGTATGTAAATGACGGTTGACGTTACTATGTTGTGAAAGTTCAACTCCCAATAATGATGAACATGCCTTAGTTAGATCATAATTGAAGATGATCAAGGACCAAGTCCTGTATTATTGTTTTTCTTTTAAGAATGCAGGAGACAAAAAAATTCTTTTTCTAGTTTGTTCGAGACTTAGTCTTGTTATATTTTCTACCTTTGATAGCCTATTTAGCCCAACAACATAGGCTTGGCATCTAGATATTATGCTAGCATTTTGGGCACACGTCTGTCAACTATTGCAAGGAAAAGACACACAAGTAAAGGTTGCAAGAAGACACAGGAATAGATAGAAAATTTCAATAGGAAGACAATAAATACTCCAAAGCGTTATTGTTGTCCAAAGGTCTGTCTCTACTTTCTTCCATTTTGGTCAACGACGCATTATAATTTAGTTACGTGGCATTTATTTTATAAAAATTACATCCTTGATAGGTTTTTTGACACTGATGAATTTACAATGTACAATGGTACAATAGAGACGAAAGAACAAGAGGCCTCAAAAACCGTTCCAAGTTCTTGATTTACTTTGCATAGTTTAACGGTTCTCTTTCTTCTCCAACCACCTTAAGTTCATTGTGTTGGTCTCACTCCCTTCTTAAGAAATGCACGGAAGAACCTTTAACGGCAGTTGTTGACATAAAAGAGATTACTAGTCGTAGTTTGCCTAACTTTCCAAAACTCTTGATCCACTCAATTGAGCAAAAAATAAGAATAACTGCTATGGTTAGTTGAGTCTCGTATACTTGCTGCAATATTTGTTACGATAGTTTGATATAAAAAATATTTTTTGAAATAAACAAGAAAATAATAAACATCTAATCACTATTAATTAGTTTACTTCCTTGGGAAAATAGTAAGAATAACACGAGGTTGGTACCCTACTGAGATTTTGAAAACCTTAAGATATAAAAATTTGTTAAAGGGGCAAAATGTAAACACTGCACAGAGCTTGGCTATTATATTAAATATATAGAAAAAATTTCTCAGATTCTACGAGAATCAATAATCTTGGAAATAGAAAGAGATGCCAGAGAAACACAAAATTGTAGATAATTTGGCGTACATCTGAAACAAATTATTTTTGGATAGTTATTCGGATTAAAGACATAAAACTTGATTATGTCGTGCCCTTAGACAAATAATGCTTAGAAGAGAGCTTTTGGTAATAGATGGAGGTCTAACGATCCGAGACAGTTGGATAAACATACAGTTACCATTACACCCGATTGCAAATACCACAATGAATCAAATGGTCAAGTTCATACCGGAATTAACCAGTCAGGTATTGTAAGATTCAAAGATAAATTTGAAATTCTCCAATCAAATTGGCTAATATTAGATTAACTTGATTGCCTGATTTAATTCTGCTTTCTGCAACCGGACATTAGTGTTGAAAGGTGTATGCACAGAGATAATCAAAATGGTTAACGGGAATGATTAGGGTGATTCCATACTCGAGTTTGGGACCAAAATGAAAATTAATCAGCTCTGAAATAGTTAGACAAAACTGACCAATTAAAGAATGAAACAACCTATCAGATGTAATCGAGATGGTCTGGAATAGCTAAAGCTTTACGAATTAGCCTAGTTCACGGATTGTAAGAAAAGCTTCAGTAGCGAAAACTTTCCTGGATCATGTGGATTACGTAATGGCTCTCGGAAAATGCTAAATAGAACGAAACAACCTGACAAAACCATGACGGATTACTGGTTTAGCAAAATGGAACTATTATGGAGTTGACAAATAGCTGAAAGATGGTAAATGTAAGAAGATTATAGAAACTTTGTATTAACGATCGACAAAACAAGAAAATAAAGTCGTCGATAAGAATTCTGGTCTAAGAGATAAACGCTTTTATTATCCTAAAACTGCTCGAAGAAAGATTCTGATGTTACTACCACGGCAAAGCAAGACATTTAGGTGTAGACAAGACTGTGGGAAGTATCAACACACACTACTGCTTTCTTTTTATAAAAAGATATGTAAGGAACCCTGTTAATTCTTGTTTGGATTGTTTATACAATAAGATTCCCTCTAATAAGAGACCAGAAAAATGTAACTCAATAGAAAAAGAAACTGTTTCAATGGATACACTTATCATTTAGACCTACTCTATAGTTGAATCAATGAATTAACATGTCCTAGTTCAAGCTAGTAAAACCTCAAACAACGGTGAGAGTGGAAGAAACCCTTTGTAGTTAAGAAAGTACTGAAAAACTACCATGTACGGTGAATAAATTGCCAGAGTTTAAACGTTGCAAAACAGTCATAATATCCGTCGGAAAAAATAAAATTATTTCGACTGTCTTATCTATTCCCACGTCTTGTTCCAGACTGTTCAATAGAATTCCTAGTGTACATAAGAGGAAACCTGGTAGTCGAAGCTACAAAGACCATACAAATGAAAAACTCAATATTGTTTGGAGGCTATTAGATCTCGTCGGTTGAGTCAAAGAAAGGCAGATGATAAATCTAAAATTTCTAGAGCTACACTTAAGAGCAAATTGAAAAATAGGTTTCTTAAGAAACCTGAACATTCCACAATTTTTACAAATGGTGGGGAAAAGCTTTTGCTAGTCATATTGTATTACTGCCCGAATTCGGATTCTCAGTTGACGAACTCGACCTTCGTTGTATTGTAAAAACATATTTAACTAGTCACGCAGTTTAAGAATAACCCTTCTGGCAAAAATTGGGTGAGATTGTTTTTGAAGAGACACCAACTTGTAACCGAGTACATCAACAATTTAAGTCGAGTAGTAGAAGACCTACCTTCCAAACGTATATAATTATGATGAGTTAAACTTATGTGGTGACCCGAACGTATAATTTGTCGGTGAGATTTTAAATATCCAAAAAGGATTCTAAACTCAACAAAATTATATACTTCTGTCATGTTTTGTAGAAATACCGTTGGGACAACAATATCACCATATGTAATATTATGTACCTGTAAAACTGAACATCTGTGGTCAACCTGGACAAAAGATGCACCACAAGGAGCAATTCGAAAAATAGTTCGGGTCTCATTTTTTGCCAAAATTAAAGTGGTAACCCGGCA
The DNA here is from genome assembly GCA_011009095.1 of Ignelater luminosus. Lineage (NCBI taxonomy): Eukaryota > Metazoa > Arthropoda > Insecta > Coleoptera > Elateridae > Ignelater > Ignelater luminosus. The sequence goes on from VTPC01091214.1 coordinate 54,935, forward strand.
AAAAAAAGTTGTGATCGGATATAACTTAACTTCTCACATTAGCCCTAATGCTTTATGACTTTGTCAAAAGAACGACGTGAAGTTTGTATGTCTACCACCGAATTCGACTCGCATTACGCAGCCACTAGATATAAATTATTATTTCAGATTTCTGAAAATTAAATGGAAGCAAGTATTAACATCATGGAAGGAGTCAGCAACTGGTTTAAATCAAACCGACCCAAAGATCAGTTCTCAGCATTATTTAAAAAGGCATTGGGTGAGTTGCAATCGACTACAAACCAAAATGAGATATCTGGTTCTAGAAAAGCTGGTATTGTTCCAATTAATGTAGAGGAACTTTTGAGTCGCTTACCTCATCAAGATCGGAAAAAATATATAACAGGACGAAAACCACTCTGGTAAAAGAAAGCAAGTAAAGAGCATGGATAGACTTTGGAAACAAAATTGGAAACGCATACAAGGAAAATTAAAAATTATTCTGTGGCATGCTAAAACAGTGTAAAAAACCCAAAACAAACTATATTAAAAACATAAAAAACAAACAAGGAAACATACTAACAAAGGAAGAAGATATTATGAACCGCTGGAAAGAATACTTCAAGGACCTACTCGAAGAATATATAATAACGGAAGACAAAAATTAAAAAACGCAAAGGCCGAATAACAGCGAGGTATCACAAGAAGATAGCCCATATATATTAAAAGATAAATTAGACGATGCAATGTCAAAAATAGAAATGGGAGAAGCCCCTGGAAAAGACGAAATCACTGGCGGAATAGTAAAATTTTTACAAGAGGAAGATAAACGAGAGCTACTAAGTTTATTAAATTAATAGCAAAAGAAAAAACTCCAAAAGACTGGAAAACAGGTATAATAATCCCTATTTTCATGAAAGAAGATAGTAAAAGATTCAGCAATTTCAGACGTACAACCTTAACAAGTACGCTGGCGAAGATCTATACCAGAATTCTAAACGAAAAACTATGTCAGAGTATCGAACATCAACTAAAAGAATCACAAATAGGCTTCGAAGAGGAAGAGGCATACAAGACCAAATGTTTATACTAAGACAGATTAGCGAGAAGGCTATAAAATCCGGAAAAGAAGTACATGTATGTTTCGTGGACTTAATAAAAGCTTTTGCTAAAGTAAAAGAGATGATTTATGGGACACAATGAGGAATGGACAAGTCAATGGGCAACTAATAAAAGGCATAAAGAGCTTAAATATATAATGAGACGAAAAGCTACGTTTGAATAAGAAACGAGAAGTCAGAAAGCCTCACTAGCTCAGCTGGTCTAAAACAATATTTTAAGCTCAATACTATTTAATCTAATACTGGATGAGGCAATTAAGAGATGTAAAGGCAACAAAAAAGAATATACAGTAGGATTTTGGAAAATGCAAAAGATTAATATTACGAAATTATGCTACGCAGACGACATGGCAATAGTGGGAGATTGCGAAAGAAACCTGCAACACAACATGAATCTATTTAATAAATAATTGAAGAAAATACACATGGAAATTGGCCTAGAGAAAACAAAAGCCATGGTCATTGGAAATGAACAGAAGGAAGATAATATAATGATAAATGGGCATCAAATCGAACAAGCAGATAAATTTAGTTATTTAGGATACATCATAAACAACAAAGAAAACTTGGAAGACGAGATAAACCAGAGAATAGCAAAAACGGGTAACGCTTTTAACGACCTTAAAACACAGTTTTTTGGGAAAAAACAGTTTCAAAAACAGTAAAGGTAGAAGTAGTAAAAAAATAGTAAAACCCATCCTGATTTTGGGTTGCGAGACATGGACCACTAGCGAAAGACAAGGAAATAAAATAAATGCTACGGAAATGAGATTTCTACAAAAGATTCAAAGTAAAACGAAGAAAGATAGAATAGAAAACCAAGTATACAGAGAACAGCTAAAGATATCCGAGGCGAGCCAGACGATTCAACAAAGATAACTCAGATGAATGGGACATGTCCAGAGGATGAGTGAAAACAAGCTTACTAGAAAGGTGTATGAAGCAAGACCTATAGGAAAAGCGAAGAGAGAAAAACCAGGGAAACCGTGATTTGAAGAGATGAGAAAGGTGGCAGAAGAAAGGAGAATAAAATGGGAAGAAGTGAGAAGAATGGCAGAAGACAGAAAGGAATGGAGGAAAATTTGCAAGAAGACAACATAAACTCAACTCCACACAGCCTTGCACCAAAAGGTAGAAAGGCTTTAGGATTAAGTGAGTATTGGGTGAGTTACAATCGACTACAAGTCCAAGTGGGATATCTGGTTTCAGAAAAGCTGGTATTGTTTCAATTCATGTAGAGAAACTTTTGAATCGTTTACCTCAGCAAGATCGGAAGATTAAATATGGTTGGAGACATTTTCTTGCAAAGACTTGAATTTAAACGAAATGAGATGGTTACTTCAAAACTAATCGCCAGCAAAAAGACGAACGTTGCAGCGGGCCAGTATTTGCCCTGATGACATTGAAGAGGCCAAAACAGATCAGCAACCAGTACGTAAAAGAGGACGTTCCAAGCGCCCTGCATCGCCGGAATCATCATCACAATTACAGCATTGCATCCTGGTTGGAGAGCATTTGGTGGTCTACAGAATAAAAAACGCGAAAATATTGTCAGGGATACCGTCATGTCAGTGAAAGATATTTCGTCAGAAGTAGCTTGGGAGTAAGCTCTTTATCATCTGCAGATGTATCATTGAAAAATTCAGGTGGTGTTTGAAGAGATTGTCTTAAATCAGGCAATTACGTCACTCTCATGTAGCAAGGAAAACGATATCCTGCCGAAATCTATAGATAAAGGCGTTTTCAGTGTTCCTGAATTGGATAATATTGACAAATAAACATATTTTGCTACACGCTTCTTGTTTTATTGTCATTGGCTTTAGTTTATTACCTGGTGAAACTTTATCCCAGTCTGCATTTACTATGCTTAAGATAAATAAAACTTGAGGTGGGACAAAGTAAACCAAAGTGAGGAATAATTTTAACTCAACAACAAATTTATTTTTGTCTGTACTAAGAACATTTCTTATTCCATCTGAAGTGTCCAGAAGTTGAGAGCAACCAGCATTTTAAATAAACAAAGGGCGAAAAATTAAATGTTTTTCCTTTGTCGTGTAGTTTACTACAGACAAGTTTAGAAAACCCTTTTAACTGCAGTAGAGTAACTCGACTTTACGGTATATTATAGGACGGTAATTTTGGATATTTAGGGTGTTTGTCTAGAACACTCTGTAAATGCATTACGTAAATAAATCTATTTTCATTTTAAACGATTTTGATTTGGTAATTATTTTTTACAGTTCTAGAAAGTCCAATAATGTGTTTCAATAACGTGCTCCACATTGTATATACGAGGGCGGTTCAATAAGTACCCGTGTACTTATGAATGAATGAATGAATGAAGACACAATTTTTTTCAAAATCTTTTTTTTATTTTTCAACATAGTTTCCTTTTAGAAATATACACTTCTCCAACGTTCCTGCCATTTTTTAACCCCTCCAAAAAATAGGATTTGTCGGACTCTCCAAAATACGCCTCTATCTCGGCGATGACTTCCTCCTTTGAGCTAAATCTTTTTCCCTCGAGCCATTTCTTCATGTTAGGAAACAAGAAAAAGTCGCAGGGAGCCAGATCGGGTGAATACGAGGGGTGCGGCAGCAATTCATAACGCAATTCATGCAGTTTGGCGGCGACAACTCCGGATGAATGTGCTGGTGCGTTATCGTGGTGAAACGGCACCTTCTTTTTCGCCAGATGCGGCCGTGTCTCCTTCAATTTCTTGTCGAAGCTGTCTAATAACTCACTGCAGTATTGTCCAGTAGTCGTTTTTCCTTTTTCTAAAAAATCCATGAGGATGACGCCGTTCGCATCCCAAAAAATCGTCGCCTTGACCTTTCCGGCCGATGGAACCATCTTCGCCTTCTTTGGAGCAGATTCACCGGGAGAAATCCATTGTTTTGATTGTTGCTTAGTTTCTGGTGTGTAATGATGAATCCAGGTTTCATCAACGGTGACAACTCGACGCAAAAACGCCTTAGGATTTTGCTTAAATTACTCCAAACACTGCTTCGAAGTTAACAGCCGCATCCGCTTGTTGTCCACCGTTAGCAATCGCGGCACCCATCGCGCCGACAATTTTTTCATCGCCAACTTATCATGTAAAATATTAATTGCCGTTCCGGTCGACACACCTACGGCCTCTGCTACTTCACGCACTTTCGTTCGTCGATCAGCGAGAATCATGTCGTGGACTTTTTGAATGATTTCCTCGGTAACCACGTCTGCCGGGCGTCCTGGTCGCTCCTCTTCAAAAACGGATGTTCGCCCACGTTTAAATTCGTTGAACCAATATCTAACTGTGGTCATAGATGGCGAAGTGTCCCCATAAACAGCATCCAACTTTGCTTTTATCTCCTCGCATTTTTTCCCATCCAAAAACAGAAAGCGAATTACCGAACGATACTGCTCTTTTTCCATCTTAGCTAAAATCACGAAACACGTCTTACTCAAATGGCTGTCAAATCCAAACTAACCTATCAATCAGTCTGCAATTTGTTATACCGTCGTTTGATAGATGGCAGCACACGATGATAACACCGACTTCCCTCAGGAACGTCTTCTGTCGTCAAACACGGGTACTTACTGAACCGCCCTCGTAAGTTTTCTGTGGCGGCAACATTACGGTTGTCCAACATCAATTTCAAATATAAAGGGAGTGAGAAATTGGGTAAGACAACATTTTTTCACAGGTGATCAGTTACGACTTGTTGCAGGATTTTAAGCAAAAGCGTTTATAGAAAGATTTTTACACACATTTATTTCTACTGATGTAATATTATAATTTACGTTAATTAGTTTTTCGAGAAATTAAAAAGTCAGTGTGAAGCTGATCCTGGAAGATTAATTTATTAAAAACTACTCATACAAACGATAAAGATCTTGTTGATTTAAATGCCTTTTAAGTTTTAAAATGCAGGACAGGTTTTAGTCATTGACATTCCAATTATAATTATAATTATGTCTATTATGTATTAAACTTCCTACCTGGTTTTAAACTTCCAAGCGTTTTCTTCTTACTTGTTTCGATTTTTACATTTCCTGTTGTGTTGTCATCAATATCCACTATTAAAAGTTATTTTTCAAGTGCAACTGTATTCGTATTATCAATAAAAGTCATTTTGTATACCGTATCATTGTCTAATGTAAAACCGCACTTTTTACTGCTTGTAGAATCTTTTACATACTTTGACACAGATACATAGCACACTACACCGTTTTATTTAATGCCCATTCTTAAACTAGAATATATCAAATTGTATTTATTCACATCACAGGTGTTTACGTTCATTAATTATATTTCTTAATTGTGTTCTATTTCTCAAATTATTTTATTCGTTTTATAAATGTTAGAAGGAGCATTAAAAACATTTAATGAGACTTCATTAAAAAAATCGCGTTTCATGTTGTTGGGCGGAAATTATTATTTACATAGTAGGTATTACAAGCATAATTGCTTAACCGGAAAAAGTACACCTGTACATACCTATCTACCGTCCGTAAAAATACTAAAATCTTAAGTTACTTCTTAATTCAAATTAATTTTTAAAATTTTATTTTACCATTACAATTATACTTTTCATCACCTTGCTTTTATTTTACTAACCAGCTGTATCACAATAATCAGAACTACTTGATCGAATTTCACTTCCAACTGGTTTATTCTATCGCGTCACGTCGTCGACTTGATATTCGTTTCATTCAATGCCTTTTTGTAAACATCTGTTAAATTCTTTACTTATCTTTTAGAGCGAATTCTTTTAATATCGCTATCAAATACTATTGTCTGTTACGCAACACGGAAAAGCATTACAGATGGATAGGATCAGCTACATGATATTATACGCGCCGAGGTAAAATAAAAAGCAGAGTCCAAAATATTTTCCGAGATAAAATGAGAGGTTTTAATATTTAATATTATTGGATTTAAATGACACAAACCAAAACGTAAAAGTAACAAGCCTTAAATACAAAAAACCATAAAAACATTTTTGCGAGTTTTTGTTAGTTCTCATTTTATTCGGCAGAACTATTTTAATGTAATTCGAGAATATAAGTTTTTTAGACCTCATTTGTTCGTTTTCTGCAGATGACAGCTTTAATCGAAGCAATCTGACAAAATAAAATCAGAAATTTCAGCCCGATAGAATCACGTAATTGTCTGCACTTTGCTGTACGTTTAGAAAAAGCTAGTCGATGTTTGCTTCTACAAAGACAAATTATTGTTGATAAACAAGCTTGTTAAATGTACTACAAATACCACTTAGAATTAGCTGCAATTATTACATACTTAGGGTTACGTGGAAATTGATGAAATAGTTTTGGTTACTATTTGACATACCATGAAACTATCGTTTACGTAGAAATTGTTTAATAGTATCACAACACTCATTGTATCATTAAAATTTCGTATTGTTAATGATGTCATATTTTGAAAATCAGGGGGGGGATTTGTAGAATCTCTCCGTTAAAAAAATTGTTGATACATCATTTAATGATTAGCTTTTTTCCATGTTATGCATTTATTTTGTTTTTTTCTCATTAGTTGTTTATTTTTTTCATTTGTAATTAATGAGGTTTGTATATCGTAAAAAATGAGACAAATACGGTTCTGTTATCGAACTTGCAATTAGTAAAATCAGAAAAGTACAGAAAATGAAACGCTGGCTTTTAAAACTAAGGCAATAAGACGATATTTTTATTGTACTGTTCATTTTATTTTGTTATTTTAAAACGTGCGGGATATTGTATTTTGATCATTATTTTAAATTTTGTTCTTTTAAAGAGTAATTGCTTTTCCTTAATTAGAATAAACCTAGAATTAAAAAGAAAATATTAAAAACTGCATTATAGACAAAAACATGATGTCAAGAGAAGTTTTGCCAAGGACCATAGTGGTATTGCATCGTAAAAGCGTGAAGAATTAGGAATATCAAAACAAAGATTTATCTGAAACACTCAATTATTCATTATCATTACAGTTAGTTAATTAACTGTAAGGTTAATAGCTTAGCCCACACGATCTGTCTTTAAATTGCAGGTACAGAATGTCACAGTTAATATTTTGAAAATCGACAAACTATACGAGGTGTGTGAGAAAATTAATGAGACTGGCAACACTGCGGGAGATCTGGCAACGTTGTGTCTACCGGCCTGTGCTAAACCGGTTTGTTTATCGCTTCCACTTCCTCAGTCCGAGTTACAACTCCGTACAGCTAACACATTATTTTTGACAGTGCTATCAGTGAAGTTGTGTTTTTGTTGTGTGTTACAGAAATGAAGCATCGGAATTTAGAGCAACGTTGTGCAATAAAGTTTTGTGTTACACTTGGTGAATCCGCGAGTGTGACTTTTGAAAAGTTGAAACAGGTCTATCTAATAGTGCTTATCAAGAGCACAAGTTTTCCGCTGGCACAAATCATTTTTGGACGGCCGAGAACACGTTGAAGATGAACCTCGCTCAGGGAGACCTTCAACTTCAAAAACTGACGAAAACGTTGAACGTGTGAGGGCTCTTGTGAGATCAGACCGTCGTTTAACAATAAGGATGATGAGTGAACAGTTAAATTTAAACACTTTCACCGTGCATCAAATTTTGACAGACATCATGACAATGCTCCGTGTCACACAGCAATTTCCATCAGTGAATTTTTGACCTCAAAACGCATTACTGTTGTTCCTCATCCCCCCTATTCACCTGATTTGAGTCCTTGTGACTTTTTCCTTTTCCCGAAATTGAAACATGTCCTAAAAGGACGTCATTTTGGAACTCTGGAGAAAATTCAAAAAACTGTGACCGACCAGTTAAAAGCCATACCAGTTGAAGACTTCCAGCGCTGCTACCAAGAGTGGGAACAACGACTCCGCCGGTGTATAGCTGCCCAAGGGAACTACTTTGAAGGGGATAACATTGTTGTTTGAAAAAAATAAAATCTTTGGTTAGTATGAAATCAGTCTCATTACTTTTCTCACATACCTCGTATTTCGTTATTAGTATCTTTTGGGTATTTAGGCAAAACAGAACTTGACGAAAAACTCGTTTGTGTTTAGCAACAGAAGTCTCAATCGCTTGGAAGACCTTAGTCGGACTTTCAAAGGGTCTTGAATCCTTCATGTTGTTTATGCCAAGGAACTTTGCTCTAATGGCGTAGAGCTGGTCATATTTAATTGTGTGAACTGAAAATTCCTAGTAAAGATATAAAACAGTTATTTATGCAGATGAAACTTTTGTTTATTAAAACGGCACAAGTAAAAAGTTCATAGACACATGAATCATAGGAAAAGCAAGTCAGTCTTTAACTGTAACAGTGACAATCACTGAGACTATAACTGAGCAAGCAGCTAAAAATTGAAGACTTCACGTACTCAGATTTTAACTAGAAAAGCGTGTGATGATCATATACAACTGGATCATATAACTTAATGCTGTTACTTAAGAGCTGAGATTGAAAAGGTATCTTTGCAGGAGTTATGGTGGGGGAAAGGTATGAAAATAATGTCGAAAATACAAGTTTCGCGGAAATATTTTTATTTTTACAGAAAATCTTGATAGAAGACTGATAACATATAAAAATGTTGTATTAATAATACTAATAATTCGATATAAAGTTCAATTATCAAGTTAGAACTGTTAAAGGAGAAAAAATGCGTTTATGACTTTGACTTCATAAGTATGTCACAGCGGGTCTCTCATAAAAATCAACAAATACAAGCAGTGGTAGGTGTCACGGACGATTTGGTAAACCAAGAACCGTATTGAAAGTGTCAGAAATTAGGACTACAGACATGTTTTGTGACTTTTGACCAGCCGCTTTTCTTCAAAGCAAGAGAAATAGGAATGAAAAACGTAGAGCTACGACTAGGTGGTTTCCATACGTGTATGTCGTTTCTTGGATGTACAGGCTACTTTATGTCTGGGAGTGGCCTTCAGGAATTCTTATGCCTAACTTTTGCCCCCCAACTCAGTCGAAAGGATTATGTGAGGCCCTGCGTTCAGCAGAGCAGTTCGTGCACACTTACTCATTCACTGTGTTTTGACTTCCATAATTGTGAACAACTGTGACATTACAGGAGAGAAGAAAAATAGTGCAGGCTATTTGATATCAGATTTTCATAAAAAGATATGAAGTTGTATAACAATTGAAAGAAATGAAAGCGTGGTTAGCCCGCAGTTGAAGATAGCTAAAGAACTGGAAATATTGAAAAAGAATAGTCCTACTTCTGCACTGTGGGTGCAATATTATCACATGGTAACAATAATGAAGAACTTTATAGCAGCCGAACGCTCAGGAGACTGGGGGTGGGGCATCTAACATGTGTGCGGAGAATTACACCTTTCTTTCATGCATGCGGTCATTTTCAGTACGCCAAATCTGCTTATTTATACCTTGTTGATATGCTTTGCCTTGAATCTAAAATGATTCCGCATGCATTTGCACCATTTTGGAAATGAGGAATACTTTGCTATAAGAAGGAGTGACTCCTTCTGGGCTAGGTTATGATCTGATCTCACAGTTGAGCAAACATTAATGAGAGAGATGAAAATCACTGGAGGGATAACTAGAGGAAGAGGAATAAGTGATTAACAGTAGCAAAGTGATTAAGTGCGGCTCAAACAAGCTCTGCCATCTGCTCTTCATTAGAGCAATTTAGCGGAGTGGTTTTTACATCAGGAGAGCAGCATGCAGATCTACGGTCCTCACGCCAACGCCGAGATGGAGCAGACCTAAAAAAATTGCTGGAATGGTTCAGTACCCACTTTCCTTTTCCCAAAACAGAACAGCTAATGTCCCTATCCACAGGTATTGTAGGTGATTCCACAATAAATTGTCATTGGGCCCTAAAAATTGGTAAAGAACTTATGGCAAAAGGATTTGGTAACAATTTTGCTGATCTGAAGATACCACGGAAGAACAAGGTAAAACCCATAGCAGCTATGACCAATTTAGTGAAAATGCACAATGAAACTGTGGTCATCAAGCCACTTCTTTATTCCAAAGACTCTCAATTTTAAAGAAAAACGATGACGACTTAGTCTCTTCTGGAATACGAGCTATCTCCATTCCCACTGTCACTCTTCAATACAGATGGAATGGGAAAAACGGAAAAATCTGCTCTTTATGCCCTCCTACCTAGCACAGACACGGCAGTAGACTTTACTACAAGTTTCAACGTCCTTGATGGGAAGCAGGAACAACTTTTTCCAGTATTTGTCAACAGTATACATCGTATGCAAAAAGCAATTTTAGACCAACATTCTAAGTAGTTTTTGATGCTTATAGTGACAGGAACGACAGCCTAAAGGTTCTATAGCAAAACATAAAAGGAATGGGTAAAAGTGCTACGGACGTCGACTTTGATGAACACATGAAAGTTACTATACAAAAACAACACTTCCTGGCTAATGCATGAAATAAGGCTCAAATTAATCACGTTGCTGTGTAAAAACATCAATGCTGATGAGATAGAGACACACGTTGTAGTGAATGATGCTGACTATGACATCATACAGACTGCAATTGGCAAAAATCTACGACGAATCCTTGTGTGACTGTTGTTGGGGAGGATGTCGACTTTGTTGTGATGTTAAGGGTCTTATTGCCACCTACTAATAACATTTTCTTTCTAAAACTAAGAAGAGGAAAAGTAGAAGTCCAACTGTTCTCGTCTTAACAGCTATAACAGGTTCTATTCTACAGTTACATCTTCTTTTTCCACAATTTTAGTGGGTGTGATACAACTGCAGCCATATTCAGGAAGCGTAAAACTTCAGCCATGAAGTTGCATAACCAGGATCCAACCATTGCAGAAATAGCAGGTACTTTCTATGACCCTTCTTTAACACCTGAGGTTGTTATAAGTGCAGGAGAAAAGATGTTTCTGGCAGTTTATAGTGCTTCCCCAAAAGAGACTAATCTGCATCAACTCCGGTACAACGCGTTCTTGGAAAGTACAAAGAAGCTTAAGCCTCACCTGTCGTCCCTCCCTCCAACCAGAACTGCTGCAAAGCTACATTCATTTAGAATGTACTTACAATTGCAGAGATGGCTGGATAACAATCTGCCTCCTGAGAATTGAGGATGGAAATGAGGAGCAGATAGAAATCTTGAATCGGTAATGAATACAGATCCCCCTGCACCGGATTCAGTACTTAGTACAATTTCCTGCAGATGTGTAACTAGCTGCTCAACCAAATGTGGATGCCAGAAAGCAGGATTTAGGTGCAACCAAGCTTGCACTAGTTGTCGACAAGCGTGCACCAATGGTGCTTTCGTGGACCTTATCGAACAGCATGAAGGTGAAAAAGTATATGAGGCCATTTAACAGTTTTAACTCAATAATTAAACTTTATATTGAATTATTAGTATTATTAATACAACATTTTTGTATGTTATCAGCCTTCTATCAAGATTCGATTTTCAACATTATTTTCATACCTTTCCCCTACCATAACTCCTAAGCTCTCAATTCTACAAAAAACATGCATAAGACCTTTCTTGTAGGAAATTGTGTCTACTTTAACTTTGTATAAAGAGTACTTTTACCGTAAGTCAAAGGATTCTGAGATATTTGAGAAAAACTGAAAAAAATGCACTTTAAACTGCTCCCCACCTTCCCACTTACCCCCAGCCCCCGAGGATTTTTGTTATGTGCATCAGGACAACTCAGGGAACAACTGTGACAAATTTTAAGAGTACGTGATTCATTTCCAATCTTTTGTCTAATTTGCCCGGACTAAGTATAGACTGTACAAAATGATATATAAGACACGAAATTTTGAAAGAAATTGTCACTTGAGTTTCAGATTACCATTCTAACGGCATCGGTCGCTTTGATAAAAGCAAAAAGCAACCTCCTTCGTGGTAGCTCTTTATGACTTAAAAAACTTTTTCAAAGTGTAGAAAAACTATTGTAAATTCTGAAAACAGTGTATTGACTTAGTATACGTTTCTCTTTATCTGAATGCACTGTTAATATTTCACGTCCAGATTCATTTAGTAAAAAAAGATAACTGAAGTAAGACACCTTGGCATAAAAATGTATGGAACACAGCAATATATTTATATAATAACCTACGTAGATTTGAACTAAAAATGACATTAACTAAGCGTAAAGTAAACTTTAAAAACATCAGGTACCTATGTACAGAGAAATGGGAAAAAGCGCAGACAGAAGAAAAGGTAATAATTCTTTAAACAAATTCAATGACTGAAACAAAAGTTTGCTATTTTCTTTAATTTTCCTAATTTTGAAATTCTAGTTGGTTACGACTTCGTTAAGTAGTTTATTTCCAAGATTTTTCAAATGTCGTCTATTTCCAAGAAAAGACCAAAAAAGTTATACCAATGAATTGCAATAACTTAAATTATAATGTTAGTAAGCTTGGGAAATAAACCGTTTGATAAAGGCACCACAAAACAGTAATAACCGTTTGAACAAATATTCGCCTGGGAATCAAACCTATGCATGCTTAACTTTTCGGCTAACAAATTTATTCCCAAGAGTCATAAGACCATTTAATTTACTAACTATACATAATATAATCTTTAGCTTTTGCTTGAGAAAGAATTTGCCAGTTTCAACGTAGAGCATTAGTCCGGATGGTCGAGTATTTGTGGGTTCGATTTCCAGGTAAACTCTGATTTTTTCTCATCTGACTTTTCATTACTGTTATTACTTGTTTACTTATAAAGAAAGTCATTCAGGTATTTTTTACTAAACTCAATGATGTGCAAAGTAGAGCAAATTTAAAACAGACTTATTGTATTTAAGTCATTATTAGTCAAAACTACTATTAGCACATTATTTCTCGTTTCTTCTTTGCTTTGTTTGTTGAACAAAGAAATTCAACAACTTTGTAACAAACTATAACAAAAGAAGATGAAAGATGAATGACAAATTCTTAAGGAAGTCTGTTTAAGAATCTACTACATCAAAAGAAATCAAAAATCAAAGAGAAAGTCATCTCCAAAGATATCCAAATAATGTATTAGAAGATATAGATGTTGGAACAAAATGAAGAGGCTAGAAAAGACAGAATTTTATTGGAAGAAAAAAGCTAATACTGATTGGCAAAAGCTACAAAGGAGAAAGCACCCTTATGTAATCCCCAATGTCCAAATCAAAAAGTCTCTCTACCATTCAAATATTATATGGTTGGGCTGATTGAGGATTGAGAACAGATTCTTATAAAAGATGATTCAAGACCACCAAAAAGTAAGTACGGCCAAAAATATTTTTTCTAACCATTTTAAAAAGCTTTCGTTGTAATTTATTGTTTTTAAGGGGCAAAGATTGAATAACCAAAAAATATAATCTTGTCAAAAAATTTATTGTCTGGACTTTTGAAGAAAGAGGACCCACTTTTGATAGTTTCAGAAAGCTAAGCTTGTTTCAGAATATTTGTTAATTCTATCCAGTGTGTGTCATGACAAACATGTTAACAAAGCAAATAGAAACAAAATTTCAAGGAATTTCATAATTGTTATATTGCCTCTTTAGCCTATAGAATAGTACGTGAATGAAAGCAGCAACGCTGATAGTGTGATATAGTCGAATGACGTCTTGGATGGTGATTGATTTGTCGCGTCTGGAACAGTGGAAGTTGGTTAGATGGTGGTTGTGATTCTAGATCTGGCAGTTGGAGTGATAGAGTTAGTTATTAAAATTAACCAATTAGTGCCTAATTAATTAATTAAGTAATTAATTATTGATGTATAGGCTGGTCGATGGTAATTGCAACGACGCGAAGCTATGTCGTTATAATTCTTGATGTGAATGAAAATAATATTCACTAAATTGAGTTGTATAGACTCAACCAACCCCTTTGATGACTACATCTGCACATCTACGTTTACGTTTATAGGGAAGCGCTGGAAAGAAAGTTCCACCCGGGTCTTGTGTACTTTAAATACAAAGGTACGTGGTAGGGCGGGTCGAAAAAATATAATTTTTTAGTATCGAATTCTAATAGTGCTCAAAAGTTGCCTAATCGTTTAGAGATTAATGAAAAAATAATTTAAAGAATCATACTATCGATGTTCAGTTCGCGCAAAGGGCCGGAAGTTTGGGAAAATGTAAAAAAAGTCAAACTTTAGCTTTAAACTCGAATATACTAGTAATGTTTTCATGCTTTTAATAGTATCTAAATACTTCGTTGTGGTTCCCTGAAATACTATATTTAAAAGCTCTATTTGGGCAGCTGTTTGCTTGTCTCACCAATAAATTACTGAAACAACCCAGAAGGTGGTTGCACTTCGAGTTCTACCCACTCCCTTCTCAGCCAGCCAACCGTATAGGACGTAGTTATTTACACTATTTACAAATACAATTAACGAAAAATATATTTACAAATTTACAATTTGGCCTCTTTCAATTTATTTCATAACTTTAAAGAGCGATTTCTGCTCAAGTTGGGGCATTTTAGATCCTGAAAGTAAGGTTGATCTAATAAATCCATCTCTGTTCTCCTGTCCACATACTCTCCCAGAAGATTCTGTGACGAGTTTTACACATTTTTTCACAAGAAAATTTAAGTAATTCAAATTCAGGTAGAGCTTTAGTTGAAAGAAATGATGAAATACTCTCTGTTGGTATACTTTCCATGATTGGCAGGGAAGACAGTTTACATGTTGTCCAGTCTATCAATTCTGTGTGGTCTGAAGCTTCAAATTTAATTGAGGTCGTAAGAAATTTAACTTTTGATTACTCACTTCTAGCTTTCAGTACTCTCCTAAAAGTTAATTCTCTTATGTGTGGCTTTCCATCCACTGACATAGCCAAAGCATGTTTTCAGGATGAGCGATGAGAGCGTTTCTTGCAATCACTGGATCGATTATTTTCAATTTTCTTCCGGTAAAAATCGTGAAGTCTGCACAAGTTTAAAAATGTGTTTAGGTCCAAATTTCACTAAGTGGTTCTTCTTGATTTCAGATCATATAGGAGCATATGTTTTTACTATGTAGTTGGTAAGTATTTTCAACTGATTAGAGGGACGAGTTTGGGAAAAATACAGACGTAAGATTCTGTTTGCAGTTATCAACCATCGTTTTAGCGCAAGATCAGATGTACATACTCCTCTCTGTACTGTTTGAACAATCTCCAATAGGTATTGTTGGTCTTTGCTAAGGTAAGATTTAGTAATGGTGATATCTTCAAAATCAATTTTTTTAAAGTTAATTACTGGGAGTTTTTCACAGTCTGATAATTGTTTGCATATGTTACCGGAAAACTAAGATGGGCCTGCAGTCTCACCGTCGAGATTTTACAACTGCCACACTTTTAACCTCTTGAAGTATCTTTCTATCTTCTTGTTTTTCTCGTCTAATCTTGCTTTTGTCTATAACTAGTGACATGTCCTCTTCAATAATCATCCCTAGATCTTGTATGATACTAGAGGCAATAGCAGCAGTGGTTGTATCTGATACGCCAAATCTATCACTAATTGAGGCAGTAGCAGGCAACTTGATTCTCATTTGAGCTAAATACACTACTTGGACATTTTTTTACTTTTTCTCATGCCTAATGGTACCAAACTGCAACGTTTCAATATTTTCATGTATTTTGAAATAAAGGGGTTTATATCTTTTTTTTTCAATGTTTGGCTTCTATGCGCGAACTGAAGTCATCGCAATATAATATTATTAATATTGTTTTCTGCTTAAGGACATAAAACTGTTACTTTTAAATGCTATTAAAACACCAAAGCACTTAAATTAAACATTTCATAATTGTTTAAAAATTCAGTGACTTATGCCATTTTCTTCAATATTTAGGCCCTTTGCGCGAACTGAAGATCTATAGTATGATTTTTTTAAATATTTTTTCATTGGTCAGTAAGCAATTAGGCAACTTTTGGGCCTTGTTAGAATTTGATACTCGAAAATTATATTTTTTCGACCCGCTCTAGTACGTGATCTGTTGCCGAATGCCTCTTAACAATTATTGCGACTACTGACCAGAAAGGTACCAAACGCTATTGTTAAGATAAGGTAAGTTATACTAGACGATTACTTGTATATTTTAAAATAATTTGCAACTATGCAGGGTGTTTCATAGATTTCTTTCTTCAAAAGTATTTTATCATACTTCTCAGTTCGATTTTATTTTTCCCCTCTTACAGAAATAAACTTTAGTTATTGTTTTATATCAATTTTTTGGAATTTACTTAAAAAGCCAACAACAGAGAAGGAAACAAATTTGTTGTTAGGGACTGTAACTCAATAAAAAAGCAAATTTGTCGCTTGGTATGTTTGATTAAATCGACATATCTTGGAATAGATAACATTAATAACCCAGTTGGTCTTTTAGAATAACACCATATATAAAAAAATTAAAATTGAAATGAAAACAGAAAGAAAATGCTAAATAAGATAAATACAAGCTTTGTTTCTATGTGACTACAATGAGTACATAGGTTTGGCTAGATTCTAGTTGACTGAAAAAAATGACCATAGTAGTTAAATCTACAGAATTTAGTTACTGTGACTCAGAATATTCTATGAAATGTATCATAGTGAAATTCTCCAGAAAACATAGTTTTCTCACCAAGAAACGTATAGTTAATACAATCAGTTAGACGGGAAATGGAAATATCATTTTGCAAAAGAAGATGGAGTACAAAATGGGTGTTTATCAATAGTTCCAGAGCAAGTTGATTTTTTTTCTACGGTGACAGACAGGAAGATATGCACGAATATAAAACACTGCAAAAAATATATCATCTCATAATGTTAACTTAGGTTCTGCTACTGCTGCTTCTATTATGTATTTTGCAAAATTTGCCATTGTCTGTCGTTTAATTGGTAAACGTCGTTGTTTGATGCAACAGAATAGAGAATTTTTTTACAAAGCGTTTCTCATATTCATTTTGAGTTTGCAACTTTGGAATGAAAATTATGTAACATATTTTTGACCGAGAAGTGAATAGTTGCAATAATGCAATGAAATGGTGTAGAAAAAAGTCGAATACTCAACTACTCAATTGAAACTTTAAAATTCAATATATTGCAACTGCAAAATGAGTTATATCTGGTCTAAGCGGCTAATGCACTCGCCCCGTCGTTAAGCAACAATTTTAGAACTAGATGACAAGCCGAAGTTTCATTTCAGATTTTTTGGATTTTCGTCTCTGAAGCAGTACACAAAAGTGTAACAAAATTTTTTCATCTATGTTACAGTAATAAGAGGATTTGGACACATCCTTGTTTATCTATCTTCGTACTTTGCAGGGTTTAGAAGTAACCTGAAGATATTCAAAACACTTGTGATTTTGAAAACTTTTATCATTTAAAAGTTATTTCTTTTCAATAATTTGTCACTACTAAACGATTTGAATTTGATAACTTTGATGATAAATGATTTTGGTCGAATACAATCTTGAACTAGCGCAATAGAATCTTTATGCCTAATAATGGCACTTTTGCTTCTTTACAAGAAAATAAATTTTCAGAACACGTTACATTACACAGGCCATTTTTTATTATCATCAAACATGACGCGCCTGAGTAAGCAACAATAGCAAATACAAATCTCACTATTATTATGATACAATGAGAGGAAATTTCCGAGTCGAAAAATAAAAACTGAGAAAAATGAGTATCATCAATGTCATATTTCATAAAAATAGAAAACTCAATAAATGGGCAGTAAAATACGATTTTGGGCAATTGCTAGAAAAAGAACACAGGTTACATCAGAAAATTAGTGTTTATTGTTTGGCCTTTATCCAACAGTTCTGTTATATCAGCAACAAATATTTTTCAAATATCAAACATATATAAGTGTTGAGAGATAAAGGGGGGTTAAAGAACCCGATAGATAACAAAAGATGCAAAAACTTTATCTCGACTAGTTTTACCTTGTTTTCAACATTTCGCAACTTAAGATACTAAGGTAGAACAGTATTGTAGCTCAATAAAGGAAGGCAATAATGGAAGCAGATACTAGATTATTGCTTTAAATTTCTACAGGATTTCCAAAAGCAAATCCCTACAGTTAGGATCTCTAATGATACATACCTAACTGTAATCAAATAGTGTTCCAGAGTTTCAGAATGGAGTATAATAATATTGTTTAGCTGGTAGTAGTAGCGACGACGACACAAAACCTGTCGCAATTTAACTTTGCCAATTATTATCAACGTGCTTCTATATGTATAGATCTCACAATACACATACACAGTATGAGCAAGCGGATGAAATTCCACTGAAATGGGTACATTTTATTTTGGAAATTTCAATTTTCATTACAATAAAAAAAAAGTATTCCTAAGTGCAAATTAGAAACTGACCTATTTACCATAAGCCATATTTACAAAATTACTAAAATTAGGTGGGTGTGTCAGCAGAACCTATAATTGTTGATTTCGTTTCATGCTTTTGAAACCTCTAAACCTACCAACACGGAAAAACAAATCCTTTGTAAAACACTTCTGGATTATAAAAAATAAGAAAAGTTACGACAACAAGAACTTTTAACAATCTCAAAGTATTTTGTTAATAATGAAAATCGATCAGAATTTAAATTTTTAATTTGATCCGTCTTTTATTAAAACCACAATAAGAACAGATTCAAGAAAATAAAGAAAACTGGAAAAACTTCTTTAAAAATTCTTTTCTTTCTCAACAATGACTTGCATCTGACATGGTAACACATTTTTCTTCTAGGTAAAGAAAAACATATAAAAATAAATGTACAAAAGTAAAAAAAAAGAACTGCAGTAAATAATGTTATTATAAAAGGTAGAGCGACTCACCGTGGCACCAGCTTTGACATCTAAAGGGGAGACGCACGGATTGTACTGATGTCTCTCGCGCCGCGTTTCCACACCCTTTATGAATAGAAAACCGGAGAAATTCCGAAATCCATTAAAATAATTTTCTACGAACATAAAGCACACGCTAATTTATATAATTTGCCCCTATTTTTCCTCCCTTGAAAGTCTCCGGAAAAACCCTAATTAATTTTAGACAATGAGAAATTTGCAAAAATAAATTTTCAGATTTAATATCGAAAATACAAATTTACTTTTGATAAAATTGGCCGTTTTCCTCAAAAATTTAAATTCGTTTGTAAGTGGAATTTTCCAAAAGAAATTTTGATGTTCTATCTATTTATCGCGTTTAACTTTTGAAGCTTGAACCAACTGTTCGTTGGTGAAAGGAGGCGCCGAACGGTCGCTTCCAGGCTTAGAGCCTGACTAAAAGGGGTTGCATGACAGCAAGGGCTGCTTGTGAATTCCGCCGTCAGCGCGCGCACTTTTCCCATTTCCCGTACCGAGTTTCCCCGGATGTCCCACACTCCCCACTTCACCGAAAAATCTGTCTTTTTATGCTATTTATCTCCTCCTTCGTTTCGTTTACATGTTCCTATTTCATTTCACATTTCCACTCTACTAAATCTGCTTTCTTGGACCGTTTATCATGGGTTATATGTCTAAAAATAGAAAAAACACTTTCGTACAAAACTTAGCTTTATAATGATAAAAGACAAACCAATCTAGAGACTACATTATTTATTATATTTAATGACGGTAAAGAAATGTAAAGGAAAATTCATTTAAGTAGAAGTCCAACAAATAATTTCGGATCTACAGAAATTATAATAAATAGTACTCGAGAGAATCAAATGTAAAAGTTTGCAATTTTTTACTTTTAGCATCTAAATTGAATTACCCTGTATGTGACGCTCTTCTAAAGGTTTGCATTTCAGAAATGCATATAGGTACCTACCATCTACCAACATACAATTCGCTGGGGACCTAAAATGAAAATTTTAAAAATCATGAAAATTAAATTACGAAGCCAATTAAGTGGGCTGATTAATAAAGAGAAATTACAAACTCGATAAAAAAATTTCCTAAAGCAATTTTGCTTTTCCCTTGGGAAAATCGTGATTTCCCATTAGCTGTACTGATAATGGATAATGCAAAATTTAAATGCTGCCTGTATTTAAGATATTTAAATAAAATGTTTAGTAATTAAACGTGGGAGTATTGATATTAAGTAGTTAACTTATTCGATCGGTAAAACCAGGTTTGCTCAATAAGTTTACAAGTTTATTAAAACACAGTTCTTTACTTCTAAAAACAATCAAACAACTTTTTGCCTACTTTCCCAGAATGTTTTGTTTTTGGTTTGTTAGTAAATTTGAATGTTCTAAGTACTCTCAATATTGCCAATTTTTAATTTCTATGCATCAAACATTGCGCACCTAAATTTGCAATTTCTTTCTTAAAAGTGATCTCAAGCTTACCCGATTTATCACTCATCATTTGAATGTGGAAAGTAGACGGCCTAAGACATTCCGAATTATAAGTGTCAAGCTATAACTGAAAAAAAATCGACGCATGCTCAGTATCTTTTATAATACCTGAACACTTCATCATGATTTGATTTGTGATTTTTACCAGGAATGGCATTTATTGAAGGTTAGTATTCATTTGTGTATTTTAATTAGTTTGCGTTTGTTACATCTTCCAGTTTTATATTTAAAATACACAAGTCGATGTGTTATATTGCACATCATCAAAAATAATTTTATGTTGCTATACAATACACTCACGTTTTCTGCTCCCTCCTGAGTTAGCTTTTATAAACAGGTTAAAAGGAAAAAAGGAGAAATACGATTTCATTAAAACTTAATTTATATCAAATTGCCTTTCTGACCAATTATGTTGTTGAAGTTTCAATACGGTTTTATAACCCCGTTAAGATGTAGCCCAAGCATGATTAGCAAACTATAAGTCGAGACAAAAAGACTAATTCAGATTCTACTAGAAGATAACATGCGAATCGTCCAAACACAAAAAACATAGCCCAAGCTTCTAAATGCGTTAATTTAGGTCAAATACAAATGGTACCAAAGACGAACCCTACAAATTATGACAGAAAAACCTGAAACAGGTTTTGCGTAAATGCCTAGTTTTGATCAGTAAATAGATTAACAACGCCTAATAGAACTCGATGTGATTCTACTAATTTCTCTGAGCGAGCCGTTTGGTAAAGCTTTAGGTTCACAACAAATCACCTTTTTACTTTAACTCTACAAGTCATGCAGACAAAACTGCCAGTTTGTTTATATTTAAGAACAACATTAAATGGATAAGTGAATTTAGGCAACAATGCATTATTTCTCCCAGAGCAGCTTGATATAGCAATAAAAATCAAACTCAAACAGACCTAAAGCTTGAACAGTTTAAATTTTACAGCCAAGATTAAAAACGTTCTTCTTTATAGCCGATCAGCATATTAAGTGGAATCAGTCGTTCAAACTTGGGCCTACCAGTCTTTCAACAAACTTTGTCCAAAAACAAAAAAAATATCAAAACCATAGTTTTGGCTGAGCCGCTAACTGCTGCTGCTATTCAGAGTTTTATTACACTTTTGGCGAGAGGCCAATTAGATTCCTTCTGAACCTCAACGGCGAGGTGGTGATGAAATCTAGTAAATGAACGTATCTACGTTCAGCGTTGATGTATTGCTGAATTTTTGTGGGCACCTGGCATCTATAGACATAGTGGGGAAGGTTCGTTAGTCTTTTTATGTTGCTTGTTGCAATAGCGTGCTAACTATGATGCCATTCGTGAGCTCATGATGTTTGAAGACTGGACTCTATGTAACACTCGCTGCAAGGAAAATACATATCGATAGATGTCGCAGGCACTGGTGGTGATGACGAAGAAGCATTGACTTTTCAACACCATACCTCCAAACTTGTGCGCTGTGGCTGGTAACATCAAACGATTGTAGTAGTTGAAAGCGACTTTGGGGTTGCGATTTACCGACAACGCATTCCAGAAAAGTTTTGAGAGACGGGCACTCAGGAGAGCAAAGGAAGAAAGCGTACATCGAACGCAAATAGTCCCACATCACCGCCAGAACAAAGAGTAGACCTATCAAACTCGGATGTCTACGCTCCAAAAAGTCAGGGTAAACCTGAGTTAACAGCAATCGACGACTTTAAGACCGGCTGACCCGCAGGAAAAGGAAGACTGGCATACACGGAGGGAATTACTGGTAACCTTGCGAAACTGCCATTAACTATCGTTTGCAAACATAAATACTGTTGTTAGGTTACTTTATTCCATAATGGCCGTTTAGTTCACAGCATACGTTCGAGGACTCATCTAATTACCGATTGCAGAAGAGTCCAAAGATTCCGCATAATAGGTATTCGGTTCCAATTGCTTGACAATTAAGCTCTAATCATCAACTCTCTAAAACTGACACCCATTTTGCTTAATTTCTTTATTGGACCTATAGCGATCCAAGTTTTTCTTTAGTATTGGAAAAATTATAATTTTCTATTAGTTCTATTGACAATAATGCAGAAATATACTAACAATATTCAAATTTGAAGTACTGTTTGCGTCTGCTTTTAAGTTATTAAAATGTAAAATGTTTAGTGTAAGTTATAGATGGGCATATTGACAAAATCGCTTTGGCTGAATAGGTGGGTTTTCACAATTTAGGTACAAACAACTGAAGAACTTTATGCATTCTTTCCCAAAATTGTGCTATCTGGGCTTGTTAGTGGATTACAGTCAATCACGTCTTTAGGCCAACCGTGCATCTTAAACCCATACAGTTGTTAGACTTGGATAATTGAAAATAACAGCTGGAATTTAAAACGTCTTTTTTTGTCGTTAGTTATATTAATGCAAGTTTAAACAGAGCACCTCAAACATATGCGTTCTGATTGGTAACACGAAACGTGTTCAGAAAACTAATCAATCAACACAGTAAATCTTTTTGACCAAATTTGGGACTTCTAATTCTAATTAGAATTACTACACCAAGAGCAAAGCTTTAATAAATCACTAACTGGCGTACCAAAACACACGCCATTCTGATTCTTAAGCAATCCTATTTCATAGTGGCTACCAAGTTCACGACACATGATAAAAAAGAAATTATTTTGCTCAGTTCAAAGTCACGAAGAAGTTTGAAGACGTGCTATTACAAACTAGTCTAATCTTGACCTGATAGATCTTACTTGTTCTATTTCCTCCCTGTCTTCTACAGCTCAAAATGCTGTTAGAGAAGAATTCTGGAAAGAGTCATTTTTATATGGAACAAGCGCTGTAATTGCTTGGTCTATCTGCCGAAAGGTTTAAAAGTGCTAATAGAACAAAAGCAGAGTTTTGGTGCAATAATCAAGTCAGTTAGATGTTTTACAAGCTACTCCATTTTCGGACACGCAAAGAACCTTTCCTGGCAAAATGTAAAAGCAAAGTTATTAGACGAGTTAATAAATAGATTCTTGTTATTAGTATTATCTTCTCGCTTCTTCATGTAGCTGATTAAATACTGAAAAGAAACGTGAAAATCAACCACAGCATTTGGAATTTGGATTACCAAACCTAATAACATTTAGCTCAATAGAAACATTATATAATTTTTTTTTCATGGGTGGCAGTAAATTTAAATTGTTCCTGTCCTGAATCTAGATTTTGTTCACGACAATAATTTATCATAAAAATCTTCTTTAAAAGAGTTACTTTTTTAAGGACTATAAGGATTTATACGATCTTAGTTATGATTGTTTCTCAACCTGAAGCTCAGACAAGATAGATGCTTCAGGAGAAGGGATAAGAATCTGGATAAAAATTTGGAAATATGGAAAAGTGGATATAAGCCTGTTAGAAATTAGGTATTTGCCTCATCTTACTGGGGCCAAAGGAAAATTAATGTAAACCTTAATTGGTAGCACTGACCATACTTTTCCTGTAAATATAATTATTTTTATGACACTAAACCATAACGAAATGTAAGAGAAAGAAAGAATGACAACATTACATTTAAATCTACCTAAAAACATTTTAAAGTGTTTTAGTTGTTTTTAGATTTAAATAGACAAAGCAATCCTTCTTCTTTATTTACCCACGTTCTAAAATTTTCTGAGAACGTTTTAAAACCTAATTACCTTTTTGTTACTTAAATTTTGTCATAATTAACTTCGTTGCAATTACCTTTAGTTTCATTTATTGTATTCTCTATTAATTAAGAAACTACACAGAACTGACAGCAAAATCAGCCAAAAATTATTCCGTTAGTGAAACAATTAAAAGTTATTAGTTTTTTATGCAAAACGAGAAACATCTAAGAACCGCTCGTCTTTGAAATATATAGCGCATTAACAAGCTCAAACCGGAGCAACGTCGCGAACATCGAGACGACGTTATGGCGTATCTCCCGCGAAACATATATACCACACCATATCCGAGGGAAACTTTTCGTCGGTCGTTCGATATTGCGTGTATATACGAAACTGCATTTGTTTTATTATAGGGGCAAAGTTCTAGATAAAATGACATCTCTTAGAAAGATATAAATATACCAGTTCTAAAATTAGAAAGTTGATAAGTTATAATAGGTCTTAATACCTAAAAATAATTAGGTACTCAGGGCTTGGGAAAATTTAATTTATGTACCTTGTAGTTTAAATAAAATAGTGGGAAAATGTGGTACTAATAGCGTCTAGATTTTCTAAAATATGCAAATACATAGAAAAATAAAAGAACTAGGTAATCTCAATGGAGAAACTAACTAAAATTACATAAAAAAAGGAAATATCTACGACTGCAACAAAAACACCTACCAATAAATTTCCTCTGTCCTTACATTCTGAGTTTTGTTACAAAAGAACATTTATTAAATAGCAATCCAAAAATTTAATATAAAGATAGTTTGTTTTTTATGGAAGTAAAGCGATATTATTAGAAAGTCGCGTTAAAAAGGTATGCTTATCTTCCTCATGGAAGCTTGCAAATACCAGATAAAACACTCCAGATTTGATAGCGTTAAATCATGTTTAGAAGCTAACAAAAAAGAAAAAAGAAGTTGAAACCATCAGAGAATGCAGAAAAACACGTACTGTAACGAAGACATTATAACAACATATCACATTCACCAACGTGCAGTGATAAAGAGTTTGGAACCCAGTTTTGATTTCCGAATTATACTATTTAAGAATAGAAAATCTTAAGAAATGAAATTAAGTGAAATAAAAAAATATTTACCATGATCCAGATTTTCGAAGATTTTTTCATAGTGCTGTGCAAAAAGCCGAAAATTGAAGAGGCAATCTACAGCAGAACGCAAAAAAAGCTCCACCTAACCCTCGCTTCCTAAGGTTGCAAAGAAACTGCTCTTAAAGAGCACAAAAACATATTAATTAATTATAAGCATTGCGACAATTTAAACATATTTACAAAAGTCATCAGAATGCATCGTCGTGATTTTTGTTTTAACTTTATGATATGAAGCAATTAAAGAAAATTGAATAAGTCTTTCCGGGTATAATCACAAGTTTTCAATAAATAGTTTTTTTTATAGCGTCGAGCATGTAGGAGATGTCAACAAGTACACCCTCGGATCAGCTAACTTAACGGCCATCCACTTGGCTTGCGAACGAAGATCCAAAAATTTAACAACAGAGTCGGAGTTCGGCCTTGAGTTGACAGAGGCTGCGGTTTATTTCTTAGTTTAGCAGCAAAATAGGATGAAACGTCGCGTATGAGACTTTAGAAACAAAACCAGTATACTCTCCTCTTACCCTCACAGAGATGAGGCTTGTCGCGCCCACAAAAGTACTAAACAGTTTAAGGACTTACAACTACTGACGCATTGTCACAACTTCCCGCTCAAAGATGCCCTCCTTACACTCCTTCATCAGGAAAATCTCAGCTGTCAGATTTCAATATACGGCGAAAATAAAGTTAAACGACAAAAAGGAAAATACCCTGTGTCTTTCTAGCAACAATAGATAAATTAGAAAAGTTTGTTAATCCTAATTGATTTCAGAAATTTACAAAAGCTAAATGATGTAGTCGACCTCTCAGTGTGCACTTATCAAGCTCAGCCAGCTCTCCAAACGAGAGAAAACTATAAAAAACACAAACACACACTGAAAGTATAGATTGCGCAACCACATGGAACGGTGGCGAAAAGTGACCGTTACAATATTTTAACTTTGATTAAAGTTGAAACCAACCACAAAAACCCGATATAAATTTTGGCCAATAATTAAGTCAAGACGGTTTGGTTAACAATGATAAAGTAAGCAATGGTCAATCGGAAAAAACGACATGAGTCTTGGCGATGAGGCAAATGAATAGTGCCTAATAGCATCGAAATTTTGACTTCTGTTGGTTGATCATCAGTACAAAGTCTGCAAGAGTGACACAAAAACGTTTTCTAAAACGTGTATATACATGCAAAAAGATAGTAGGGTCGAGATTTAGACAAGGAGATTTGTAGATAAATTTTTGTTTTCTGTAAGGAGGATCTAGAAAACTTTTTTGAAGACTTGGTAAGTCAAGGGATTTTCCGCTACTGCTTGTTATATATAAATGCTCTACAAGAATTTGATGTGTGTTTTTCATAAAAATCTTGGCTAGTCTCTTTACTTTTCTCAAAAGATAGTAGAGATTGAAGAAAAAAGCTTCTCAATACAGTGACTTTCTATGTCCTGATCGCTTTAAGATATATGGTTGCACAAATCAGCAACAAAAACAAAATAACCCTATCACGTTTACATTATCAGAATAGTGACAAGAGCTATCCAAAACAATTTTCAATTGTTTTTCGGCCTATTTAAGAAAATGAGGTTGATGATAATAGTTACTCGAACCCAAAACGTTGTACAGAAATTTTGTTAGCGTATTTTAATAGAGCACAAAAAGTGACGAAGAAAAAGTTGTTTTAGTTTTCCAATGTCTTTTCCAATAAATGAAAGAAAAAAAAAATAAAAATCGAGAAATCTACGTTTTTTTTTAAACTATCCAAGATATCTAAATTTTGCAAACGCCAACAAAAAGGTCCTATAAATAGCCAACTTTTATTCCATATAACCGATCCTGTATCTGTGCGTTCTTATCTTGGACACACTGTATAATACTCAAAACTATGCAAAAAGAACTTTCTCAAAAAATGCTGTAATTTATATTTTTAATGATCTTATTGTTATATCCTGTACAATTTCATAACAATTCTAAAGGGATGAACATTTGCTCTGAGGTCACAGCGCTTTATGTGAAATATCTCTAGATCTCATAAAGAGCCTAGAAAGGCTTACGATAAGGAAAGTTGAACGCCTAAAATTTGTTTTGATTGTGACACACCAATTTGCATTGTGAAAAAGAGACTGAAGTTGTTTTAAAACAAAAGCTGAAAGAGTAACAAAGGTAATTCTAAAGACTGTGCTAGATAATTCTGCACTTGCCAAACTTAAATCATGAAATCTAAAATTATTATTCCACGGTAGAAATAATAACAAAATCTTATTTGTTTAATATTATAAAGTAAGATATAGAATGAATCTAAAAACGATCTTTCAGGGAAATTTCGGTAACCTAAAATATTCTAATTTAATTCCAGCAAAAGTAATAAAATTTATTATTTCAACGACCTTTGCGCTCAAAAACCACAAGATATCTTGGTTTATCCAAAAAGAGGCAATAAAATTCGTAGAATTCTCCCTTGTACACATTTTGTTTGTTATAACTCGGTTTAGTTGAAAACACAACATCTTTTTTGCTCGTTACGACGTACACAGGAAATTATCATATCAAAACATACGATAATTCTAGATGGTTGTTAACTAAATGATGTGCAAAGTTTCTCGGCGTTGTAGTACGCAGCAGTAAGGGACGACCTCAAGGAAATGCATGCAAATATATCCTCTTCTTCATGTCATGAATGAAGACCCTAATGGCAACTGCCGTTTAATGACTGCATAACCAATGAGGGTAAAATATCTTAGAGGAAAAAACATGTTTAAATTCTTGTAAGACGAGAGGAAGTTGAATGTAGTAAAATATGCCAAAAGATACTCTAAGGTTATCAGATTTTATTTGTTTTTACTTTTAATTTTAAAAGCGTCACGGAATGGATAATTATATGCAAGTATTAAATTTTTTATGTTGGGTAGCCTTTTTTTGTAGTTGGCGTTATACACATTATAACGCCCCTAAACATCAATATACCCTTTGAAAAGTTCATCCTATTCGCTTGCCTAGGGACGCTTTAATGTATTAAACACAGGCGAAGGCATTGATCTATATTGGCTAGAAAGAGGCTATAAGAAATGTGTCTCGTAAGATTTGCATGATTGATGGTCCGGAATGAGTGCTCGGATTATCCGCATTGCGTGCATGTCTCGTCCGTATCGATTAGAGGCCAATGCTTTCCA
This sequence comes from Ignelater luminosus, assembly GCA_011009095.1. Taxonomy (NCBI): domain Eukaryota; kingdom Metazoa; phylum Arthropoda; class Insecta; order Coleoptera; family Elateridae; genus Ignelater; species Ignelater luminosus. The sequence continues at coordinate 83,228 of VTPC01091214.1, forward strand.
ATATACAAACGGTCATTATATTGTAAAATGTCATTTTATTTCTAAATTTCCCTATATATTAGTTAAACGTTATTACAAAGTCATATTCTAAAACGATCGTCTCGGAAATCTTAAAACGTGACCTACTAGGATTTTTATGAGATATTCAGAATAACCACGTTACTTTTTATGTCTTCGGAAATATTTCAAACTTTTCAGATACTAATTTTAGTGAGATTATCTATTACGTCATGATCACTATAAGCACGAAACTCATTTTTCACTTTTTTTAACCTAACCTAAATACCATATAAAAAATTACTTGTGGAAATTTAAAATTCAAAAATAAAATTTCGGTCAGACAAGCAATTACATTTAAAATTATGAGTAAGGATGGTGTAAATAGTTTTGTGTGTAAACTTTGATTTGATGAGCTTGGAATGTGTAGTATAGACAGAACAACAGCAAACATTGACGTACTACGACGTTAAACGTTTCATATTTAGATTCCTTTGCGTACAAAAAGTTGTTTTTCCTTCTTTCTTCGTTGTATATATGTTTTTAGACTATTGACCTACTAAAACTTTTTTTCCGGTTTGCGTTACTGCTTATCATGATAATCCAAGTTAGGTAAACTCTTTTGTAAACATCTAGTTACAAAAAACTAAATTTACTCGTCCAATTAGTAAAACCTTGTGTTATTTAATTAATTATTAAATTAAGTTGTAGTCTGTAAGTGATATTACCTTTTGTAAAAGCAGAATTTAAACTTTAACAGATTTTTAGATATTTTAAATTATTTTTGTATCCATGACTCTCATAAATGTCAACCCTGATCACTTGGACAAGTTGAATTCTATTTTGACATCTTGTAACTTATTGTCTGACCTTTCTAAATAAAAGTTACAAAATTGTATTAAGAGAAACCCAACATTAAATTTGTCAAGCTGTTGTTTACTAAAATGCATTTTCACAAAAATCAGTATAATAAATGATTAGTCTTAGAAGTAACAGATCTGCAAGTTTCATAATCTCAATCTTTGGATTGACTTAATAAAAGTAAATAAAGTTATAAAGACTGTAAATAATAATATGATCAAATGCATTCCCAAACGAGCTATCGCCACTTCCTCGTTGGCTACAAAAAGTATTGGAGTAGTCTGGACCTACCTGACACCATCTTTTATTGTCTTCAGCAGCTCTCTATGCTATATAAGTTTTAACTTAAGCAGAAATACAACAAAAGTTGAATAAACAATTATTTTATTAGAAAGCTGACAGCCATAGTTTCCTAAAATAACAAATGGCTACAACTACATAGATTAAATTAAATTAAAATCAAAATACGCTCTATCAGAAGGAAAAAACAAATTCTAACAAAGCTTCAACAATATCACACACAGCCCGCCTTTCTAAAGACTGCGGTCTATCTGCTGTCTCTTACTACATAAATATTTGTCACTTTAAATATTTTCAATTTACTTAAATCTTTTAGTCTTTAGTTTTTCATAAAATTACAATCAAAAACTCTAAAGACAAGACACCAACTGACTAAGAATCATGTATAGAGAAGTTTCACCTTGTCTCGTTGCCTGGACGACCGACAACAAGTGGTTAAGAAACTCTAGTGGCACCTTCCCACAGTCTGAACACATTGAGAAGCATCTAAGATTGCCAGCCTAGACGAGAAAGCTTTACCATTCAATGCGCATGTTTAACAAAAAAGATCTCATTCTTCATGATGAATTTTGTTTTAATATTTCATTTTATCTTGTATGTATGTTAATAAATCGTTAGTTGTTTCCTCACGTCAACAACCAAGTTGGTTTCAAGTGAAGGATAGTAAAGGAAAGTTGTGTGCTATTTCAGTAATTGTAAACCGTTTCTGATGATTGTCCAAAGACCTGTTGCTGAAATAAACTTTCGCAGCTTTTGTTCTTAGTTCCCTGCGAGGAATCCTTTATAAAACCCCACCCATCTCCAGTCATTAAACAAGACTGCTGGCTCTTTTGTTATCTGCCGACCAATCTTACTTAGTTCAAATCACAAGTTCCCGATCTTATAGTAACACGTTCGCGGCCAAAGCGGCATATGCCGTCGGACATTGTGGGACCTGACGTGATATACCGTCCAAAACGGACATTGTGGGACATGATGTGATATACCGTCCGTCTGTTATCAAGATCTAACGAAGTTATTTTAACTCTAATAAATTAAAAAACTGTTTATAGAAGAATTATAATTTATTTGTAGATTTATCCGTACATTGTATACACCGGCGTGTTTATCCGGCTTCCCCAGGTGGCGCCGCATGATAACGCCGGCCAATATTTGTTATGTTATAATCGAATATTAATATTTAAGTTATAAAATGAATTAAAATAAAATTTTCGAATAGGTATTAGAGACCGCTAGTACGTATTCTCTTAAATTTTATAAATAGAATTTCCGTATAAGTATTAGAGACCGCTAGTACTTGTTTTTAAATTTCTATTAGAGAATGTTTAATTTGAAATTAACCATTTACCGACCGAATTATAAATTATAATTATACTATTTCGAATCGCTTCATTAGCGGAGCGAACCGAGCATTTATTCCCCCATTAGGCCGTTTTGCCCCACGCAAGGGAATTCCCACTACAAGCGTGGGAGGAACGAACGGGTATAAATGCAAACGGCCGACCGCAGTGAGTGCAGTTCCGTTCCAAAGTTTTCGTCTCAGCGTTCCAGAACAGCTGCAACACCAGCCGAACTTTAGTAAGTAAACCGAACAGGTAAAGAGTTGCCCTTTCTTGCTTAACCGTTCTCCTTGTCTTTCCTATACCGTTTCCTTTTCTCTCTCTCTCTCTCAGTCCGTCCCGTCCCTACTTGTAGCTGTATTGTGTGTGGCGGTTGATCCGACACATCGCCGGTCCTGTTCAAGTCCAGTAACTCCGGCGCGGGTGAGGCGGTCAACCCGACTCATCACCGCTGGGTAACTCCGCATCTCTCCCCTTTCTGTTCCCCTCTTACCACCACAGAACACCCGATCCGACCAAACGCATATCCGACCTTGTATAACCGCACGTCGCCAGAACGGCCTCGAGTGCGAAGCGAGGCAGTCGACCCGGTCTCCAGCGCGAGTGTAGTGCATCGGCGACGAAGAGTACGGGCGCAACCAACAGCGCGGTAGTCAGGGGCTACCGCCATCCCACCCTGGCCTGGCCCATTTCCACCACCAACGGGGCGACTTGAGGTCGCACTGCTGCATAATCCCACCCGACCGTCGGTCTTCAGGAATTGGGGAGCTTGAGGACCGCGACCGCCACATATCCAACCAAACCCAAGATGCAGTAGATGGATCGACGGCCGCTCCACCACCAACCGGTGCCTGCGTAGGGGTGCGTAGGCCCGGCCACCATTACCACTTATCTCAGCCTCTTCCGACCGGCCCGGGTACTTTCCCACCCAAAGCCTTGAGCCCGAGGCTCCTCAAAGTACCAACTCCACTGCGCCCGGAAATTCGTCATCTATCCGCTACACTTCCCGCCAAAATCCTTTCCCGCCTAATAATTTCCCGCCAAATAATTCCCGGCACACCACACCCATTCCACAACCGCCACACTGTTCTCACTAGGGTTTTCCGTGGTTTCCCTGGTGGTGAAGGCAAATGCCGGAACAGTTTCTGCACTAGTCCACGGCACACTATGCACACCTAGACACCCACACATTACCACTCCAACATATACACACTCTCACACCCCTCACTAAACAATTCCAACACCGTTCTGAAAAGAACCGCCGCATCGTGTTCCACAATCGCCGTCACTGTGTGACGGCTCGCTGGCTGTCCTTGGGCACTCCACCTGAAGATGGGTCATCTACACCGGCGGGGATTCTGGAGGACCCTGCTTCCGGCCTGCTCCACCGTCGCCACCAGACCATCATTGCCGTGGACGGGCGTGCGGACTGCTTGGTACCTGACATGACATACCATTACATTGACGACCAACCGTTTTTCTTTTCCCAACTCACCATTCCGTTGACTCCCTTCTTATCCAACAAACAACCGCCACCAGGCTTAAGAGAGGTTAAGTCCTCTAAGGAGCCGCCGCCGCCTCCGGCGGCAATCACGTTGACAGCAGCAGCACGTCGCCCGCTTGCTGCACTACCGGCAATAACGATCCCAGAGTTGGGTGTAGTAGCCTGTATTTGCTTGCTTGTTTGTATGCTTACTGTAATACCTGCTTGTATCAATAGATTATTTGGGCTTGATCGGTGTTTTCTTTCTATATTAAGCTCTCCGAGTTTCTCTTCCAGCCGTCGACCCATGGAGTCACCAGGTCTCAATCGTAGCTGCCCGGTGAGCTCTCGCCCGACCGCTTCAAAGGCGAGGTGGGGGAGTAAACCCCCTCAACAAATCTGGCACCCGAGCACCGCCGACCGAAA
>VTPC01091214.1:88034-156156 GCA_011009095.1 Ignelater luminosus
CTTTGGCAGTTTTCTTTATAAGGTTCTTTTTAAAGTTCATCAGGTCAGAATTATATATATAGGAATGTTACTAGTAGCCAAACTATGTGATTGTAATTCTCGAGGTTCTCTTCCCCGTAGCCTCCACATAGTTACTTCAATTAAAGAACCTCTCTGGTAGGTACTTTGAGATAAAATTTCTTTTTTGCATCGAAAGTGCTATAAAGAAAAAGAATAAAAAAGCCCATACGCTTTGCTTTTCAGTGTGAATGAAGTGTGATCGTTATGTCAGTCGTGGCGGATTTTTTCTAAAAAATTGGAAGGTTTGGTACGCGTTAAGCGAGACCAGAAAAACCATTGTTTGCAAAATAAACCACTTTTGATCTAATTAGCCTGCTTTCACTTTGTTTTGTTGATTTGGAAGATTCTTGTTGATGGCTCACTTTTTACCTTTTAACTTTAAATTGGGCCCAGTCAATTTCAAATTAAGAACAACCAGCTTCAAATTGAGATCAATTAACTTCAAGTTGAGACTAATCAACCCTAAGATGAATTCAGATTTAAAGTTTATAGAACTCAACTCAGTTTGAAATTGATTGTTTTCAGTTTGAAATTGATTGGCTTAGTCTTTCACTGTCTTAGTTTTCCGCAGTTTTAACCGTAAAAAATCAACATAGCACCTTGTCATATTTACGTTTGTATCTCATTCTGATGTGTTCTGTAGGGAAAAAATAAAATAAATTTTTAGCTTATGAATTCTCAACTGCGTTAGCAATATTCCCTAAAAATAAGAATTACATTTGCAATTTATCTGTTTTACAGTTTTTAGACAGTCAATTACAAAGATTCCATTTATATACATACCAATATTATCTTCGGTAAGTAAAATATTGAATATAAAATGAAATTAGTAAATGTAAAGATACTATAGATAATTTCCCTAAAAATAGCATAGAAGATAATACAATTAAAGAATCTTAAGATTCAAAATTTAGTTAGGTCAAGTTGCAAAGCAATTATTTATTGTTGGCATTAGTTTTTGCCTAGGAGCTCAAATTTCTGAGATATAAGTCATCGATGAAATCAACTAATCACTGAACACTTCAAAAGCTTCTTTTCCGTGACATTCTTGAATATATTTTAGAACAGTCCCTTTTTGAACTCCAGCAATAATCTGCAATCATGTACCTATCCCATCTTCCTTAATAGCAGTCCTCCATAGTTTTAATATCCTGGGGAAATCTTTGACCTTGTTCCTCACTACTGTCTTCTAAATCTTCAAGAAGACGGCTAAGTGACTGTGTAAATAGTGCACCTTAATGCTTATGTTACACTAAAGGAATTTGAAACTGTTAACCATCTCGTTTACCAGTTCAACATAGTTCTCAGCTTTGCGTTTGTCTAGAAAATTTCCGACAACTGCAACAAATAAAGTCTAGACTTTTCGCTCAGCCTCATTCATCGAATTAACAAAAGCGGGATCCTTAATGAGTTGTCTTATTTGTGGGACGCCAAATATACCTGCTTTAATTTTTTCCGTACTCAACTGAGGCATTTTTTTCCTATAATATGCAAAGCATGATCCGTTCTTATCAAAAGCCTTTACAGACTGCTTCATAAAACTCAGCTTGATATGTATATTGGAAGAAAGATGATTTTCTCTTCCAACTAAGGGGTCGTTAAAGACATTTTTCCCCCAACGTCTATGTTTTCTTTCTTAGGTCACTTTTTTCTAACCCAGTGGTGTGTTTTGTCTCTGCTATTTCAGAGGCACAAGAAGTAAGGATATTTGATGTGGCCACATTGCTGTCCAATGAGAAAGTTTACCATTTTTAAGTCAACACAAATAACCCAAGCTATGGTGTTATATTCTTCTTTTATTTTCGTCGAGTGAGCAATTGGTATTGAACCATATTTGTTCCCATTGTGCAGAAGGACACACTTCAAACTTCGCTTTCATCAGTCAATAAATAGGCGCCAATCATCTGGAAAATATTCAGAAAGAGTCATTTTTTCCAGGAGTCTTTTAATTTTAGGACAAAATATAAAATTGTCTTCTTGAAAAAAAAGGGTAGCAGACCCTTTTATCTTGTATGGTGAAAGGTGATTTTGGTTCCTTGTTCCAGTAACTTTTTGTCGTTCAACCTGGAAACCAGTAATGTAGAAGCTTCTTTTGACAGGTTGAAACGTTGAGGAATTGATGACATCGCCTTATAATCACTGTCATCTTCATTAGTATCAGAAGGTTGATCAGAGGGACAATACTCGTCCTCACAGAGCTCTGGTAGCTGGTGAAACGTTGGTATCGGCACTTCTTCTGAGTGAGAGACCGGGCGTCTTTCAGAGACTAAATCAAGATAAGTCTACGTGTTAGAATTGTTTCGATTGATTCTAGTAATATTTACTAGGCATTTACTGTCGTAAACCTGATGCGGTGACCAGGTTTTTACAGTCACTAACAATTTTTCTGTTTTCTTTTAACGTGTATTCTCCGCATATGTAGCAGAACACATCAAGATGATTTACACAATTTGTTTTACTTGGACTTATGTTATTTCTATTTAACAACACAAATACAACAATCTACAACACAGTACGGTTTAGGTTAACTCGTTCCGAAACACAAATATCACGCGAGGCCAACTTCGATCTGCCCTGCTCAGCGAGAACTCACCAACTAACCTCAACTCTAGTTCAAGTGTTTAAGGTCACTTTAGTTACTTTACAGGACAGTAATGCCATCTAGTGAATTTTCCTGGAACTAACTGGGTCAAATATACAAGAAACAATCCTTGTATATGTGAACTGCACACTTTGTGTAGAACTGCACGTTAGAAAAACACTGATCTAAAAAAGTAGAGCAGATAGAGAAAAACTGATTTCATATTTAGATTCAGCGCCCCAAATATAGCTAAAATCAGTTCTAAAATCCTAGGCACCAAAAACAAACTTTTTTTTGTAGGCCTGTGTTAGCATTCAAAAGGTAATTCAGTGAACTAATAAAAATCAATGCTCAGCATGAAAACATATCTTCTGGTTTTTGTGACTTTGACATTGTAACGAGTTGTAACATTCATTACAATACATATGTAGTAATAAAGGAAACCTAGACAGACTTCTTTCAGAGGTTATTTAAAAAACCTTAACACTCACTGATTTACTAAGAGCATCTTGAATTATTTAAAAAGAGGTATGTATTTAAAAAACATAAATGTAACTTTTCAATAAGTTAGTTTCAATGGTTAGATCAAATTGTCAATTAAAATGCAAACATTACGGTTTTGACATCAACTAGAAGCAAAGTGATACGTCATCGTCACTCCGATTATGGTATAGTTCACACGAGAAACAATTATTTTATAATTAAAATCCTTTTACTAAAATTAAACTTTTAAACTGCTCTATCTTGAAATAACAAGCGAACGATCCGTCACAAATGTACAAATTTACAAATTACAGTAACATTCCAATGTCGCAGGAACACGACGGCATCGTCCCCTTAGTCGATCGTAATTACATAGCTCTCTGTTATTTCCTATCCTTGGTATTTAACGAGAGAATTTGCCAATAGCTCTCTCTATTATTAACTAACAGTAAAGTTTATTTTGCTCTATTTTTCATACATTATTTTGATATTACTATCCGTTATCTCAGCTTGACTATGTAAATTCTCATCTAGGCCGACTTCAACTTAATTATTAAGATTTAGAACTTGCCTGTTCAAAATGAAGAAAGCGTTTAAAGTTGTAACTTAATTTATAATAACACAAGTTTCATTAAAGTGAGTTTGCATATATTTTAATAGCGTAACTCAATCTGAGGTAAACCCCGCTCTTTGCTTCTCATCATTCCTAATGTGTTACAACCCTCCCGGGCTAATGACATGCAAATGACAATCTTAACTTCAGTCTCCATTTTACACTCAGTCTTTTGTCTGGGTGTTGTTATTCTTATGCGAATCCGTTTTGCTGCCGTCTTTAAGTACTAAATTTAAAAGAAAACATACTTCATTTGTTAAGATAATTGTAAACGTTCCGAAGCCCCTTTAGGATATTTTGCATTCGTTTATTTTAGAAATAGGCTAAATGAAAATTTCAAGTAAAAAAATACGACGTTGTAGGAAAAGTCTGCAGCTAGAAAATCAAATATTTTACGGTAGAGAAATTTTCAAATAAATAAATAAAGAAACTCGCAAATTAGATATTCAAATTTACCTGAATAATGTTAAGAACTGTAGAGAACCTTTTTAGGTTTTATTTTCAAGACAGAGCATAACAGTAATATTGTGACTTGCGTCCTGACAACTCTGACACGGTTTATTCTTGTTTTACAACACTCTGATGGCAGAGCTTTTGCATACAAATTTGTAGAAATTTTCCTGTTTTATCTTAAGGTACGACATTTAGATGTACATTATAGTAAGAATAGTCGTTTTGTAGACGTGAACTTAGCGTGTGGAAGATATATCTTGATTTCTCTCATTAGTAATTAAGGGAGAGTTCCTCAAACAAATTAGGTAAATTTCAGAAAATAGATGAAAAAGGGGCAGTTTTTTATTTTGCTTTCCTAAATATTCCAATTTCATTTATCTTGCTCTTTAAATATTTTATAAATGTTTTTCTTCTAAAGTACAAACATTAAATATAACACTCTGGTTTAGTTTCATTATTAAATATGCACGTTGCACTTATTGTAAGACGAGTTAGCAAGTAAAGTAGACTACTTCTGTTTGAGACCCTTTTAGAGAATGTCGAGGGTAAAGCAAATTTATTCCATTTGCATAATGGCTCTAACAACTTTTTCTTTTAATATCTCAGACTTAAGTCGGATATCAGTCACATCAAGTTAGCAATAAATTACCTCTATTATATTTCACAGGGCATAGCAGATTAAGAACAATTACAGTCAAAACGGAGTTTTGAAACTCAACTAAATTAAAACCTGGGGTGAATTCTCTAATTAGTAGTGCAGACAAATGTTGTCCCAATTCAATTTAAATTCAAAACCCCACTTGGACTACCGACCAAGAATTGCTCACAGTCACAACGTTTACAAAATCGACTTGTTGTTTTATCAGTCACATCTTTCATTTAGTCTATTGTCTGAGGCAATACAAATTACAATCTACTAATCGTCTTCACTAAATGGAAAATTAATCATAAAAAAATTATACACATTCGTTGAGTACATTGTGCGAGCTCAACTTCTTGAACTTAATAGTCCACTTCAAACTACAAAAAATAGTCCAAAATACATAGAGCAACAGAGTTTTGGCACAACATCCAATAACGTCCAGTTTTCTAATTGTAAACCACCAAGAAAAGATTTCTGGAAAAATCTAAACAAAATTTCGAACAGGATTGGACTTGGACTTGGATTATTTGAAATTTACACTTATTCATTAAATACATACCTCCAGATTTCGACAGAGAAATTCCATTGGCTGTTCCTCCCTTCACAACGCATTTCTATCTCAGCTAACTTAAAGAAGACCCGGATTGACTCATTTGGTCAAATCAGCAGCAGGAGCAATCAAAAGAAGCAGCTCTAGAAGAAACAGCACTCAGCTTAAGTTAGCCAGAGCGTTCCAGTCCACTCAGTTAGCTCCAGCAGGAGCAATTGTTAATAAAACAAGAAAAAAAGAAAGCGTTCAAAAAAATCAAATGGCCATAGAAAGGAATAATAACAAATAGAAAAAGAATAATAATAAAATAAAAATAAAAGTAAAAAAGAAAACACAAAAATAAAAACTCATTTTAACTTTTCTTGTTTTTAAACAAATTGGAGAACGACGTCTGTATGTAAAATTGTATGCAGTGTTTCATTTCGATTACGAAGCGACTTGCAGAAATCCGTAACACATCATGCTTCGTAACTCACGGAAAGTTACATGATCCAACCATATGCGTGAATTGATATGCGATACGGTTTTGCAGAACCTGTTTTTTACGTCACAAGCGCGCCCGTTCAACGTGATTGTTATTTTTTTTCTCTTACTCATCCATAATATATCTCAGTAAAAAAGTTAACTGTTGTCTTTGATGGTTACCATGAGCTATCGACAAAGAAATCCAAGCCTGATTGGCAAACTGCACACTTGAATCTCACTTTGTGTCATGTTTGATGGAATGATATCCATTGTGACTTTACATTTGACGACCGCTGGTATCTTGATCGGTTACTCACATCTACAGCAATCAAGTCTTGTAAAATGTTCTTGTGGTTAATGACACCCCTTGTTCTGTTCGCAATTTTTACTGAGAAAACGCAAAATATGGAAATGCTAGTTCTTGAGAAGAATAACGAACCTCGCGTGCCTTTGCAAAACGCAAAACGTCACTTCTGCCTTTTCTACTTGCTATTATGACAGACTGCAATGTATCTTTTTCTTTCAATATCATAACATTCACTGGCTTTAAGACACTAGAAAAACAGCAAAACTTTAAAACATTGAATATTTACTCCGTCAGCCGAGATTGCATCAGCTGGGAAAGAATTCATGTTAATTTTTTACATTGGTAAGAACACAGACTCCCTTGATACCTGGCACCAACGGTACTTTTTGATTTACTTCTGTTTTGCCATGCAATCCAATAGCATTTCTATAGAGTTTTCCATTAGACACAGCTATGAACAGGAATGCAATGGGTCTCCTGACTCTAACTCCCGAGTTTGTGGGCAGCCCTCTCGTACGTGTACTACAGATAAGAGCCTGACTCATCTCTTTATGTAAAATTACAAAACAAAGCAGTTAGCTGCTCTCGCGCTACAGTCAGATTCAGTTCAGTTCACTGTTAGTTCCCCTCCGTAGACGAAAGGTCTCCTTAGAGTTTTTTCAGCCTGTTGATGATGGTGGTTGTGTGAAAAGTGAAGTTGTTCCCGTTCATGGGTACCGGCCCAGTCGTTGTAATTTGGTAGGCAGGTTTTTAGACCATGGAGTTGCAGCAGCATGAAGAGGGCCGTTGGCAGCTTGGATATTAATGCAGTGGCGTTTGGTTATTCGTTGTAGATGTTGTTGCGCAGCAATTGATGTTAGTACTGAATTTGTTGGATGTTAGGGAAAGGACATTGAAGGACGTGGTAAACTGGCAGAGGCTTCTGATGTTTTTTGGCGCGTCGGTTGATGGTGATTCAGATTTTCCTAGAGATACTGGTACGCTCCGTGGTAGCGTTTTGGCGAAGTTTGTGGATGGGGTCATTGACCCTGGTGTAGCTAAAGTCGGTTATTTGTTGGAGTTGAAGAAGGCCGATGTAGGGCCTGCGACAGAGGTGACGGATATGGTTAAATATCCACTGGCTGTCGCTGGCGGTGATGATAAAAAAATGAACAACATGCACAGTGGGAAAGCTTGAACTCGCGCAAAATTGTGCATGGATGCGGCATAGAAGTGGTTTTCGAAGGCCACACCCCTACCCGCACGTTCTTAGGGGTGAGTTTGGTAGTGGTCGCTAGGCGCAAACGGTGACAGTGGCAAGGAACTTCGGGGTCTTCAATCCTACTAACGTCTCGGCTCACGATGTGTTCGGCTTGCGGACATTGGAGAGGGCAATTAGAAGAAACACAGGCTCCGGTGGTCCTGGCTAGAAGGCCGACGCTGCTCCTGATATGGACAAGAAGAAAAGGTAGGGAAGAAGCACTGCCGACGTCTTCACCGAACGGACACTACGCGGAACTCTGACAATCACATTCGGAAAATGCAGGGATTATTCCGTGGACCGACTGTTTTCACTGAGGTTTTACTGTCATTTTTCTTGATACTAAAGACAAAGATCAGAAGAATATTTTTCTACAAACTCGCCAGTATTACACAACGCATAACAACACAATACAACCAGCTGCTTTCTCATACCAACCACTTTTGAGATATGAGAAAGATGTGTGTTTAGTGACTTTCTAAACACGATTTCAAAATTTTTGTTGTTTAAGATTTCCAAGTCAAAATCTATTTATGTATCCTGAACTAATGATTATTACATGATACCAAGCAACAAAGGTAGCAGCACAAACTGAGTGTCAATTTAAGTTATCTGACTATGCACCAAGATGCTAATTTGTTAGTAGACAAAGCATGTTTGAATAGCTTTCTTAAATGCACTCTTATAATTAATAATCTGTCACTTATAAGGGTCAACATTAGTATGGACTAAAGGAAATAATACAAATTCTGTTAACTGGGGACATAACCAAGAGCAAAGCAGGGTTGGACACTTTAAAGTTTATTTCCTATCTCAAGTAGGCAGACTTTAAAAATGATATAGTGATAACACTATGTTTAACTGAGCGTGATAAAATAAGATAATAATCATACCAAAGCTGTAAAGCGTAGTACAAAGACTCCTTTTGGACATGCATATGTTTGTGATTTGGACAGTCATAAACAATAATTTGATTGTTTTGATTTTCCATGTGTTTTTCCTTAAAAATCTACAACACAAATCTATTTAAAAAAAGTAAATGCAACGATAACTGAATTTTATACTGTTATATAGCTTAATTACCACTGTATTTAAAAAAGAATGTAAATAGATATTTTATGAGACAGCTCACTATGAATTTTTTCTAATTAAGCTTGCTTTAAGAACATACAATTTCTTCGATTCAATACATTTATGCGCCTGCATATAAATCGTAAGTGGGATAAGAGTATCTTCCTTTTATCCATTTGTTATCAAGATGCAGACGGTTACATTATCCTTCGTGTTTTTTATGCATTGGAAAAACAAATTCAGAGCTTATTTTTCGTTTTTTCTTCTAAATCCCAGATTTTGCTATTAAAAATGCAACAATTTTAAAGAGATACTTCTGTAGTAATAATATGCAATTCATTGTTTTATAAATATTTTGCAAAACTCTGATAAAAATATCTCTACAAACAATATTTTGAGATTATTCAGACGTTTAAAAACAAGTAATTTTTATGTTATTTAATAATATACAATTTATTAAATAAAATTGTAAAACAAACATCACCAAAACTAGTGTCTCAAGAAGAACTAAGCTACAAAACCAATTGCAAGTTCATTTAATCGATTTTCACAATTACATCAGTAAACTAGAGTTGTGACCTACAGGCTATGTACAGAATTCACAATTTATGTACTACGGCTAACCTGCAGTGCTGTATTTCCGACAAACAACTTGAAAATGTGTTTTTAAAACTTAAGAACTTAAAAAGTATTTCAGACAGATACCATCGTTTTGTCATCAGTACTGAATAATATAAATAATCAAAGCTTCAGACGTTTTGAGAGGCAGAAGTAGGTAGATTTATTTCATATTATAATTACATTTATGTATAGGATTGAGTATAAAGTGAAGACATATTTTCAAGTACAGGTCAAACTTGTGAAACAAAATAAGATAGTATCAAACTCAATGTTAAAAATAATCTTCTGCACTTATTGACTATTACTTTTCTTTCCTTGGGTTTAGAACCCTTAGTGTTATGATACATTCATCCGCTGGGGGTGAGATAGTTACAAGCCATTTCATGTAGGTATCTGTCATTCAATTTTTTAAACTTCCAAGCATCGATCCTTTAAAGTCCAGATTTCAGAAATAAGCTATAGTTCATCTAACTGAATTTAAGATTCTCTGGAGTTACACAATTTTGTTGTGGAAATTTTTTAATTCTGTTATTTCATTATCTTTTGCGCTCCGTGGTAGCATAACCGTTCCCCAGAAGATTTTCTGTGGTATACGAGGGTGGTCTGAAAAGTTTCCAACCTCAACGTGAAGATGGCAGCACTCGTAAATAAAAGCTACTGAATTTCGTTGTTCATCTGTTGACAGTTACTCACCAAAGTTTCAGCCATTTTGGACGCGCAGTTTCTATGTAACAGTCGTTTGAGTGAGTTGATGTGAGTTCTTTTATAAAAATGGACAAAATCGAGTATCGAGCTGTCATTAAATATTTGTTTTTGAAAGGCAATACGCCTTCGCAAATAAAAGATGAGTTGGATTCTGTGTATGGGGACTCTGCACCATCATTTACCACAGTGAAATTTTGGGCTGCTGAATTTAAACGTGGCCGTAAGAGCTTGAGAGACGATGAACGTTCGGGACGTCCAAAAACTCCAACTACCGACGAAAACATCGCCAAAGTTCACCAAATGGTGCTAGACGACCGCCGAATTAAAGTGAGAGAGATATCAGAGGTTATGAACATGTCAAAAGAACGTGTTTGTTACATGTTAAATCAACATTTAGGCATGAGAAAGCTGTCCGCGCGTTGGGTGCCGCGTTTGCTCACGTTAGACCAAAAACGTGTTCGAATGAATATTTCTAACACCCTTTTGGCGCAGTTTAGGCGAAATAAATCCGAGTTTTGGCGCCGATTAATTACTGTAGATGAAACTTGGATACACCATTATACGCCCGAAACAAAAATACAGTCCAAACAGTGGACCGGCTCCAAAAAAAGCAAAAGCTGTTTTTTCGGCTTGGAAAGTGATGGCGACTGTTTTTTGGGCTAGTCATGGAGTTATTTTAATCGATTATCTTCAAAAAGGAAAAACCATTACAGGAGCATACTATGCATCATTACTTGACAAGCTGAAGGCAGAACTTGCGAAAAAACGGCCACATTTGCAGAAAAAGAAAATCCTGTTTCACCAAGACCTCACAGCTCAGCGGTTGCCATGGCGAAAATCCACGAATTACGGTTTGAACTGCTTGACCATCCGCCTTACTCACCAGATCTAGCCCCAAGCGACTTCTTTTTGTTCCCTCATCTAAAAATTGCGCTCGGAGGACAATTGAAGAGGCAATCACCTTCGTGAACAATTATTTTGCAGAGAAAAATGCCGAGTACTATTTGGACGGGTTACAGAAATGAGAGCATCGCTGGGAAAAGTGTGTAGAGTTACAAGGAGACTATGTTGAAAAATAAAAAAAAATTTTCAGAAAAAATTTCTTGTATCTTTGTTAGGTCGGAAACTTTTCAGACCACCCTCGTACATTGTGTTTTGTTACCTACGATTCAGTCTTCATGTTGCAAGACTGTTTGAGGCTACGAAATCACCCTAAACAAAGAGGTTAGGGTAGAGGTAACATAGGTACTGATACCCATGCACAGATTTTCACTGTCTAATGAAGTACCAAACTATTTGTATTAATTTTTGAAGCAGAGCATTTATTATTTCTTTTATGAAATAGTACTTGTAGATGGTTTTTGGTCTTAGGTTTTCCTGATCTGACATTTATGACCTCATATACTTCAGAGAGATATCCTAATAAATCTTTTTTTGTCATTTTCGACAAATAACAGTAGATTGAGCTCGACTTTACCATACCGCTTTAGGTCGTGTCTTCTGCTGAAACCTCATGCCACTGTTTGCTAACTTGCTTAGCAGGTTTAGCACTTAACTAGGAAGTCACTTTATTACCTTGTAGATGTCTCTTCTGATTGATATCTAATGTGTCTATTGCTATACTAATTTGTTTATTACTGCTAGTAGTTATAATTAAGCTTATCTTAGAATATTATTCTAATTCATTCCATTTGCAAAAATGTAATAACTGCACACATTTTTAACTTGAATTGGTTTTCGATTATACCGATTTGTTTATTTGCAACACTCAGATTAGTGAATGTAGGTTAAATATTTATTGCCATTAATCATTTTTCTTCTCTTTCCAAAATTCTATCTTCTTTGCTATGGCTGCATAGTATTTGCTAAAGTTTTTATACATATTTTCTTCTTTTGGTTGTAAATAGGTTGAAGTTCATAGCTCTTTCAATACCCATGCATTTCGCTTTGTTGATACCACATAATATTGAGTTCCTTCGTTTTCCAAAGTCATCAGTTTTCCATTTTCTCAGTGTTGTTTTGTATCTATCTTTCTGTTACTTGGCTGTTTGC
Organism: Ignelater luminosus; assembly: GCA_011009095.1. Classification (NCBI taxonomy): domain Eukaryota; kingdom Metazoa; phylum Arthropoda; class Insecta; order Coleoptera; family Elateridae; genus Ignelater; species Ignelater luminosus. The sequence goes on from VTPC01091214.1 coordinate 99,879, forward strand.
TTTTTGCTGTTAATCTTTCTTTATATTTGTCGATTTACTCTAGTAATCGTTTGTCAATCTGGTATTTTGTTTTGCCTTAGTAAAGCTGAAAAGATCATATACTATTCGTCATATCAAATTACACAGTAAAGGTTTTGATGTCTTAGATGCCAAAGCTATTTTTCTTTCGCACACATTAACTGTAGTATTTGCGTTTAAATTTGTATGAAGACTGCAGAACCGTACTATCGAGTTTCATTTTAATAACGTCAGTTTTGGTTATTACCTCATTCAGATTCAGCAATTCAAAGACTATATCTTTTCAGAAATTTTAAAGGAAGACATCTTCATATACACAATACCCAAGAATGTTGCACAACAAACATATCAATGCATCTTCATCTTTAATCTGACTCAGGAAAAGAAACCTTCTGCGCGAAAAACAAAGTTTCTTAATCGTAATACAAGTTAGAGTAATTAGAACGAAAAATTATGAAAACATATTTTAAAAACAAATCATGTAAATCTCAAGAAAACGAAAAGTTGTTAAATATAAATATAATTGGAGGTTGTCGTTCACTATCAGAAACAGCATTTACATTGGCTGACAAACCTTACGAGGGTGGTCTGAAAAGTTTCCGACCTAACAAAGATACAAAACATTTTTTTTTAAATTTTTTTTTATTTTTCAACATAGTCTCCTTCTAACTCTACACACTTCTCCCAGCGATGCTCCCATCTCTGTAACCCGTCCAAATAGTACTCGGCATTTTTCTCTGCAAAATAATTGTTCACGAAGGTGATTGCCTCTTCATTTGACGAAACTCTTTGTTCTCCGAGCGCAATTTTTAGATGAGGAAACAAAAAGAAGTCGCTTGGGGCTAGATCTGGTGAGTAAGGCGGATGGTCAAGCAGTTCAAACCGTAATTCGTGAATTTTCGCCATGGCAACCGCTGAGGTGTGAGACGGTGCGTTGTCTTGGTGAAACAGGATTTTCTTTTTCTGCAAATGTGGCCGTTTTTTCGCAAGTTCTGCCTTCAGCTTGTCAAGTAATGATGCATAGTATGCTCCTGTAATGGTTTTTCCTTTTTGAAGATAATCGATTAAAATAACTCCATGACTAGCCCAAAAAACAGTCGCCATCACTTTCCAAGCCGAAAAAACAGCTTTTGCTTTTTTTGGAGCCGGTCCACTGTTTGGACTGTATTTTTGTTTCGGGCGTATAATGGTGTATCCAAGTTTCATCTACAGTAATTAATCGGCGCCAAAACTCGGATTTATTTCGCCTAAACTGCGCCAAAAAAAAGCGTTGGAAATATTCATTCGAACACGTTTTTGGTCTAACGTGAGCAAACGCGGCACCCAACGCGCGGACAGCTTTCTCATGCCTAAATGTTGATTTAATATGTGACAAACACGTTCTTTTGACATGTTCATAACCTCTGCTATCTCTTGTCACTTTAATTCGGCGGTCGTCTAGCACCATTTGGTGAACTTTGGCGATGTTTTCATCGGTAGTTGCAGTTTTTGGACGTCCTGAACGTTCATCGTCTCCCAAGCTCTTATGGCCACGTTTAAATTCAGCAGCCCAAAATTTCACTGTGGTAAATGATGGTGCAGAGTCCCCATAGACAGAATCCAAATCATCTTTTATTTGCGAAGTCGTATTGCCTTTCAAAAACAAATATTTAATGACAGCTCGATACTCGATTTTGTCCATTTTCACAAAAAAACTCACATCAACTCACTCAAACGACTGTTACATAAAAACTGCGCTTCCAAAATGGCTGAAACTTTGGTGAGTAACTGTCAACAGATGAACAACGAAATTCAGTAGCTTTTAGTTACAAGTGCTGCCATCTTCACGTTGAGGTCGGAAACTTTTCAGACCACCCTCGTATAGGCTGGCAATTAATAATAAACTAACTTGTTTACTGTAACAGCAATGGAAGTCCGGGATATTCTATGTATTGAAATCGTTCTATATTTACAGATTATTCATTCATTGACCATAGAAATTGTTGGTAAACAAACAACAAAAAATGGTACCTATTATAGTCATTGCACTTTTCTTACCTCATCACTTTCAAAAACTGAATTGACCAAGGCCGAAAAAATACACTAATATACGCAGACCTTGTAAACAATTAAAACATTTTTGGCAATATTTAATTAATCTGTTTGTTTAGAAATCAGTATTAAAGTATGAACTGATAACGTCAATGCAAGGAGCACTTGCTCAACACGTGCCACCTAGTTAGTTCATAAAGTATTTGCTCCTAATGTATCACCCCTTCCCCAGTGGAGTTGGTAGAAGGTCACTTGCGTAACCCAGAGTTAGTTCAATGGCTGGGTCGTAGGTCCTGTTACTTGTTAAGGATCCTGAAAAATAAAAAGAGAATAAAACTTTAACGGGCACCTTTTCCTTGCACCCACAATCACTATAGTAGAATAGGATGCCTCCAAAGCGAGCTTATATTTATTTTCAAAATGAACTTGTAGTACTAAACTTGCCACTACTTGAGTAAATGTATTGTAACGCGCCATCAATCGAATATACCAGAGAAGTCTCGAACTGTCCAGGCGTTCCGACCGTCGAATGTGCGAGAAAAGGGGCAAACTTCTAGGCTCATCCAGAAAAACAAGGAAATGATATCTAAACGCAAACAGGAATTAAGCTATGAGTGTTGTAACAATAATGTAGGAGGAAACTTTAGAGGCCCCAGAAAAACAAAGATTTTATTAGTAAACAGTGGCTTTAGTTCCAAGAAAGGTAAGTTTACCCTTTAAACGCGGTAGTCCGAAAGATGCAATTATCTCGCAAGCGATTAGATTCGCGAGAGCTCACGTTGAGAAACGGATGACCAAAGTAAACAGTCAGAAATACCATAGTAAAGCAAGAATTTCTAGCTAAGTCTTTACTGTCTTTACATTTATTACAAAATTGAAACCTTTCAGTATAAACCTGTTTTACTATATGAAAAACAAAATATGATACTTAATGATTTTGAAACACAAAACAAATTGACAAAGTAATTATTAAAATTGAGATTTTGAAAATGCTGAATAAAACCATTTATTTGTTGATCAGACCTGTTATTAATTAAAAGTTCTCACTATTTGTATTTCTACAATAATTAATTAAATCTAATATTGATATAACCCAGGCAAATAACTATAGGATCTAACGTTGTAATAAGATGCTGAACGGCAAAGTATAACCAAACCTCATGCAGTGATGCATTTATTATAAAAAATTTAATCCAAGTAGAGATAACTTAAATTAACACAGACACAAAACCTTGCGAACCCAAGTAGTTTTGATGTAAGCTTTTGTTTGTTCACTATTTACTATTGCATGCTCTTCTCAAGCATGCAAACTTTATTTGTATTTATCTCAGGCAAAAAGATTAACTGTCCCACAAGGACAAATTAAGATCGCTCATCAAGACCATTTCCTATCTCAACTCTATGTGACATGAAAAATTCTATATCTCTATTGAATAAGATGAGAAGCAACACCAGATTTATTTTTTGCTTCTTCTTAGTTATTCTTTATTTCGATGGGATTTAAACAAAAACTTTTCTAAAATTATAAGGATGAGAGCACTAGTACTTGGCGACCAAATCAGTAACGAAATCAAATTTAAAATGGAAAATCGTTAAGTAGAACAGAACAAAACGAATTGAAATGGACCTAGAATTAATAAATTAACAGAGCGTGTACCTTTTCTTGCGGTTTGGCTGTCGAAGCTGTCGGTTCAGTCGGTCCGCCTTCGCGTCGGTCGATCTACAAGACAAGCTATCTCGGTGTCGTCGCTGTCGGTCGCGCCGTTCCGTTGTTGCTGGATAGCTCTGCTCTCTGTTCAATATCATTACGCTGTACTCCTGTGAGGTATCTGACCTGATAACCCGACCCGCTTGGCTTGCACCCTGCGAAGCACTTGCTAGTTGCATTGCCTGGTTACAATCCATTCACGATGCTTCTGTGTCGTAACAGGTCGTATTTTCATTTTGTTAGGTTAAAAGTGTTGTTTTTTCTTTTTGAAGATTGCTGTACCTGCGTCTGTATTTGGCGTCGTTGAACAATCAAGAATATGGCATATACGTTTAGTATCGATTAGTTTTGCTTTATTAAAAAGATATCAGGTTTTTCTTATATTATATTAATGTCAATTAAGAACAACACCAAAAATTATAAATAAAAACATAAAACTTGAATTTATAAATAAATATATTAATAGGGATTTTCGTGAAACAATCTTTTGGGGTAATCGATTTACAGATTTACATAAAAAAAGACAACACCGTGAGGTCGAAATGTTATAAAATCATAACCTTAAGCGTCAATAAGGTTTTACAAGCTAAGTTAAACTGTCATTCTGCCATAGCCGTATACGACTCAGAAACATCGTGAACGGATTATATATGCTTAGTTGGTTTTGTGTATATAAGTCGCTTGTCTATACAACTTGCTTTATTATATTTTGCTTGTATATGTCTTGCGCTTGCCTTTAATAGATATGTTTGGTTATATTTTAGGGTTTTATTTTCCGTAAACTTTACATCAATACTGTTTCAGTCGTTTAACCCCTGGAAGACTCTATCTTCACCGTAGCTACATGTGGCCCTCGTCTGGTCACCCCAAGGACAAGACGGAATAGTAGACCTCTAAACAAATCTGGCACAAGAGACCGAACCGTGACCGCCGTCACAATATCAAAATAAGCGCGTCACAATAGATGATACCAACATCAACCAGTTGGAGATATTATAACTACATATGATCAACAAGTTCATAAAGACAGAACTATATTAGCAAATAGGTCAGATACCATTATTTAATATAAAGCCTTAAGACATACTACATTGTCGATATAGTAATCACAGCTGATGAGAGGCAAAAAGACTTTAAAATCTCTTGTTATTGAAATATCAAAAATATAAGAGACCTGAGATAAATATCCAACCGATTGCCTGTTCCAGAAAACATTTGTTTATGCCAGCACTGTGTGGTACAGCTCGCATCCTTAAAAAAGTAATAAGATAGTAACAAACAAACAACTCTCATGGATTTGTCATTTTCACGCGTCGAGGCTCTTGAAAATCGGTCTTGGGCGGTAAGGTTATTTAGGACTTCATTAAGCTGTTTCTATCTTTTATTTATCTAGGATCTCTGTTTTTGCCGTTGCGCCCGGAATTAGTTTCAATAATCAACTCTTGATCTAGTTATTCTATTTGTAACTATACTTGGTTAATTGTTGGGAAGCTTTAAGTTGACTCAGTTCATTTCTGTCATTGAGTGAGCATGCTGGTACTTTTATTGTTTGTAAGTTTATCTAACTTAGCCAGATCATAAAATCTCGATTTTACTGTAACAAGCTTTCTACCTTTATGACAAATTTTAATCCTGTTGGTGTCATGTTGTAAGAAATCACATAGTAGCAGGAACCTCCATAAAGCCATTTTGAACATGCACAGTTTCAGAATATAATATAGCAGCTATTTTCCAAAATGTGTAAAACTGCTCACCAGGTTTGTGTTTAGAGTTTTTGGAGCCCAAATTGCACGACCTGTGTTGGTTTTTCAAGCAACAAAGATCAATGATAAGCTATCGCAAATCAAATGTGCCAGTGGCTCGTGGTACTTGGTTCATTAGATTGCTTCGATGGCAACAAAAGAAAGTCTGTCATGAACCAATTTAACTTGTGGAGATTCAATGGCTCATCTAGATAGGAAGCAACGTTGTGATAGACTATAGACCGTAGTATGGGCGAGAAAAATTGTTTTTGTTCGTTTGCTTGTTAAGATACTGCCAAAAATCCAAAAATCGTGAGCCAGAAGCACACGGCAAGCAGCTTGCTTTGAAGATTCATCACAGGTCGTAACAAAATTTGTAGACCTTCTTGATTTGTAGAGTTCGCCTTTTTTGCGATGCATAAAGCGGTTTCACAACTACCTAGATTACTTAATTAATTTCTTTACTCATATCTAACCATATTTCACTATGTTCTAAATATAAATGTCATTTTATTTATGTAACAAGTCTTTAATAACGATTTTAAGTGTTCACTAATTTTGTCAAGTTTGGAAATGAGAAGGGAAACCTATAAGTACTTAATAACGTTTTAATTCTGAAACGATTCTTTCATTTTTCTAAGACATAACATAATCTCTTTTAATTTAAAAGTTACCTAATGGGTAGTTTCACATAAACGTAATACTCACAGTTTAGTTCTGTCTCTTCTAGTCTTGCCATTATCATTATAAGTATAATAACAGTGTAAATCAAAACGATAATGTGCCAGAACTTTAATAATAATCTAGCAGGAAACATCAGCATCTAGTATAAAAGTTTCCAACTATTCAGTAGATATATTAGAAGATTTGTTGTATACGCGACTTGCAATTTTGCTACTAGAAGTCATTACTTGGGTTATTGCGTTCGGACATGTTACATTTATGTTTTTGTATGTCACCATAACTTTTATTTTAGAAAAGGAAAACAGAAATAAAGCAGATACGACTATTTTCATCATCCCCTAGAAGTATTTCAACGCAACAAAAAGTTTTATAAACCATTTTAAAAATTTCAAAGAGACAAGATAAAGTTTAAAATTTGATCTTGCAACTCCGAAGAGTCAGGTTTAAATAAATTCAAGTGTTCTGTTGCGTAACTTCTTATAAGAAAGCTTCAATTTTGCATTTTAGTTATGTTATTTAGTTTCCACAAAGGAATGAACTTCAATAATTCATACTTTAGTTACTTGAACCACTTACTCGATGTCAGAAAATGCGCTTAAAACGCGTTCGTGTAAAATTTAAAGGCTTCCATGTTTTATACCTTTAGAAGATAGTAATCTTATTCACATGCAAAGCTCTCGGCAAGAATCTCAAGGGGATTTTGTTCACCGAAGTGTTATAATTACGGTGTAATATGTTATTTTGATAATGCTCAAAATGTATTTCGACAACGGCTTTAACCCACATTAAAAATTTTAAACTCTCGCTCGCACGTAGTACATATAAAACGAGCCAGCACAAGGAAGGAAAGGAAAAAGTAAAGATTTCATGGGTTTCAAATGGAACAAGCTGAAACAATAAATAAAACGACTTCATTCCGTTGATTTTCATTGAACTTCTAATTCCTCACACAGTTGGCAGTCCTGTTCGCTAATTCCAACAGCTGCTACTTGTCGAACGACCAATGCATTTAAATGTTCCATTTGCTTCCAAAAGTTGCGAAAGATTGTTACAGAGCTGGGTAATCGGCTAAACATGACCTCGTTCCCTTGCAATTGATCTGTTTGCAGACACACTCATTTGAATATTAGAATTTGATTGCCGTATAATTACAGGAAATCGTTTTTTCCATCGAAACAGTGTTACTTGGACTAATTCAGGAAGTTGAATGACTGAATTTCGAAAGTTCACGTTTTTAGTTTTTATTGAACTAATATTCTTTATGAATTTAGTACTTACATTAGTAAGACTGCATGAACATGAACTCACTAATTTTTAAAATGTTATTAAAATGAGATTTTTATGTTGAGTTTTTGGTTTTCTTTGTAATAATCTAATTATAGGTTGTTCCAATGGTGTACAGGCGGAGAACAGTGTCTTAATTTGTAGAAATATTCGATAAAAGTGACATACCAAACTTTTATTTTTTTTAATTTCTATACCATAAAGCCCCTAAAACAGAAGATACGTAGAGGCATCTTGCAATTTTGCCTGTAGTAACCTGATAAATAAACAAAATCGGCCCATAAGAAAATCTCAAACTTACCATTCATGAGCTGCCTTCTAGGAATTCAGAATACTTATTCCAGACATTACACATGAAATCCACCTCGATAAGCAAATTTCAAACTTTTTTTTGTAAAATACCATGCATCTTTCATTTACATTTTTCAATAACTTATTCTTAAAAGAATCCAAAGACATCAGTAACCTTAAATGTTTCTGATTAACAAAAATTCGTCTAGTAACGGTGAACGATAGCAAAAGGCGTTTTGACTCGTCTTGAGACGAAGCCTGACCATACCGCATTATTAGAAAACCCCTATATATTTACAAATCAAGTTGAGGCTTATTCTAGTGAGCAAATATTTGAAAAGTAAGATAAGCGTATTCAAGGAGACAAGGAGTTAGTTACCAAAAGGTCACTCTGTACGATACTTGTATTCGATAAATTAATTACGTACATTTCAGCATTCTTAGTTTGATCTTTTTATTTTTACTTTTTGCTATTTTATATATATGCCACTTTTGCCTTCATCTTGAGTCCAGTTATTTTAAAGTTGTAACATATTAGATGCGCTACACAGTCTACTGTAGCGATTTTTCTTATTCTTTCATTAGATGTTCTAACTATATCTCAATCCTTCGCTTCTATTCTGCGTTAAGTTCTTTTTATCTTTCCAATTGTTGACTTGTTTAGCAACTAAGTTTCTTTTGCATAAGCGAAGACTGAAGAAATTCATAGAATTTTTGTTTGTAGGATTTTAACAATGTAATCACCTTGATGTATAATTGAGGCGTTCCATTTCCTTCGTTTACCATTATTTTTGTTTTAAAACCGTTACCTCTTGTGTAGCTTCCTGAAGTTCTCTTATTATTCTCTTCAAGTCTAGCACGTTATTTGATAACAGAACGATGTCATTGATTTAGTAGTAAAAGTTTCTCCTGTTAGATGATTGATTGTTAGGTGTGTTGAAATATAGAATAGTGATGAAATGTAGACTATGCGTGGTCTCGATTCTCGCTTCTGGGATCGTTTGTTTTTTATTTTGTTTATCATCGAAGTGCCACGTCGAGACGTGGCGGCTATAAAAGCCTTTCTGGCTTTTCTTCAGCCTTGGTAAATGGAGTTTGTAGATGCCGAACGTTCTGCTCGTCCGTTGGAGTGTAGTTGCGATGAGGAGTTTCTTCGTTCTTGCATTTTCTGGTGTCACGGCGGGAGGTGCGTGGTGGAGACTCTTGAGATGATGACTGGCTGTAGATTGGTTGAAACTGGTGTTGGCGTCGCAGCGGCTTTGGTTGATTGGTTGAATGTGGAATGGATGATTAGGATTGGCGGACACGACGATGCGGGTTGGATGTAGTAGCGGATGGCGGGAAATGATGGTTAGACGGTTATTTTCAAAACCACAACCTCCCACAGATCACTCTGCGGGAGGATTTGGGAAGGAAAGGGATGGGAAGGGGAAAGGGGTAACGCAGGCGGCAACGGCTGGTACGGGAATTTCACGAAGTTTGGAGTACAGGTCCGAGAAGCTCCAAACTCAGAGCCTGTAAGAAGAGGGGAATGGTCGTGATCTGCCCGCCCCAGGCAAACCGGTCTGAAAGAGCTGAGAAAATGGTGTGTGGAATTTGGCGCTGGCCCTACGCCCACCCAAACGCAGGATCACAGCTGTTGTTGGAAGGGGACTCTCGCAATCCGGCTCTTTTCGTCCGGAATGGTGGCTAACGACCCCTGTTGGATGCTTCGGTACTCTTCCCGTACCGCGCTGCTTGATTACAGGTCGACCGTCTCGCTTCACACCCAACGCTGGAATCTCTGGGATCATAGGTTCTGTATGATTTTTAAACAATATCTGTTTGATATTCTGAATGTTACCTAAATTGTGAACCTGATACGTATAACTTTCCCGTTTTTTACTTTTTAACAGTCTGAAACTGTTTCTATTACTTTTACTTTATTTCCCTTTGCAACACAATAGATTTTCAAACTTTAATATTTTTTTGCTATGAGCTTTTGCCCCTTCGCCACTTTTTAAAATTCGTAAGACAGGCCAACAAACCAATGTGAATTTGTAAGAGTAAGTATTCAAAATCATTTTTGTGTTTTGGAGGAAATTTAGCCACTAATATAGCACACTTGTTCACTTGAAGATTTACAAGTTTGTTACAACCACCTTCTATGGGTTACCGTTATTTGCAATGACCCATTCTGGGTCTGTTAGAATTTCTGTCTATTGGTCTGTAGAAGATACTTAACATTCCTTTATACATAACCCAAAAACGCGTCTTCTAAGGGTTCCAGAAACACAGTATTAGTTAATGATCACAATGAGATATAAAATGTAAACCAAAACACTGCCAAATAAAATATATAGGAAGCAGAAGTATTCAAAAAAGAGGAAATTAGTTGATAAGCCTAGTGCCAAAGACGTCCAAATCTGAAAATGTAAGGAAGCACGGAAACACCGAGATACATTTGTAGCAGAAGTAATGCTCTCTTGGCGGCCGTTAAATTACCAGTTTAGCGTTAACTAGAAAAACCCCAAACTAAGTGGTAATAAGGGCAAGCACATACAACTATGGTGTTAGGTTTAATAGAACACAGAGGGGGCAGATTATAAAATAGAAGATATAGTATAACACTTTGGATGTATTAACTTCAAAACCTGTCAAGTTGTTCAGTCCATTAAGTACGTAACACTCACTAATGACTGTCTTCCTCCTGGAAACAATAACCTTTGTAACATATTCCACCCTGGTTTAATGTAGTCCACCCTGGTCAGACTATTACAGAATTCGACGTAATCAAACTTGCAGACCAGGAATTCAAAAAGGCTCTATCAATGGATAAGGCCAAGCAAGGATTTCGAGTCACAAGTATCGTTTCTTTTGACAGAAATATTTTTACTAAAGTAAATACTTTGTATGATTAAATTTTATTAAATAAATAAAGAAATTTTTTTTCCAGTCGAGGTAACAAACCAACATATTGAAAATCCTGACCTCAGCATCTTTGTAGACTAACAATAATCTGAGATGCACAAAAAAAGGCGGGGATCAGCTCTGCCAGTATCTCTCCAACAGCACTACTGTCTCTACATGATTCTTCGTTCATTTTGATGTAGAGTTTTGTTTTATTTATATACAAAAGAATCAACCCCAACATTTTGCAAACAAGCACCAAAAGAGCAAGCAACATGAAAACAAGAAAATAATATCAACAAAAAGAAAAAGAATAACAACAAAGAAAATAAAACGGCAAAAACAAATAAAGAAATTCTTAGATAATTACTTTATTTTTAAACAACTTGGAATAATAAACAGTGCCGCACGAGCTACCCAGTCAGCAGCCTAGTCGGTAACAGATTGTTCTAGAATATCATCGTAGATCAACGTTGTTATCAATCCAAACTGTGTTGACATTGAAATCTTCAAGAGACAGTTCTATTGCCTAAAACTGAAATAAATAGAAAACGAAAAGGAGAGTTTTAAATTTTTGCTCCTCTAGAGTAGGAGCTGCAAAACAAGATAAAGACAGTACAGGCTAAGAAAATCAAAAGGCGTCTTTCTGAACCTTCAGTTATATCAAAGCCAAAGCACCAAAATTTATAAAAGCGACTTTGAAAAATCAGGCAATAAAATCTAGCAGTGACACAGCGAATGATCAAGAGTCTGGTGACTAACTGTTTGAAGAAGAATCAGATGACAAAAAAGAAGAAAATGAAGGCAGATGACATTAGAAGAGAGCTGCCTACATAGATGAAATTGTAAATGGAAGACTAGGCTGTGAAGCGACATTTTTGCACCTTTGCATTTCCTGCTGTTAAAGAGGTTAGTTTCCACTGAAGATATTGTTAAAATAATGTCACTGCTGTGTGTATGACGCAACGTAGCAAGGAAGACGTTAAATAAGTTCTGAAATATACGTTAATTGGGCTCATTTGTTTTGCTGATTCTCGTCTCAAATAGAAGTTAGTTCTATCAGTTTAAAGAGTTTCATTGGTTATATGTCTGAACCAAAGAAGATATATCGAAAAGCACTTGAAACCGTTTCGGTTTTTACTTGATTCAAAGTTAGAGCACAAGATATCTCGTTTTAGAGCTAGAAACAAAAAATTATATTTTGGGTCTCATACAGAAAAGCTATAACTTCAAGACCGATGGCCTTTTAGAGTTACTACTTTAACAATATCTTGAACGAGAACATACAAATTTTCAACTTCATTCCCAAAAATTATGCTTAACCGTAAACTGTGTGGACTTTTGACCCCACCTACTCAAGTGCACACAGTATTGGAACTGATGTCTTTTGATCAAAATTAAAGTGGAGACCACATAGAAGATACAGCACATATACACAAAAATAAAATAATCGAAAGATATCTTGTAAATAATAATAAATAAAATAATAAGAAACAATAGTAGATAAGTCAAAACACTCCCTTATTATGCTTATATTACTAAATTGTACAGTCGGTGTTGATTTGGTTGCATACTTGGCTAAATCTACCTGCCTGCATTGAATCACTTTTATTTTTATTGATGAATTAGTTCATAGTATACATAGTACGTAGAATTACTGCTTCTATTTTTTTATAGACTACCAAGTTGAAATTTTATATGGACCTAGTTTTGTAAAAATCATCTAGCACTAAAGAAAATGTCCATCAACAAAATGCGTATGGTTTCGACAAGAAGAATAATTGATCAAGAATATCAGTTATTACCTAGTAGAACTTCTCAACTTTGATAACTTTTCATTTGCTAATTTTGTTTTTGCATCACCACAAATAGATTATAAGAACTGCCCAAGAAACTGGCAATGGTATAATTACAGTTCAGTCAATACAAGATTTAGTAGGATGCAGAATAGGATATTTTAAAAATTACTGTTAACTAGTACTTGATACCAGTATGTTAAAAGCTAATTTGTGTGCATTAACCTATCTCCCACTTGTTGCAAGTCTTTTTTTATACCATCGACACTCTTTTTTTAAAACAAGTTTGATTTCACATAAGGATAAGAAACTATTTAAGGTAGCACAAGTGGGTAGGTTTTGGTGAACCAGTTTTTCCTGAAACAAACAAAGCTATTGTTCATAAAAAACCACATAATTATTTTTGTAAAGTCATCTTGATAAGTCCAACAGTGCAGTAGTTAAATGTAAACGTTTACAGAAGTGAACGTTTATTAATTGGAGTTTCCTAATTACTGCAAGCCTTGTGTTTTTTTCTTTACTTTAATTAATAACATACTAAACGTTTTATATAAACACAAAAATTACCTAAAATTCGTCAAATAAGGGGAATGAACTGTATTTTACGCCTTCATAACTTAACATTAACACCCATCAATAAGAAGAAGAATAGCGGGACGTAAATAGATAAAATATAATTTATTTACAATAAATTCCACTTAATGTAAAATATTAACAAATTCCCAAAAATATGTTCACATTAATTAATCTCTTATTTATAAATTATGGATACAATAAACAATAATTAAAAACTCTTAGCTATAATAATTATAAACATTTCTATACTATACATAACCAACATAAACCTTCTTAATAGGAGGAAAGAGATAAAAACTCAAACAAATTATTATTCACAGTTAAAAAATATCAAATTATATACGAATCTAAACTGACTCCTACTATCAAAAATAATTATGTGGGCAGCATTAAATACTGCAAGAAATGACATCACAACTAAACTGAGTAGGCTTCAATTAGCATATACAGAATGTTTTCAAACTGAAAATGTAGAAAAAGCAGGTTTTAATCTACAGCAAAATAAAGACTTTTTGAAACACCCTATATATGGAACTTTAACTAACACAGACTTTCTCAGCAGTTATAAAGTCTTTTGTAACATTCGAAATCGATTTTTCATTTAAGGAAACTTGTTGTTTGTTGCAAGGGGATAAAATCGTAGGAGAAGCATGATTTTGTACTTGATTAATTCGAGCTGGATATTCTTCATTACTGTTACGTTTTTGAGCATCTTTAATACTAAATTCTTGAAGTATTCTCATTAAACTCGAGTGTTCTACATTTCCATCTTCATCTTGAGCCGGTAAATTCTTAGTAGTGGGAATAAGAGGAACTATATCTTCTTCAATTTGAGAATGAGGGGATGGCGGTGGTGTTATACTCGTCCTTCCAGTAACGTCATTATTATTTAAAATCTCTGTAGACCTTTTAATTGATGCTTCGGCTCCTTCGCGATTCATTTTTTTAATTAATGATTCTGACCTCCTAACAGGACGTACTGGTGGTGCGATATCCTCTTCTTGAACGATTAAGTTTTCTATATCAGATAAAACATTTCCCTCACTTATTGGTTTTCTAGGTCGCGGCAAACTTGCGTCTTTTGGATTATAATGCTCTAAAATACCTAAATCCCAATCTTCCAATCCCCCAAATGAATCATCACTTTCTATGTCGGTAGGTTCTTTAGATATTCTCAATTTATTATTTAAAAGCGACCCGAAACTTCTGCAACGAGTCATATAATTTTCTAATTTTCCAGCTGGCACTGTAGCTGCAGACTTTTTAGTTTCACCTGGAAGTGAATTCGCAGAATTGCTCACGGAAGAATCGATATATTTCAAATTACTATTTTCTGAATTAGCAACGCTGAATTTCAAGTCGTTATAATTTGGTAATGAAACGACAGACAAATTCTTTTTTCGTTTCGCTTCTTTTTTCTGATTATTTTTTGTGGCTTCCCGTTTTTCAGCTTTATGTTGGCAATGTTCACGGTCGCCGCATGGACATCCATAATTTATAACTTTCTTCACACATATCTGTTCCTCGCAAGGTTTTTTGGGTTCGTTTTCGAGTTTTTTCGTTTCGTCGTTAGGTTTCTTCGACTGCAAGGCCTGCATACCATTTTTCGCAACGGTTTCTATTTTTTCGCGTATACTTTTTTTGTGTTTCCTTGGTGGTGGTGTCGGGGTTGAGTTATCGTTAAAAATGAAGCTCAACTGTGGGTTCTTCAAATGGATTGCTTCGTCCTTTTCTGGAACTTCCAATTCTGCTTCGGTCCAATCGGTTGATTTTGATTTTATCATTGGTTTTGATTTTATGACTGAACCGTTCTTCGTCTCCTTCGTATTTGCTTCAAGCCTAGAAAGAAAAACACCAATTAGTAAAATTCTCGAAAGACAAAGCAAATTTCAAATTTTCCAAATGAAGTTTGTAAACTTGATGAATTTTTATGTATTTAGTTTATTTATAATAAACTGCTGTGAAATGAAGGAAAGCTCGTACATACTTCGGCCTAATTTTCATTTTCTAATTGTTAAGTCAACTAATCGCGGTTTTTAGTTATATGAGACTTTTCTTGATAGCAATCAAAATTTAAACATATCAAAACACAGTACCATACTTTAAAGTCTGAATTTAACTTTTATGGCCAAGGCATGTACCGAAAGCCTTACCAATTTTTTGACAAAGCTCCTGGTTCCTCTATCTTGCTAAATGCCAGAAGTTTTGGATATGACAACTCTTGTACTAACAGGTCCCTAATGGGAAAAACAACAAATAAAGTTTTGGTAGAAATAAGTAGAAAGCAGAAGCGACTAACAAATGAATAACATTGAAAGGTTCGCTCATAAGGTTTGATTCGAGTCAGTCAAACAACAACTATCGACAGAAACATCACATGCAGGCAGCCAATTACCAATTTTGCCCGTCGCAAGAGTGCAATTATCCAGTCATACTCTAGGTACTCTATGATGCCCAACATAGCGTGCTCAATCTTTTTCATAGAGTGATGGCTCATTTCTTGCCTTTTATTGCATACTTGCATATTAATTAAACATCATCGTCGTAGCGTTCGTTTAAATCACTGCATTCTGATTAATATGATGAAGAAAAGTGTTACAACAAGCGATCATTAAAATCTCAGTTCCCGGTAGGCTATGAAATTTTTCCGTAGACACATGCACGTCAACCCTGTCACTTTAACAGATAATTTTTATCTAAGACATGAAATTTTTTTTCTAGTCTACTGGGAGTTGAGATTTTAATCTCATTTCTATGACTTCTCATTCTTTTAAGCAGAGCGATTTCAGCTTCGTGTCTGTCAAATATCTCAGTCAATCGGTAGCTTTGAGAATTGAGTCTTAGTTAAAAATGTAAGGTTATAAGGATGTTTCAACAAAACATAATGTGGTATGCGACGTGCGAAGTTTTTCTTGTGTTGCATCATTAGTTTTTCTGTTTTAAGTCCTGGTCCACTATTCTAATAACAATCTCAGTTTCATTGCTGTTAGATGTCTCACTTAGTCAGCAGGCTTGAAAGCTAGAGCTTATATAGTCCAGTTCTAGTTGTTCTATGAGGTGTCTTGGCATAATATCTACTTCCCTCAGCTATTCATTATCATTTGATCAGATACTTCCACCACTAAAGTATTCTTAAAATTAAAAAAATGTTTGACAGTAACGCGGGTTACAGAAACGCCAACAAACTAAATTCGAAATATTTTAAGTCATAATCCTGCCCAGTTAACTTTTTTCTTTTAATTCATAAGCGACATTTAGCTCATCATCCCGGGCTAAAATTTCCCACCGATGTTCGGGGCATGTTCTAGGTCTTGGTCTTGCCTATATCTTCTTTTAAGAAATTACAAATGACGTTTTTCCCGCCGAGTTGCAATTGCCTACCCCTCATCTAGATATAATCC
Organism: Ignelater luminosus; assembly: GCA_011009095.1. NCBI lineage: Eukaryota > Metazoa > Arthropoda > Insecta > Coleoptera > Elateridae > Ignelater > Ignelater luminosus. The sequence goes on from VTPC01091214.1 coordinate 116,299, forward strand.
ACAAACATGGCGTTTTCAGTCTGATATATTCCTGTGCAATTTATATCTAGTCACATTCTTATTGCCTATTACTACTTAAAAAGAACAATCTCAATTTCATGTCTGATGAATGTCTCAGTTAGTCAGCAATCTTGGTAGATCACGAAGCTTATAAAGTTTAGTTTCAGTAACAAACAGTATGTTACGTGACGCGACGTGTACTACAAAAGTTAAAATCCTATGGAAGTTACAAACTTGTTCTATGAGGCACTTCGATTCTGCAATATTAGTCGGTTCAATATTAGCTGCTCTCAGCTCTTTATAATCATTTGATAAGATATTTTTACTTCTAATGCATCCTTAAAGTTACTTAAGAGGTATTTGATAATACTAATCAAACTAGCAAAGAGCAAACGGACTCAATTCCGCATACTTTGAGTTTCGGTTCTGTACAGCTCTTTTTTTAAATTATGAGGAACATCTGCCCCTAATCTAGGTGCTTCATAATACACATGACAGCGATTATCAAGTCTTATAAACAAAATTTATAGAACGATCTCAGCAAATATCTCAGTCAGCAGCTAAGAAGATTAGGCATTATCAAACCACAGAAGGTCATGAGGTTCAGTTTTGGTGATACATAATATAATTCTTTTACTATAATTTGATCTAGTTCCCGACATTTATTCGAGGTCTGTGACCTGAGACATACAGCATCGTTTCTTCGTAGGTAAAAATCCTTTCATACTTGAGCCAAGTAAGCTCAAAGGGTATTTGAATTGCTGCATGCAGAAAAGGCCTAAATCATCATTTTTAGAAAATGTTTTATGAATTCATTCGACCATCGTTTTGCGCTGAAAAGTGTTCTACGCAGAAAGTGTCTAAGTCAATGACTTAGTTCCTTTCCACATAGATATTGTAACTCTATTAGTTAGATAAAATCTTATCTTCGTGGCTTTGACTGAAAATTAAAACAAAAGCTCAATCGTTATAGTGACCCAAAAGATCAAGACAAGTTAAGCAATGGTGACAGTTCTTTTTATACTGAGGACGTTGTTCATCATAAATTTTCTCTACAAGGCAAGACAGTGTACTAGAACCAGATAAAAAAAACCCCATGCTTAGGAAGAAAACAAAGCCGTGCTCACATCCCTATTAATTAATCAATTCATCTGTCAGTTGTTGCACAACCTGCTTACTCATTTTTTTAATTTCCCAAATTGAAAATAACCTTGAGAAACTGAGGTGTTCAGTCGTTTGATTTCATAAAACAGAAAGGATTAGAAGATTTAAATTTTGCTGTCTCTTCAAGTGTGCATTATTCACTTACGTCCAGTACGTGCAGGTGTACAATTTCTAATTGGACCGCACCCTTGGTGATCCTTTTAATTTGATATTTGTACGCTTGTAAAGCAGCACCATTAGTCTGGAAATTAGATGAGTTTTGTGATTTTGATACCACCTACCTAATTAGTCGAAACTCCGTTTAATTACAAATTTGCTAATACAAAAAAGAGAGAAACCTTTTTTGACATGAGTTTTCAAGGGTCAAAGCTAAGGCTACAGGCGTGCTATTTAAGATGTTCTATGCAGAAAAAGCCCAAGTCAATAACTATCAGTTCCTTTCCGCAGGAGATATTGTAAGTCTGTTGGTGGCTTGGCACCAAACCGCATCAAAAATAGATTCTTTCTACACCCTTGTCAAAACTGCTCAAAAACTGTATCAAGAATTTTTTTGAACACTGGCGTAGAAAAAATGTAAAGCATGCATTACGTATTTTTGTGTTTACAATAAACGCCGTTTTCATAAAAATATACATTTGCCCATTAACATCAAAAAGCCATACAATCCAAAAAAGTTTAAAAAAAATTACTGTAGAGTCAGTAAACTCTTTTTCTATTTTACTGACTTTGACCCTTTTGGCATTAAGTGATTCATTTGTACAACAAGATTTTGTGCTTCTCAAATCCAAAGGCAATTCGGAAGCCACTGAAGAAGTCTTACATCTTTTTATGCCTTAATCGTTCCAGTAGGCCTCAGCATGTCCATCAAACGACTAGGAAATCTTTCAAAGTCATTGTGTAAGGTTAAGGTGTCTTGTTTCAGTTTTCAATATCACTTGAACAATTCATGTTACTAAAATTCAATTTTCCTGTTGATATTTCACAAAATTTGAAAGAGTCGAAAAGCCTTTGGTGTTTATTTAATTTCTTTACTCGATGTGGCATGTGGAGTCTCTTGGATTCTCTACAGGCACATCTAAAACACCCTTTTTACAGAAAATAAAGTAAGAGAAAAATTATCTGAAGCTGAAGACGTCCAAATGGCCAAAAGAGATGCCTAAAAGCAAATATAATTAAGCAAAGAGGCGATTGGAAGAAATATCACAGTTCGGTGGATTACCAAAATTATCTTTCCATGGCGATTGACAGTTTATCAGCAAGATTTTTTTATTCCGAAGCAGGTTATTGGAGAACAAAGTAAAAATGCGGGTTCTGGCACAAACATTTTCACTAGTCAGATTTCATTTGCAAAATTTGAATTCCTAGTTGTGTTTGAGCAGCTTGGAAGCAGTTTATAGAAAATTTGAGATTATCTGAAGGTTAATAGTGTTTGAATAGAGTCGTTATATCTTTACAGATTAATGCGTTATTGCATTGTCATTTCAGTTGGACCTGAATTGAGGTTTTACAAGAATATCGCCCCTTCTTCCATTAGTCCATAATTATACTCCTATATAAAAGCAATCAATTCATGCTTAACATCAGTAGAACCCAAGGCTTCAAACAAACTAATTCGGTGTATTTCTAATAAATGTATATTTTTCGCAATATTTAAGTATTGCATTGTATACCAAGATAATAAACAGAGAAGTTTGATGTTCGTTAATTCATATATGTACAATAATAAATTGTTGAACGTTCCGCGTAGGTGCATAAACAACATCAGCAAGGTGTAAATAACCACAATAAAATGTCGTCAGTTTACAGTTTAAATCGGCAAAAATAAGTTAATAAATTTTAAAAAAATGAGAAAATAAATACAGTAGGTGCAATTTAGAATAACGTACAATTTTTAATTTATTTTTAATGAAATGCCATATCTAAGGATAAAACAAGCACTTTCAATAAGCCTAACGAATTTATTGCTAGGGATATCTTTCACTGTAATGTCTAGCCATATTTTAGTATTAAGCGCTTTTCCAGCTGTACATATGCAATACATCCGTTATGAATTAATCTTAGATTTATTTCCTAAATATCTCATTTGCGCTTATTTCTTTTTAATACAAAATCGATAGACCGTGAAAAATTGCGTGTAAATCGATTATTCGATAAGAATCAAACGTTATAATTTGCAAATCCAAAATTCTTCTCGTTACATTTTATCAAATTTATCTTGAAAAATCTTGTTTTGCATTAATTGAATTGAGCAGCACTTGTTTTATTTAAAAATGGTTTTGATATATACAAGGTTACTTCAAAAAATTTATTAATTTTAAAGCAATCGTTCTTAATAAGTTGTCAACTGTTCTTGGATTTTTATTTCTGATTTTTTTCTTAAGTTAAAGGTAGGTCATTACTAAATAGTGTAATAAAAGAAAGTGCTGGGTACAGCGCCATCTATGATTAAAGATACATTTTGCATAGACTAATATTATTAGAACCAAATCTGAGTAATTTGAACAATAAAAAAAATTAGAAACATTAAGAATGTTCTTGCAAATCAACTAATTATTTTGTAGTGAAAAATCCTTTAAAAAAATACAATTCATCCACCTTCTGTCATTCTTATAACGCTAGAATAGCTATGCTAAAAAATTAGAAGTAAAAGTGAAACCTACGTAGTATTATAAAGAGAGACAATGCCACATTAAAAATAACATTAGTCATGACCGCACGTTAACTGTAACCACGGTAGAAAGATGAAAAAAGCAGACAATTAAACATATCACGCTCAAATTATTCAGTGACCTGAACGGTTTAGCTCTAAAAAATTTCCTTATAAACATATCATTTTTTTCTATGCCTTTAATGTACGACTATTTTCTCACCTATTCACTTGCTTCGCATTCAGATGGGGATCCGACTTCCACGTATTAGGCTTCAACTGTAAAAAAAGAAACATTTTATTATTTATTATTGTTATTTAACTAAAATAGAATGTATTAGATTAGAATTAATTAAATCAGATTTATGAAAGGTGTTAGTTCTTTACATACTAAAGGGTTTTCCAATAAGAGGTGTTATTTTGAATAGCCCGCTATTTCGGTAGATGTCACTTTTGAAGCTATCATTTTTTGACATTTGACAAGTAGAAACTACGCCATTAATAAATATGGAACGATACACGCTTCAACAACGCATTGAAATTATTAAAATTCACTATAAAAATGGTGAAAATTTGGCAGAGACGGTTCGTAAAACTCGAACATTTTTGGGTCACCGTGAAGCACCTTGTCGGACCGCAATACAGAAATTGGTGAAAAAATTCGAGCTCTTGGGACAAGTTAGTGATGTGAAGAATAAAACCCGTGCACGTCGCTCAAGAACAGCCGAGAATATTGCTGTTGTAGCCGAAAGTGTTAAAGAAAACCCAGGTTTGTCCATTCCTCGTCGTTCTTTGGAATTAGCCATTCCACAAACGTCATTACACCGTATTTTGCATAAAGATTTGGGTCTTAAGGCTTATAAAGTCCAGTTAACACAAGAACTCAAGCCGGCCGATCATCAACAACGTCGTGTCTTTGCTGATTGGGTCGTTGAAATGCATGAAAATGATCCAGAATTCCATCGAAAAATCATCTTGAGTGATGAGGCCCATTTCCACCTCGGTGGCTTCGTCAACAAGCAAAATTGTCGGATCTGGGGCTCAGAAAATCCAAGAGTTATTGTTGAAAAGTCTCTCTATCCTCAACGTGTGACTGTTTGGTGCGGTTTATGGTCCGGCGGAGTCATTGGACCTTACTTTTTCGAAAATGAGGCTGGAGCAACAGTTACGGTGACTGGATTGCGCTATCGAGAGATGATTAACGATTTTTTATGGCCGGAATTGGATGGTATTGATCTGGACAACGTTTACTTTCAACAAGACGGGGCTACGTGCCACACAAGCAACGAAACCATTGATCTTTTACGGAAAAAGTTTCCGGACCGTGTTATCTCTCGAAGAGGTGATCACAATTGGCCACCGAGATCTTGTGATTTAACACCTTGCGACTTCTTTCTTTGGGGCCACGTGAAAGAGAAGGTCTACGCCAACAGCCCAGCGTCGATTCAAGACCTCAAAGATGGAATTCGTGAGGCTATCGAGGACATAGGGCAGCCACTTTGCGATTTGGTTATGGAAAATTTCATGAAAAGGATATTGTCCTGTAAGCGTGGTCGTGGTGGTCATTTGCCTGATGTTATTTTCCACTATTAACGGCATACCTTCCTCTTTATAATGAAATAAACATCCGATCATTTATATTAAAAAATGGCACTTTTCTTTGAATATCAAAATAACACCTCTTATTGGAAAACCCTTTATAATCAAATGGTTTCTTGAACTCACAAATTAGTAACTACTAATTGGTTTTAAATCGACGTTTAATATTATTGAATTCTATTAAATTGTTTCTGTACGATAATTTTGAAGATAATTATTAGTGATATTTAATTATTATTTAAAAAGTTTCGAGTGTTCTTTTGTGTTCTCCTGTACTTCGGAGAAAAACCTGATATTTTATATTTGAAATAGAAAACGTCAGACTTATTAACAGATTAACAATCATTTTCAAGCCAAAAGCGCTTTTTGCTAAACTATTAATTTTATATTTAACTGTAAACTATACCGATTTACAACTTTAAAATGTTCTTTCAAAAATAGCAAGTCTTAATGGTTTTATTCCTAATTTTTAATTTTTTTTTTTTAAATAAAACGTTAAATACATTTAGTTCTCTTTGGTTATAGTAGAATATAAAAATATGAAAATGTACGATATTAAGATAAACTGAACATTTTTTGTTTTAAATAATCTTTTAAAAATTATTCTAAGTACAACAACGACAGAATCTGCTTATTTGCACCTATTAATAGTTCTAAATTAGCATTTACAGTTCCTCTCAACAAATCTTAGTTGAAAATTCAGATAAAACACCTGTAAATATTGTCAGATTTACAGATACTACTTCCTTCAGAAATATTCAGACGTTTGTTCAACAGTCAATCATAAGGCTCAGTTAACATTCTCAACTAATTGGATTGCCGCATGCTATTCCCGTTCCAGGTGCAGTAATTTCTATTTTCCTAAGTGCAACCCTGGTGGTGTTGTTTGCATTTGATACAGAAATAAAATTTATCTTGAGAATAATTTTGCTATTATTGTTTAAATATAAAAGCAAGGCTAATAGTAAATATTCGTTTGTTATTGTACTTAGTCTTGTTATAAATTCTGTCCCCAATACACAAACGCCTATTTTTTAGAATAAAAAGAAATACATACATAAAACGAATGTAATTTATTTAGTACATATCAAAGTATAAAACTACTCAAAATATCTACCCTTTACTTTCACACCCAGACTGGCAACTCCCCAAATCAGCCTTTAACGACCGATCTTTTCATGAGGTTTAGAATAGGCCTTCTTGTCTAAAACAGTTCACAAGCAGTAATCCAAAGTATTGAAGTCCGAACTTCCAGAGGGCCAATCTTCAGCAGCAACCAACTCCAGTATATTAAAGACTATACCACCTTCTCCAAAATGTCGCTCTGGTAGTTTTCCGCCTGCGTTTTGATCCCTTGCTCACAAAAATGCAGTTGAGTGACCCCTTCGTCCAACACTCCCCACCAAACCATCACTGAAGCTGGATGATGACCTTTTTTCACTTTTGCGATTTTTAAAGTGGCTTTCCGAGAGCTGTAGGCATAAACCTTATCATTTTGCCGGTTGAACTTTCCTTCCACAGTGAAGATCTTTTCATCTGTGAACAGAATGTGTTCGTGTCCAGCGTTTGCGTGGCTCTAATATTACATAATGCAGCTGTTAACCGTTGTCTAGTGCTTCTACTGTAAGCTGCGAGTCTTAGGTCTTTCTTAATAATCCTCGATATGGTTCTGGGAGGAATCTTCACCTCTTGAGCCAAAATCTTTTGCGGCTTTAGCTTTAATGGTAGCTTTCGACCACTTCTGGGCCTGTCGTTAATAAAAGACATCTCATTGTACTGATTTATGGTCCGGTATATGAATTTCTTGGTGATTTTTAACTGTTTCAGTAGGTTGAAAATCTCCACTGGTGTTTTATTGCACTTGTATAAAGCAGTTACCGCGATACGGTTTTCTTTGAGACTTCACTCCATGTTTATTGTGTGACAGATTGACACTAAATAACTTATTTACAATAGTTCAGACCCTACTTGATCTCTTAATGTAAAAACATTTTCATAAGTGTAACTTGTTTTTAGACACCCATATATGTTAGGACAGAATTTATGGCAAGACTAAGTAATAGTTATTTATATAACAAGAGTGTAAAGTTGACGTTTTTGAACGAGTAGGAAGTTTATGGTACTCGCTCGTCGCTCGTACCATAAACCCTACGAGTAAATTAAAAAATAAAGTTGGCCAAGATCATAGGAACATGTAATGATTTCATTATAGCATCGATACGGCGAATTAATTGCAAATGTTTATAACTGTCAACTTTCGACATTGACAACTAGTTGTAAAGCGCCAACTTTACAGGCGGTCGTGCAAAAAGTACATTTCTTAGCATCGAATTTCGTTCATTTGCATCCATTCATAGTTCTACTATAGATTGACATTTGTTTCTCTAGACAAACTTTATTTCAAATCATTCAGTTAGAGATTCAAGAGGAGAATACTGTCATTATTGTCAGATTACAGAGATATAATATTTCTTCAAGTACATTAGTTCGCATCAATGTTAGACATTTCTGTAACAGCCAATCATCAAGCTGGATTCTGCTATTTTACATTTCTTAATTTTTTTTATGTTTTCTTATAGTTCTCTTGCTAACTCGTCGATTGGTAATAACAGAAATTATCTTAGAGCACTTTTTGGGATGCAAAGCACAGTGTAAGGCAATTTGATATCCATAATCGTGCCGCCGGGTGATCAATAGGGCGTTAGGTATAAAATTTTTATTTATTTTTATGGTGTTTTGGGTTTATTTTATATCTTATCTGCTTCGTTTAGATAAAAGCTCTAAAAACACTCATTCAGTCAGAATTGAAACTCCACAAGCTTGCTCAAATTTCCCAAATTAAGCAAAGACTTTCTTCCGTTTCTTTTATTGTTAAATATGACTGTTGCTTGCCAAGCTATACTTGCTTATTTTCTAGATGAGAGTAAATCTGTGAAACCCCATTAATTGTTTCTGACGTTATATGTATAATTGAGTAGTATTACCAAGTTGAGGGCAGTAGATTGAAAGGCCTGCATCTATTGTCATTTGATCAAATATCACTGCTCAATGTAGCACATACCACTGAAGTTGATAAATGGTAAAACAGCTAATCGCACGACGATAAGCGTCAAGTTTGATGAGTTACTCAATCTGGAATACAGAGACGCTTTGTATGTTAAGACTTCCTTTAAGCATTTTGGACGCTGTCATCAAGTTGAACATAAACACAAAACTGACAGTTTCAAATTTTTGACCTTGACCTTGCAACTTTCATCGATAGTGATACAGCGTAGAGATCTTAGTTGCTGGTATTGATAAATGTTACACAATTATCTGATTAATAATTATTGCACTCTTGGAATTAAATTCTGATTTTACTCGGAAATGTAGCATCTTACCACATCAAAAAAGATCATGTTCATCGCTTCTCTATAAGTCATATAATTAAAGCTAGTCCAACTGGTGTTCTACCTCGCGTATTTAGAGCTTTTTTTTCTTTAATAATTATAGTGTGCAAGATTTAAGTCTTAAGTGCTACATCAAAAAGTGTGACTTTATACCTCGCTACACATTAATAAATGGGATTACCTTATAATTATAATTATAATATTGCCACAGAGAATTCCGTTCAAATTTCTGTGTTTAAATATTTCCTTTACGATTAAAAAATGGCACCGCTTTAATTAAAACTAGATAATGTCTATCGAATTATAATTCTTTTAAGATTTTTGTGCATAGGAAGTTGAAAAACTTAATTTGCATTCCGATACTCAAATTAATTAGATTTTGCATAAATAACTAGTTTAGTCACATTTTTATTATGTTTGTTTCTGCTATGCTAGAATGTCACACAGTGATTACATCACCACTGTTATTTCCTAAATGTTCTCATTTTCAACAAAAAAAGGCAAACTTCAAATTACCTATTATGTATTACTTCCTTTTTGATACAAATTTGCAAATCAACTTTCTCCCTAATCTAAATTTGTGTTTTAAGTAATATATTTTTAAACACAATATTTCCTTTCAACATTAAAATGAGTTCGTTACGTATTATAGATAGTTTAACAATTTTGCATAACACCTTTATTTTTGTTTATAAAGAAATCTGTTTAGCACACGCGTTCAATATTTATTTTTTTCCACTTGAAACTACCAATAATTATTGTGTAAATTGCATCCGATGATTGAGGTAGAATTTTGTATTTACAAATTTGTTTTTCAAATTAAAGCCTCGTATTTAATGAGAAAGTGATAATTAATGCTGTCACGTTCAGGACGAATTTTAAATAAATTGCGTTAACGATTGGAAAAAACCGTTTGGGCAAATCGCGAGTATTGAAAATCGGAAAGGGATTTTAATTTCCTTGAACTTTCGTGTTCTTCTTGTTAGAAGATATAAAGGATTTGTTAAGTATTTTGTAAAATTTATTTTCTCTTTCAATTTCTACTTAATAAAAAATTAATTTAAATAATTTAAAGTAGGCTATGAATAGCTGGATATCTGTTTAATTTGTTTGGTAGAAAAGTAGGTGACTCAAGTTTTAATAAGATATGATACCTAATCATCGCATTTTAGATTGAATAAATTATTGTTCCGTTAATTGTTTATGCTAGATGCATTAGATCTCAAGAAAGGAAATATTGTACTACATACATAAACACAAACATAATATTTAGGAAAGAAAATAATATTCAGGTCCAGTTTTTGTGTGGAGAGTTAAAAAATTTTGACATAAACATTATGTAGTATAATTCGGCAACTATTAACTCACAACCCAAGGCCACCTATTGAACCTAATTTGTTTTTCAGCGTTAAAGGTTGTTAAATTGCTACAAATAATAAATAATGATAAGTACTAAAATCGACAGCAAATTCTAATGTAACATCAACGCGACTTGAAGTTTGATCGGAGTTTTAAGGGCATATCGATGTGACTGTAAAAGTCATACTTTCTCAGGACTTTTTAGTTGGCACAAGCTTCTGCTAAAATAAAACAAAGCAAGGTGATTTTATTCGTTTGGAAAACGTCTGGTATGCAAATATAGCATAGTACGTAGTTATGCTAATGTTTTGTAATTTTGTTGTTGCTTTTTAATCCTGGATTTTATCTTCGTGCCTTTCTTTTAGTTAGTTTTCTTGTTTGAATTCCTATTTGTTTAAAAGAAAATCTTTATAGGGATTTATCAAAAATATTTATTATAGATTTGTGTTTTATTATATATGAGCCATTGAGAATGATAGAATATTAATTTCGTTTCCTGACTCTGAGACAGAAGAAGATTAATTGTAATTCACCTTGACCAGGTTTAGCCCTTAACGAGCAGATGTTCATCTAAATAATTTAATTTTGAAGTTGGTACTGTAAAATATGCAAATATGTCTTGCCGTTATAGGAGCCAGGAGATATAAAAAAACTAAGTGCAAATTTGACAATATTTTATTTCAAATGTTCGAAGTAGTCCCCCTTGACCTCAATACATTTATTCAATCTTATTTTCCATAAATCAAAAACTGCTCGCCATTCATTTTTCGAAATACTGTCAAAATCCTGATGAATTGCTGTATCAATATCAATCAGTCGATCTTGTTGATTCAGGAAGAAGCCAGAAGTCACACATCGCCAAATCAGGTGAATAAGATGGATGTTCAATCACGCGGATATTATTTTCCCTCAAATAATCAGCAGTGGCGCGCGCCGAATGCGAGGATGCATTGTCATGGTGCAACAAAAGGCCCCTTACATCAAGTCCTTCAAAAACTTCAGGCAAACATTTATTGATGTACTAGCGCTGTTCTTCTAACTTAATGGCTTTGACTAAACCGGTACTTCTAAAGAAGACGGCGTACATAACTTTTTCATGGCGCAGTGCTTTTTTGAAGTTGTCGGTGTTGGTTCATCTTCATGAATCCATATACGGGATTCCTGTCGAGTTGGAGTATCATAAAATGGTATGTACGTCTCACCTGTCACAATTTTGGAAATAATCCGAAGACCGCCATTTTCATGTTTAGAGTTTCCCTGCTGATTCTCATACGTTCTGACTTTTGGAAGTCCGTTAAATGACGGGGTACCCAGCGACAAACAACTTTTTTCATCCGCAGTATGCACACATTTCAGTGTATCTCACTGGAACCACAGTGGCCCTTATAAAATTGATCATCGAAGACACCACAGGTCTCTCTCACCATAAGTTCGGGCAGCTCGTTTTTATTTGCTGTTTCTCTTGACTCGACTGAGATTGACTCACATGATTGAATTTTTGTTTTGTGAGCGTGAGTCGAAAACCACTCTATTTCGTATCCAACTCTTAACAAACCACGAGCCTAATTTTGTCAAGCCACAACAAATTTAAAGTCGAATCCAGATATCATGAAAAGCCACACCTCGGCTTAAGAAATAGAACAGGGAGGCTTTGGCAAAAATAATCTTTGCAATCTTCATGCACATTGTCTTTTAACCTACTGACGACTCGATGAATACAGCTCATTTGATTTTGGGGATGAAATGGCTGAGAAGTATAGAAATACTGGACAGGATGAAAACAATAAGATGTCATTACCTACAAAGAAAACTCGGTTGAGATCCATCAAGAACAAAAATCCAATGTGGGAAAAAAATGAAACTTGTACAGACCTTCTACGAATGCATCTGGAAACAAGGCCTAATAACGTCCTTAGACGTGAAAGAATAAAACAATGTTATCCTAAAGACATTCAAGATGCTTTGCAATTGGTGGTCTACCAAACCAATTTATATGCTCAACAAACAACAGGTACGAGTTTTCTGTAACAGGAGATGATATAAAAGCTTTCATGGTCGGTCTTTTACTAGTCGGATATTGTGAAGCTCCTTAGCAAAAAATGTTTTTGAGTTTGGATAAAAAGTTGGATATTGTTATAGTTTCTAGATGTACGGCCAGAAACAGATTTTTAAATATAAAGTGAAATATTCATTTTGGAGATAGAGCAAACATAGATAAAAAAGATAAAATATACAGATATCGAGCAGCGGGTTTATTTCACAAAAACCTGTCTATCGATAAATCCATGGTTCGTTATTTTGGGCATCACGGTGTAAACAAATTAATGCGTGAGAAACCTGTGAAGGTTTGGTTTCAAAACCTAGATGCTGTGTAAGTCAAATAGGTATGGCTGTGTCTTTGGCACTTGCTGTGTCTTTGGCACTTTCTGTGCCAGAAATATTGGTCCTTTCATTTTTGAACTACCAGGTGTATACCTATGAAATGAGACTTTCAGCTATTAGACCACAGATGTCGCTAGGAGTATTTTTAAACTGTCCCAAATGTCTTATTTTTTTCGTCTGTCATCTGTCAACAATATTCAATTCATTGTTTGTGATGTTTCATACAACAACGCATTTTTTTCGCTCTTAAAAATGTCGAATTTCGTGCCTTCAAACTACGATTTGCGGACATCGTTGATTTTCTGTTATCAATTGAAGAAAAACGCTTCTCAAGCTCATCAAATGCTTATAGAAGCTTACGGTGGACATGCTCTAAGCAGAGCACAGTGCTTCAGGTGGTTTGAAAAATTCCGAAGTGGTGATTTTAGCGTGGAGAACGAGGAACGTGGCCGGCCACCGAAAAAGTTTGAGGACACCGAATTGCAAGCATTGTTGAATGAAGATGATGGTCAAACGCAAGAAATGATGGCAGAGCAGTTGGGAGTGACCCAAAAAACCATTTGCAAACGTTTGAAAGACATGGGCATGATTTTAAAGGTCGGGAGATGGGTGCCGCATGAACTGACTGAAAGGCAGCAAGAGAACCGAAAAACCACTTGTGAAATGCTGCTCTCCCGGTTCAAAAGGAAGTCTTTTTTGCATCGAATCGTTACGGGTGTATTTCTCCAATCCCAAGCGTAAACGATCGTATGGTCCGCCCGGCCACAAGCCAAAATCAACGGCCAAACCAAATCGCTTCGGCCGCAAGGCAATGCTGTGTGTTTTCTGGGATCAGCATGGTATGATTTGGTACGAGCTATTAAAACCAGGTGAAACAGTTGACGGTGCACGCTACCAACGACAATTGGCCGATTTGAACAGCGCTATACACCGAAAACGCCCAGAATATGCCGATCGGCGTCACAAAGTAATTTTTCTTGATGACAATGCACCACCACATCGAACAAGAGCGACCCGGGAATTGGTGGAGACGTACGATTGGGAACCGCTGGTGCATGCGGCTTACTCACCAGACTTGGCGCCTTCCGATTATCATTTGTTTGCATCGATGGGCCGCGCACTTTCCGAGCAGCGCTTCAATTCTCACGAAGAAGCCAAAAAATGGCTCCATGATTGGTTTGCGGCCAAAGACGGCCAATTTTTTTGGCGCGGCATTCACAAATTGCCTGAGAGATGGGTAAAATGTGTCGCTAGCGATGGCTATTATTTTGAAGATTAAATTTGTAACCATTTTTTGTTAATAAACGTTTAAAATTGAAAAAAAAGTCTCATTTCATAGGTATACACCTATGTACTTAAATGATTCCGATAATCACAGTATGTTCTTTCATAATTTTTTCACCACACTCGGCCACATGCAAAACTTAAATATAAGAAGAGTTTCCACAACTGATAATCAGAGAAAATCGTCTAAAGAATGTCCAGTTGAAAGTTCGGAAATCGCAAGGAGATGGTGTGACTATCGATGCAAAAATGAAATCACAGTTGTAAAATGGAATAATGAAAATATCTGTTCCATGTTTAAATTTAAAGATATGAAGATTTGTTCCATGGTTAAGTCATCCTTTTGTACTTTACAGTAATGCGTCTGACAACATTCATCATTTTCCCCAAAGAATAAAAAACCAACTGAGGTGCGCTACGTACTATGCAAAAGCAAGAAGTTTAATTAGGTAAGTTAATATTTTGGTTCTCAAGGTAGCTGCATTTCATTTCGTACTTGAATCAAAAACTTAAAACCATGTCTCCTACTGTCTCTTGTTTTATCCTGAAATCCAAAGAGTACTGAGTATTTCTACTAGATTGTGACAATTTCAAGTATTTCAAAAGTACATCAGAATTTTAAAAAGAAGTTTAGAAGAATATGACTCAAACCGTAAGTAGAGTTGGTTTGATATTCAAGTTTCAGGCACTGATAGCAATAGACAGAATGTGTTTATTCGAGTTTCACTATTTGTCTTTTTTCATACAACAGTATTATTCCATAGCTAGCTCACTAACAAGTTTTATTCATGCTTCCGTAAGGAAATCAGGGTTTAGAAGTTTGTTTTTTGAGTTACCTAGGGCTTCCCTGAACTCTGTTTTTGTAATCTACATCTGGCATTTAGCTAATTAAAATATAGAGATAGTCAGTACATTGATTTAGTTGGCGTCCAAAACGGCAACGTTCATTCATGTAAATGAAAAATTGAATACAAAAACTAAAACGTCAAATTTCATGTTCATGATGAAGGTGGTTTTTGGTTATTGAATTACCAGGAAAACGAAGGCTTTTCATGTTACTGTAAAAGAATATGGGTAACAGGCTTTAATGTCAACCACACGATTGTATAGTTCAAGCGCAAGAAATTCTATATCTAGACAAGTTTTATCGAAAATTTCCAAATCTATACTTATTAGTTTTTATCATGCCATTTTCGTCCTTGTGTATGTTTTTATTTTTTAAAGCTTCTGTGTTAAACTAATATTGACGTAAACAATTCTTATCAAATTAAAACCAACCTTCAAAGTGAAAAAACGTAATTAAAATCGGTCTAAATGGCAAAAACATGTTTAAACAACAAACTATAATGTTATTAATTATGTAACAATAGTGTCATTGTTAGAGGAATGAAAGTGAACATTTATTTATTATTTACTGCCTAATTTTTTATTCAGATTCAGAACAACCTATAATTTATATTAGATAAATTTCTCTTTCATTTTTACAATAAAAGAATTATTTATTGGCAAATCAATACTTTTTGTTAGTTATTTCTGTACTCTTCGATTAAATCAGAATTCAAAAGTTTTAAATTACATATCTCTGCTACACAAAACAGTTTGAAATTGCCTCGAAACTGATCCATAATCAACCTTGCTTTCCTATTACAAAATAATTTAATACTATTAACTAAAATCACTGAAACATGGCAAATTAAATCATGAAGAGGTCAATGGAAATACATACATACATACATACATACATACCCATAAATACATCACTATTTAAATTAATTTCCTCTTACCCATTATGTTATGCATATTTGAACTTTTAGCACAATAATTTATATCTTCATGTAGGTTTTATTTAACATTTTAGTTTTTTCTTTGTTGTATATAATTAAAAAAAAAGTAGTACCTACACAGGAATATAACTATACCGTTATTTACATCATAAAATTTAGACATAAAATTTCTCATTAAATAATAATCAACCCTGTAACTAATTTATTTAATAAATCAAGGACCATATATTAGAAAATTAATTTAATTCCATATGAGAAATGAGAAATTAAAGACAGAAATGGATTAAGAACTAGTTTAATATTTCTACACCTATTCAGCAGGGTCAGGTTTATTAAATGAATGTTGGTAAAGAAATATAAAACGTACAAGGTTAATTTATTTTTTTGTCTTTGACAACCTTGACGTCGCAATAATTAGAATTACTCGCTAAAATTTGTTTATATGCAATTTTGTTGCAAATGACAATTTCATATTAATGATTTAAAATTAACAAACGGAAAACAAAAGATTTAATTTTTTAGCAGTTTTACACCTCCGGCCTTGGTGTTTCTAATTAGCACATTTAGTACATACTATGAAGAAAACAGGTGCGATTTTTAACACTGCCTAGGAGGCTATATGGGTTACAAATATTTGAAGAACAAATGGGTTAAGTCAATACATTTTGCAAGATCAAAAAGAGCTTGCTATGTAACTATACAGTAAAATGGGAAAAACATTTGGCATTGTGTTGTTTATATGGAGTTTTATAGTTATCGTTAAAACGAGAAAAGATTTTTCGAAGTTGAATATATTTTTTTGTTAACTGTTTTTAAACCGTGAGCTAATAGACAACAAAACTAACCTTAGTACCTAATAAACAATTGACTAGGGCTAAAAGACATTAACCTCACTAATGGTTGTTGATGATTCAGAACGAACCTTACTAATTTTAAAAAAACTTTCCGCCGTTTCAGATTTTGGTTTTAATATCTTTCCTTTTTCATTTTAGATTTCTTTATCACTGGCAAAAATAAAGTCATTTTCCCATTGAAAGACCTTCTATCAAAATGTGATGCTCCAAGGAAAAATTAAAAAAATTGGGCCAGAACAAAAAAGTTTTTGAGGATATTGTCAAAATAATCCAATCTTCTCTTTGAAGCTTTTCTCCAGAGCCTCAATTTGTCTTTAGTTCAAAAAACAGTCGAAGGTCAGCTTATGAAATTTAACAATAAGAATCAGTTCACAAACTGATGAATAGTACTCAGAGACGGGGGGCACAAAGATTCAATTCAACTGTCTATCACATTTTAAAGAGCTCAAAACACGTGTCTTTGTAGATACTGTCAAAAAAAGTCAGATTCTCTTTTTAAAGCTCTCCTCCTGAACTTAAATCTGTCTTTAGTCCAAAAACCAACCAGACGTCGCAGCTTATAAAACTTGATAAGGAAGTCTAGGTGCTGTACTATTGATTAGAAATTGAGTAGCGAGAAGTAAGTCCATATTACCAAGGACTCTATCAAGAAGTTGATTGCAAAATTATGATTAAAGCTCGGATTTTATGCAAAATGCATATTTTTACATTTTGTGCATATTTTACCTAATTTTTGCATCTTGTGGGTATTTTAATACGACGTGCATACTTTTAGTCATATTTTTCTAATATTTCGTTGATTTTACAGTAAATTCTAGAAATTGTTTTTAAATTTTTGGTGCGTTTACATGCAAAGAAAGTTAATTTTTAATCATGTTCGCAGGAAATCATTTTCATCTGATAATATTTTAAAGCGGTTGTTAGATTTCGTTACTACAAAGTATTAGTTTTTGCTCAAGATATGTTAGATTTGTATACTTTGGCCTGCATTTGCTTTATTTGTCAGAAAGTCTAAAACTAAATACTATTTTCAGATTCAAGTTGAAAAAGGTTTTTTTATTATGCATATTTTTCATATATTGTTACATATTTTGAACATCTTGCTTTATCTTAAACACAAACTTCCTGCATACATGTTATGCGCATATATCATCTTTATTCTTTTGAAGAGTTCACAACACATGTCTTTGTAGATACTTTCTAAATTCGTCTTTAGTTCAAAAAACAGCCAGAGGCAGCAACTAACGAAATTTGGTAATGAGAGTATCATGGTGTTCAACTGCCTATTGATTTGACTTTTGGTCGAAAATTGAGTAACTAGAGTTAACTCGATATTGCCAAAAGCTCACCAATTTTATGTTGTTGGTGCGCCAGACAGCATAACACAACTCTATCCTACTGGTGTGACGAAATTCGGCAAGCAAACAAAACCTTGTAAGTCTTAAATAGTGTATATAGGATATACGAGTGTTTTCCAATAAATTCCTGAAACTTTTAAATTTGCTTAGTGTGCTATGTTAGTGTCAAGAAGTGTTAGGTGCGACCGACGATTTTTATTGCATTTGAAATGAGCAGTTTTTGCGGAAAACGAGTTTGTGTGAAATTTTGTGTTAAATTGGGAAAATATTTAGAATAGTATAGATAGCATTTGGAAATGAGATTTTAAGCCGGACTTAAATATACGAATAATGGAAAGGTTTCAAAGATGGTTCAACTTCAATTGATATGATCCTCGTTCAGGCAACTGTCAACATCTAAAGCTGTTGAAGATGTTGCAAAGGTTAGTGACGTTATTTGTTTTACCATCATTTAACTGTTGCTGAGATAACTGAAGAAATTTAAAATTTGTCTGTCACGGGATTCTGACACAAGATTTAGGTATGAGTAGTATTGCAACCTAATTTGCACCTCGCCTTTAGACTGACGAGCAAAAACAAAATTCGAGACTGAATCATCAAAATGAGTGCCAAAAGGTTCACCACGACCCAAAATGCGCGATCAAACGATAAAGTTATGCTAACAATTTCTTCTGGTTCTGAAGATGTCATTCACATGAATTTTTTTACAAGGCAAGGCAGTGCACGAGGACTATTGTTTTGAAGTAATTCGTCTTTGAAAAGTTATCAGAAGAAAAAGTCCTGATGATTGGAGCAAAGCCAATAGATACTCAGATCTGACATGCGCCCACGCACACATTACTGTACGAGAAAAGGCCTGTTCTAAAGCTGCTTACTTGTCTAATTTAACATCAACAAACTTTTTTTATTCCCCAGATTAAAAAAGACGTTGAAAAGTAAATGTCTCAAAACGATTATTTTGATAAAGAAAAATTCTCTAGTAGAACTGCACAGTAATGAGAAAGTAGCGTTACAGAAATGTTCAAAGGATTAAAGGAACTTTCAAGGCGACAAAGCCAAATAGCTTCTAAGTTAGGTGGAAAAATTTTTATTTAACAAACAAATGTGTCTTGATTTAAAATCTGCCCATTTTACGTGCACACGCATTGATGTACGATTTCAAATCAAAACGCAACCCTGATTTTTCACTTACCATTTATGTAAACCAGTATTTTTCAACATCACATGACTACAGAACTCTATAATGATCAAAATTATGATTCGTTGTTTTCGGTACAATAATGTGTAGAACTGCTCACAGGTAAAGGCAAAACTGTCAATTTTTCAAAAACAATCAGAATCACCATTACTGGCTGGTACTACTTACGTTCTTTTATTACTACTATTATCTCTTAAATCTGACTGCTTCAAAGTTTAAGATCCCGAATTGTAAGAATACCAAGAGCAACGTTTATAAGTTGGTCAGATATGCAAAAGCTGCTACATCTTTGTAAGTCTTATTTTCGAATATCCCCAAGACGTGTAATTTATCAAGTCACCAGGCTTTTCTGTGCAGTTTTATACTAATATCACAAACAGGAGAAATTGGCTGTCTTTTTAAATGAAGCCGGAAAGCTGATTGCAAAATAAGTCCTGATAGGTTCGACAAATTTGAGTGAACCCTTAGCGTTCTAGAAAAAACTGTCAGAACTCATTCAAAAGAAAAAACCTCAAACTGTGACCCGACCAAAAACTATTGAACTAGAGAACTCTCCAAAAAAGTTGAAAACTCTAGAAACATTTCAATTCAAACACCTATTATCCAGGAGTATGATCATAACTCAGTGACTATGGGCTGATTTAGAGGTTTTTCACGACTTGAACTCTCTTGGCCTATTTCTTTCCACACCTCACCCAAAATTACATGGACAAAAAGTGTAATAGTGTTTGCAAGTTTTAACATATCGTAGGGCGCAACAGTTCAAATTTAACAATGTAACTCGTGTTGAAGAAGCTTTCTCCCTGTGTTGTCAACATGCTTGGTTATCATTATAAGTTATAACCAGTAGTTTGAGCTTACATATCAACCGGAAGAAATTAGGAACGAAAACAAGATTTTCAATTAGGAAGCACAGAGAGTTTAACATTTCAAATTAAATTGTGTTGATTTCATTTTTTCTTTTGTTCAAAAAATTAATTTTGTCATGCTAATCAAAATTAGTAGACAAACCACAATTAGAGTTTATAAGAAATGGATTACGGAACACAATTAGTCATAATAAACTCTAATTTGTTGTATTTCTAAAGACAAATTCTTATCTGTATCTAATTTCCTGAAGAGCAATTTTTATAATTAATAATACAGGGATAAAGGAAATTAGTTTGTAAAAATACAGTTAGTTTTTTAATTTCATTAAGCAAAGTAAACAACCTTAACCTTAATGGTGATTACATTTCTATAATTCTTCACAGGCAGGGTATTCATGCTTGGCTTTGATATCATGTAGTTTTGAATTTTGAAGATCTTCTCTGAAAAAAGCAAATCTTGTTCGTCAGAATCTTTAGATTCTACCAAAACTGCTACAGGATTTTTTTTAGGTTATGTCAGATTTCGAATCAAAATTTCAGTATGCAATTTAACTTGTGTAATAAATAAATAATATACACAAACTATCTAATTTAATTAGATTTTGATCAGTTGACCGTGTTAACCTCAAAATATTTTTAAAGAAAAACTGCAGAGTTGAAACGCTTTATAATACATAAACAAAATACTGAAAGACCATCTAAATATTTCAACATAAACTTTGTTCTATTAAAAGTAAAATAAATAAATAAAAGAGGGAAGTTAAACAAAATGTAGGATGATAAAATAAATCTCATATAAAACGTGAAATATCAAATGCCGCTTGCCTTTTACTCTTTTACCAACAGATTCCGAAAGTACTTTACTTTCATATTTTACTTGAAAAAGTATTTTATTGGGTAGAATAAACATTTTAAATATTTAAACGAGATTTTAACAAGATTATGGGAAAGTATTTATTATGCATATTTTTTATACCAACGTGTATTCTAATGATCTCACCCAAAAACGAACCAAATCTAGGTTATGTTAAACTATTTTTAGTTCTCTTGGTATTTACACACATTTTTTATTTTTGAAAATTATAATTTAAAATTTTTATTAAGACGTCAAATTTCAAAACAATAAAACATTAATTTCTTCTTGATTGCAACAGCAGCATCAAGGTGAAAAATAATAAATTATCCGTTATATGAGATTGATAAAAATGTAAACGGTTGTAGTGTACCTTGTATGCAATTTTTTTGTAGCGAGAAAATATATAATTATATAGAAATGTTGTGTAATTCGAAAAAGGAAAAACTTAAATATAACCTCCAAGCTTCTGCCAGAAGCTAGATCTAATCTCATTCTCATAGTAATGCATAACATTACATCAGTGTGCAGCTTACCATGACTACAACTAGTGGGTAACAAAGAAAAATATTAAAGAGACGCTGCTTCTGCTTCTGCCACTTAACGGTCCTCCTTTTTGCTAACTGAACAAACTAATTTTTGTAATTTTCTTTAAATGCTTTTAAAATGTTTGTAAAAGATCTAGATGAACACAACAAAAAAATCTGTGTTTATATCAGCTAGTTTATAATCTAAAAGAATAAATTATTTTAGGAGGAGCAAGCTGTCAATTAACTGCTCTGAATTAGTAGTTGTAATAGGTAATAAATGCTATCTTGAATTTAAAACTTAAAGCACCTATTAGAGTACAGGAAAGCATTTAGAATAAAAAATGAGTAAATTAAAGATAATTATAGATTTGTCAAGGTGGATAAAAACTTACCAACTGAACAAATGAGAGAATGTGCGCATTTGATAATAAATTGGTTGTTTAGTCTGCCCTTTTAGAAAGTTGCATAAATAATTATTATTAGACCTGCAATATGTTGCTTTTAAAATTGTTACTAAATTGGTAAAATTTTACAGTCACCGTTAAAAACTTATTAATATTGTCAGAATTTGATCAATGACTGTGCCTATAGCTAAACTACAACTTTGTATTCTTTCTAGGATATCTATAGTGGGATGAATAAAATAATACAAGGCCTACCAAAGTGGTTTTTAAAAAAGTTTTGTAACAAAAGAGTTCTCTTAATTCAACCATTCGGTTTCAAAATTCAAAATTCTGAAGTTTATATCTTTGAATCGGTAGGATCAGGTCATTTTCTGCTCAACTACAACAGTCATTTAGTCAGGCGCTGTGGGCTTGGTAAAAGAAAAATTTGAAGGTGCAGTCTGGGTAACAGACAAATATAATATTCGCATAAATTATTGATTCTAAATATCTCAGCTATACGCATAGATGGCTTGGTGGAAGGTATATCACATCCAAGAGCCACCGGAAGTGGCTTGGTTGAAGGCAGTTTTTAAGTGTTTTATTCAGATCTGGCTTTTGCCTACGAGAAGCAGAAAACACAATAAGACGGTTTTGCTCAAATTTTTCTAACAAAATAATTTCTTGATTCAACTATTTGTCTCCAAGATTCAAAATTCTGAAGTTTATATCTCAAAAACCGTTTTCTGCTCATTTACAAATTTGGCCATTTAGTCAATCGCTTTGAGTTTTGAGATTTTTATCATTCTGTCAGTCAAGTCAAAAGACATTTCTGTCCAGTCTTTTCTAACTTAAGAGTCCTTTTTAATAAAGCTACTTGTCTTCAAGATTCAGATTTCTAATTTTTATATCTTTAAAACTACTCTACTCAATTAGAGATTTAGTCATTTAGCTACTTAGGTGCTTTGCGCTTACGTTGATAAAAGAAAGCTTTTAAAAATGACAGCATTCTGAGCAACAGTTGAACGAATAGAATAAATTATTGGCTTCACATACCTATACATACAGATGACTTGGTCAAAAGCAGAACCCAACCATAAGACATTAAAGATGCTTTAATTGAAGATAGACATCCACCAACTGCATATTATTTGGCGGAGTGAATTACCGCAAGTCGATTTATAAAAAGCAAAGCCTAAATGTAAACCATAGAAGTGGTTTGATGCCCAATCATGGGTGCCAACAGGCACCTTTGTGGAAGGCAAAGACCAACTGCAGGTCAGCACAGATAGCTTGATGGAGAGCGAAGTCCAATTGTGAACCACCGCAGGTGATCTGATTAAAATCAGATTTCCACTAAAAGATAGTGGAGAGCAGGTTCAGATGGTTTTTGTTCAACGAACTCCGAAGGAGTCGTTACTGAATTTTCGAAATCTGTCTGTCTGTAGGTATGTATGTCTGTCCGCATTTTTTGTCAAATTTTGAAATTTTGACTTCAGATTTGGATTCTACATCAAAAACTAAAGCCAATGTGGTGTCTTCGTTTTTTGATAACTCTTTGGGAACATAGTCAAAATGGCCGCCGAAAATTGGAAAATTTTCAAAAATTTTTCTTTTACTTTAGAATCGTATTCTGCATCAAGAAATAAGAAAAACGTATACTTTTAGTTTTTTGATATCACCTCGGGAACTTGATCAAAATGGCCGCCGAAGTTTGAAAAAAGTAACAAGACGGTGTTGCTTTGCATTCCCAGATGTTTTCTAATAAACACGTTTGATACATTCTTCTAACCAATAACAATATTTATTTATTGGATTTTTGACAAAGGTCTAAAGATCAAAAACAGTTGAGACAATTGGTTACTGATATTATTAAATGACCAACTTGAAGTTTACTTGGAGCGATTCAAAGATTTGGAAAGCTTTTATAAAACAATACTAATTGGCCCTTTATTAACAACAAGTACACTTGCTACTTTCAGACAGCTATTTCTAGTTCTTCCTATTTACCTTATCTTCGTTTCAAGAACTCAGACAATATTGTAACACCGTGCAGAAGAGCTTCATCTATCAGTCTTTTTAATCTGCTCTGGACCTGATGCTCTGCATAGGAAGAAAAAGTTGTTTCATTCATTTCACTGAGAAGGTGTGCAAATTAGCCAAGATACAAATTTTTCTGAGAAGTTCTTGTGAAGCGAGAAATCGTGAGAAATTGTCATAGATAATTTGAGAAATCTACATTACTATAATAATGTGTTTCTGCTAAGTTGAGACACATTTAAACACATTTAAGATCTTGTATGGATGTTTTCATGTCCAAGACCACCATTAAGAATAATTAAGAAGTGCCATATCCTGGAAGCGAATAAGGTATTGCAATGTGGACTCCTTACTAACAAGAAGCTTGCATCCGAATAAACTCGAGTGCTACTTTGCCATTTCCTTGATATTTGAAGATATAGTATGATGCCCAATAGTCACTTGACAGCAAAGACAATTTATCTATTGCTACTTTTTTTGTTTCAAGTTAGTCCAGAACATTTTTAATTTGTGTCCAGTCAACTATCAAAAAACCTTGTACAAGAAAAGTTCTAAACAATAGAACGATATAGCAAGCAACTTTGTTTAGTAACCTTATTGCTGCATTCTAAGGGTTTAAACATGCACATTTCAATATTTCATTCTGTCTTTCCTGGTCACTAGATCCTAATATTTCTTCGTTTTTCTAAACAAGACATTTTGTCCTATTTATTAGCCTGATTTCACAGGGCGTACGAGATGTATAACTGACATCGATGTCATACTGGTGAAATACTTTTAACACTAATGAATAACATAACTACGTGGATTTCACACTGGTAAAAAGTCTTTTAATAGCGGGCTATCAATGTTTTGGATACAGTAATGTAAACAAACGTTTAAGCAGTAATTGCTGTAGACAAACTGATACAAATTTGCTTGGCTAATAAAAAACGATACAAATTACAATTCCACATCCAAGTCAAAATTTGGGTCACAAGAACTTTAAATGTTTGCAATCTGTTGTCAAATTTCACATTAAAAGGTGCAGCTGAACAAATTTTCCAATTTCAAATGATAAAATTACTTTCATCATCTTTCATCAATTTAACAAGAGTTGTGATCACAAGCTTTCTGGGTCATCCCGAGGCTTTGCGGTAATTAAGAAAACATGGCGTAAAACATTCTTCTTAATACTAAACGATTTTTTTCGTATTCAAGATATTTTTTTATGATTCCGGAAATTTATTATTAAACACTTTCTCAATTTTAGTAAGGAATTATTTTGAATGAACAATCACAATATAGAGCACATCTAACCGAATTAAACATAAATCGCAAAGACTTCCTTCCGATCAATTTCATGTTACACTAGTTTATTAATGCATGACTAGATTTCCTTTTTTAGCTATTAATAACAGAGGAAGCGCTTGCTTATTCATAAGGTTGATTGTTCTCTTTATCTTTCCATCTTAATATTTAAGGCAGTACAAACCAAAACTCGAGTCGTTTCTTTTAATTTAAAAAGAGAAGTCTAAAAACACGTTTTTAAACAACTTTGAAATGAGATGGGTGTTATTCGTATTATGTACATTTTATGTTACACCTAAAGAATGAATCACCACTTACATATTTAATAATTCTTAACAAACTCGTCATCCCACTTATTACGAAATTCTTCATGCTGTACGAGTGAAAAATATAAATATCCTCAAATCAAACAGGTGTGTTGTTTTACAATAAATGTTAGGTTAGGTGAAAATTGCGCCTTAAATATTAACAGATATTTCTTTAGTAAAGCAACCCTGTTAATACAGCAGAACATTAATATTAATCCTTTATTACGGAAACTAATTACGGGCAATTAATTAAATAATTTATTTATTACGCAGGAATAGATATTTGTTACAACCTGCATTAAATATGCTACACACTCGTTTTACCATTTAACTATTTTCAAATGCACACAAACCTTTGAAATTAAACAGTTCCATTACATATGCATTACTACATCTTGTACAAAAAAATTCCTATTTAATTATTCATTAATAAAGTCAACCTTTATGTAGTTGGTTAACGAGCCGTATTTAAATAAACGATAATAGTATAAAGCAAATATAATTAACGATGGGAAATATGGGCGAGGTTGGTTATACACACATTTCTGATCCTTGCTTTTTACACCCATGCGCCTTCTTATATTATTATGTTAGAACAGCAACCTGAGCTAGTTCTCACGTGTGTTAACTGCTGCTTTTGTTTTGGAATTTACGTTTTTATACAGTAACATAAGAGCAAGTTCAACGGATAAGTGTATTTCCTTTTGTTTAAATGGAGTAAATATGATATTTAACATTGATATTTCCATTTTGTGTTTGTGAAAACCCCCGGAATGTATAAATTTGCAGAAATAATAACTGGGAACTAAAAGAATAAAATAGTATCAAGTTGGCTGTGTTTACTATCTGCGTATTTTGTTTATTTTTAGCTTGTAATATTCTCCTAAGTTTATAGGATCAATTTTCATCTTTTTTTGTAATGGACTTATTGGCAGAGAAGCCAGAAATATTTATAGAAACTAATACAGTTAAACATATTAAAGAAATAATAAATAATTAGACATTCCTTTTCAGCCGTTTTTCCTTTGAATGTCTTTTTTTTATCTGAATAAAACTCCAAACATAATAATAAACATAATCCATGACCCATAATCAATAACACTAACCCAATATTACCAAAAATGACTAAGATCATCTTTCCATCTCTTCAAGGTCAACTGAAGACAAACCTTACTTACTCAGAAAAACAAGTCAGTAGACAAACCAGATAAACTTTGATCTCATGAGCATTGCTAGAGTTTCTCGTAAGATAGATACTATGATTTTCAAATTCGAAAATGATAACAAGTCATTGTAGCAAATTTTGACTGGGTTTCGATTGGTATCCACCTAAAGTTATCGAAACCCAAAGTTTTTTGGAATCTATCAAAGCAAATTTTCTATATTCAATCAATCTTATACAAAGTTTCATAAAGTTCTATAATGTCATGAAAATAAAACTAAATATGAATAACTAGCAGGTAAAATTTTATGTCATTTTAGTCATACCATAAACAGTACCTTAGTAATCTTCAATACAGTATTTTGTGTTGGTGCCAGGTCTCAGTGCTATATGCTGAACTTTTGAAGAAAGTGTCATGGGAATAAATACCAAAGCCTGCTTTGAATTCCAAATTCAAATTTTGCTTTGATGACTCGTTTTTACTTCATTCAGATTTAAAAGGTGTGAGCTCCCATCAGTTATTCTGCCCAACATCGTATTCGTTTTCTTCTTCAAATGTAATTGTTTCAAGAAAAAATTCATCTATGACATATTGCACACATCAATAAACATTATTTTAGCACATTAGGCCAAAATTTATTCCCAACAGATGAGGTTGCATGAAAATCATGATAACCAGACCTTTATCCTTGATGAAATCATGTAACTAAACATCTGAGTTTCTTCAAAATGTTCGCTTACAGTCAAGCATAATCACTGCAAGAGCACTGATTTGCCGAACATCGCCTCGTGGTTAAATTAGATGTACTGGATTGATTCTGACTTGGAACCATTAAATTTATTTTTTGAATGAGCAGTACGAAAGACAGTGTGAATTTAAAATGACTAATATTGAGTACATTATAAACAACCTGTTAGTCTATAATTTTGATCTGCGCTCCTACTACTTCAGCTAGTTACAACCGTTCCAGCGGCCAAATTATGATCCTGAGACGGTTGCAGTTGGCTTTCTTGGTCTATGCTGAATTCAAAATATGTCGGGCGTAATGGAAAGAAATTTATGAAGTAAAATAAATGCAAACATTATAAAATAGCATGTATGTTGCAAATTGTTTTTGTCAGTCAAATAATTAAAAAGAACTCCAAAAGGCCTACATGTTTCCTAAATGAAAACTAAAAAAACTATTATTTTAAAAACGACTTAAAATAGACACATTTGAAAAAGACATGAATACCTATATCAAAAAAAGGAGAAGAAAAGCAAAGAAAACAAAACCTATCGACGAACCATAGCAAAATAAGCTTCTTTTCTACATAGAAAGCTCGTTGACTACAAACAATCAAAAAATAAAAGCAAGAAGGTTTGTTGGATGAGAAATAATAAAAAGAAATAAAAACCAATATTACTACCACCAAAAAAAAACAAATAAGGATTTGAGGTTTTGAGTTTTTGAAACTTGAGATTTCTTTGATTCAGATATACGGTCACTTCACTAAAATTAATGATGAAGTAAACTTCATTACCGAGCATTCAGAATATTGAGATCATTATTCATGACAATAGTTCTGCATTGTGAGGAAAATCAGAAAATGAAATAACATATGTGGCAACTCTCAACTAGAAGTTCTCTGCTACTTAGGCAATGCATTATAAACAAGTACGTGAATCACACTATAAGACGGTTTACTTAAGGTCTTTGTCTAACTTGCCATCAGAGGACAAAAGGTCTGACAAAAGTATCAAAAAACTAAATCGTCTTTTTTTCAAAATGGAATATAACAAACTGAGTCCCTTTTCCTGGATTTTGATTCTGAAGCATAAAAATGTGTGTGGGAAAAAATAAAAGTTCTTTACTAAAATAAAGTTGTCTAAGAAATCCTATCAGTTTTAGCTTTTGGAATTACGCATCAATCAGTTATAGTAGAAATAATACAATAGCAATAACAAAAAAACTATAGATAACCTAAAACTAACTAAAAAAAGTCTTCTTTTTACATACCACCTTGTAAGGAATAAAGTAACTCTTACAGAAGTATGCAACGTAATATTTCTTCCTCCATTTGGTAACCGAACGCATGATTAGTATTATCAAAATCAAAAACATCAATTGTGTCGTGCTTTTCCTGGCAATTTGGTCATGTAGTATTTCTACTTGTTATAGTTCGGATTTTCTCATTTACTCAATGTTACCGATGTTTCGATTTGAGCAAGATTATCCCACGCTTCGCACTATGTATCAGAATATAGTTAGAGAGCTGGAGAAGTTTCATTTTGCCCTTCGCCATGCGATACTTTTTTTGACATGAAAAACGTCCCTTAAAGAAACTAAAGCGTTTTTGCGCTCCCTAAATAAGCATCTTGCGAGACAAACGGTCACGCTAAAGCAAAAAATGTAATAGTACGTTAAGAAAAAATTAAACTACCCTAAGATCTTATCAAAAGTTTTTTGTCTAGGGCGCATTAACATTGTTATTAAGAATGAGAAAATAAATGAAATGCAAAACAGATAAATAGAAACAAATTATGGTAGAAAGTTTAATTACGCCCCTAGTTTTGCACGTGTCTGAAAGTTGAAGTCATGGAATGTTTTTGCATTACGTCATGTATGTAACAAGAAATAATTTTTTGATTTGTTTTCTAATTTGGCTATTAAAGACAGTAAATGCTACAAGAACATTTTAATGTGAGTAGGAAACTCTTTAAGATTCCAATGTCTTTCGCATTATAATAAAGAGTCAAAAATAATTGTTTCGTTAAGATAAGTTTTAATCAGCACGTATTTCTAAAGTTAAATTCGTACATGATGTAACATAGACCCTTGTTAGAAAATGCAAGCGACGGCGGCGACTTGTCTTTATTGTATTATTAAAGTGATCAATAAAATTGTCAATATCCTTTCGTATCGCGCGAAAATATGCATTGATAGCCGATAGCGAGGGTGCTTTTTTCTGTATCTTCGAAAAACTTCGTCTATATTGAACATTTCTAATTTTGTGTGGAAAAACAGCTCTGTTTAAATGTTTATGTTTGGTAACTGAACAGGCTTGTCGCAAATTAAAATTTCTTTGACATAATTACATGGTACACACCCTGCTGTAGGCTTTTGATGTGAGATTACGCAGTCGCCGTGTCTGAGCTTCCAAAATGATTGCTCAGAATTCTCAGACTTCAGGTATTACATATATTTGGATTCTATTTTGGGACAATTATGACAGATTATTGTGTGATCCTTTAACTTCAACATTCTTATTTTGAACGATGTATCAGGGTTACTCTCTCGGTTTTTTTCCCGTTACAAAGCAATTCATTGTATTCCAGTTTATCATTTAGAGAGCATCCCTGTCCGTTCTATTAAACAAAAAGGAAAAGCAAACCTTGTTGTTTGAGTATTTTGACTTAAAGAAAGTCTTGCTTACCTACAGAAGATGTTCATGAAGAATCGGTGTAAGAAGTTATCAAAACATTTTTTTAGATATTTAATTTACAAACAATACTTTATTTGGTAAAATGTGACCGTTTGCCAGACACTGCCTGTTTTTGGCCTCAACCTACGAATTTTAAAAACTAGAAACCTTCCTTCTCAATAATACACAGCTATTTTGCCAAGAAAGCGAACAATATTGCATTACATAAGTACATTCTGCAAATCCGTAAGCAATAGTGTAAAGTGGAAGTAGAGGGACCAATCGTATAAAGTGGAAAAATAAAAAACAGAAAGAAATGACAAGAATTTTACAATTTTACACAAGCTTGTACTGGCCAGAAAGTTAAGCGTCCAAAAACGTAGATAAATAACTGATTTGTTCTAATTTTGATTTTGGTTTTCCTCTCGTCAATCAAATGACAACTTGTCATGTAGTAAGTACTATTGCGCTATTGGTTTTGTCCAAAAATGTTTAGTAGAACAGACTTTGTAAATTAGGAAGTTTTTAGAAAGAAAATGCAGTTATTAGAGACAACCCACGTTTTGCTATTGCTAGGTCAACAACCATTCTAGATGAGTAATTGCCTTTTAATGTTGAATGCCTAAAAAAGGTATTGTATGATGCAGCTGTAATGTCAAAAAGTCACATCAGCTTCAGTTTCAACAAATTGAGGTTGACCCAAAGAAATTTTGAATTTTTAACAAATTATTTTCCATTAATTGCTAATTAGTTTAAACATTGAAAATAATTCTAAAGATGAATTAGGAAGAAGTTGAATTTTGCCTCATAAGACTTGGTACCTATAAAATAAATCACAAGCACGTGAACGAAATTAAAATTCACACAAAAAATTATTGTAGGAACTTTTCGATAGACTTTTGTTACGTGATTAACGCCGAGGTCAATTAAACAGATATTGCTAATTGAACACGAAGTAATGCTGCATTGATGTTTATTGATTATGTAAATATATCATGTGCAGCAATGCGGTAAGGAAGTTTAGTTACCAATGGCTTAACATTATAAATTTGGAAACAAATATACATTGAGGTAATTACAAGTTCTGACATAATCGGTTGTTAATAATTATCGTTAAATATTATACTCTGTTTAATACTTTAATAACTTTACCTAAATTGTAACAATGGTTTGTTAGGTTTGTTTTGACGTCAGTTTTCCGGTAGACACTAAGGTTAACATTAGACAAAATAACAGCGAAACAAAAATCGATTTTTCATCTAAAAATAACTCACATGTAATCTGGTAATTATCCTGTCAAATGGTGAAGGAGACTTCGGATTATCAACATTATCCACTTTTTTCTTGCACATTTTATTACCCATATTTTATCCACTTTATTCTACCTTTCTTTCTTTACCCAAAAGAATGTCTTTTAAAAGAGCACAAAACGAGAACTAATTAAACTTATTATTACAAGCTATACTCCGTAGTTAGTTAACATTAAATCCACGCACTTGTTCCTGCACGCTCTGTTATTTTGCTACTGCTGCGGTGGCCTTTACTAAAACCTAAACTTTCCTCTCTGTGTATATGCTGCAGGTAAAGGCTAACTTGTTCGTTTATACTTAATTTTATGCTACGTTCCGTCCTTCTTTTGTGTTACTCGTTTTTATAATTAACTGGCGCGTTAAGTTTATTTTGATGCTGTAATTTCTAAATTAAAGAAATGAAAAGGAAAATGTTGATCGATAAAAATGTATGAAGGAAATCACTTTTTGGGTCAAGTGTATGAATAGCGATTAAAATCGTAATCATTGAAAATAGGTAAAAAATCGTTATTGAGAATTATTCAGATTTGTTTACATCGTAATGATTGAGTCATTTCTTTTTATATAATTCTGCGTGATCTTTGATAATAAACACATGCTCATTATTCCATTCTTTTGTTTAATTCTACTCGGTTCTTTCTAAATCCTAATTTATGGAAATAAATTGGACATGTAGAATTGATAAAAGAGTGATAATTTATTTAGTAAAAAATGAAGCAAAAACGTCTTTTTTAGGTCACATAGAAAAAGTAAATAAATGTCGCTTAATGAAAGTAATAATCGAAAAAAAAAGTATAATTTAGTACAAAAAAAGAAAAAGTTTTTCACATGTTTAACTTCTTTTATTGTTGGGAGTGGCTTAAGCATCATGCGGCGCATCGTTTATTTATGTCCTCGATAGTTATTTTTGAACGATGAGTGCAACTTGCGCTCTATTTTCACTATTTTTTCTGTGAAATGCAATCGAGTGGAAAAGAGTTTTCAATAAAATGCAGAATCTCGCTATTTGAAGCAACAACAAATACTTTGAGCTATCTTTTCTTCATTTTTCTCGAATCTTTTCGTTTATCTTTATTATAGTTTGTTTTCAATAAGGTGAGAATTTAAAGACCAAACACTAGACTGACCGAGTGTCTTGTATAGATATTGAGGAAAAAAGTTACAAGTGTTCCACTAATGTCAGAATAATTTTTTTGAAAGTTTAATCAATTTTTAATCAATGTACATGACAGCCAATCTGAAATATTAAAATAATGACTCGACTAAATCCATTTACGTCAAAAAACTGTTTTTATAGTGGGAATTTGAAACTGCTTGAATTTAAATTCAAAATTTAATTAATTATACCATAATTCCTAGGCAAGTTTTAATAGCCAACACTATTAGGGAATACCAGGAAAAGTTAGGTATAGACAAAGATACACTACAATATACTTACGTCATAACAAGTGTGTTTCGAAATCAGTATATGGCACCAGGTCAAGTACACAAGTGCATTAATTCAATTTAATTATTTTCAAAGAATCTAGGAACTCTAAACTGAATTTCAGAAGGAATACAAACAAATTGTGCCGAAACGAGATTGTACTCAACAAATCTAAAAGCAGATCTGCAATCGAAGAAGTCCTGCATATCAATACCTGTTTTGATTCAAGACAGGAAAAACAAAAAATCGTACCAAAATTTTAATCAATAGACAAACAATCATGAATATTAAAGGTCGTCTTAATTTGTTTTTATGTTTGCTAAAAATATTCCACCATAGAAATCCATAACGTACGTATACATTTGGAGACAATGAACTTCCTGGTAGAAAAGGTCAAAGGTTGATTTTCAACAGTTTCTTTGTAACTTTTTTCAACGAAAGTTTCTGACGGACGAACCTATTTTTCCAGTCTTTTTCTTAAAATTTCCATTCTCTGTAAAAATATATCTCAAATGGCGCTATAATTGTTTTATCATCTCATGCTTACAGGGCCTTTAGCTAAAATGTGCAACGTCGAGCTGTATTTGAAATTGCAGAAATTACCAATGAATTCTAATTAGCAACAAAGAAGCTTTTAAGCTGCCACTAGGGTGACGCAATGTAGGATTTGAAATCAGCCACAGCAAAACCACTATAAAACAGGATGTTTGAGGAATCTTCCAACAAAAGTTCTTCTGCTGGCAACTAGCAAATGTGGAATATCAATAAATGATGATCCGCATTCTCTATATTAAATTATTTGTCAATAAAATTAGAATGTTAACTTACTTCGTTATTGTGAAGTTTGACACCGAAATTTGTAAATATTTTGGTATCTGTAATGTTGGAATACGGGATTTTAGCCCTACCTAGTCTCAGTTTGGTCTAGGTCCCCTGAGTCAATCTGATTCTGGGTGTTTGCTCACACTTTAGGAAGAAAATCCAAAAAGCTCTTGGATTGAAATAGATTCAGCTAGATCAGGTTTTACTGCTCAACGCCAGTGCTGATTCTAAGATATGGTACAACACAGTGCGGTTCGATTTGATTCTGTTAGTCATCAGATACCTTTACACGGCACGATTGTTTACCGGTTTGTTTATAATTTTTGAATTCCAATACTCAACAAATTCATGATTTTTATAGGAATAATTTTCTCTGATGAGAATTGACGCAAGGGGCAATAGCAGCGATATTTACAGACAGATTGAGAGATGATGCATGCAAAAAAAAAGAAACAGAAAACTTTATAATTGAATGGCTTACTTCGGAATCTATTCTAAAAGGAATCTGTCTCAAGCTCTTGTAACTTCTAGGTTGAAATGTTTTTCTGAATCAGAAATTTACTATGCAACCAAGGAAAGATTCTCTAAAACAATGCTATTGAGCCATTTTCATTTGCTACTGATGCTCCATAATTGATAGGTAAAGTTCTAATAAGTCATCATTGGTATTTTAATTTCTTAAACTACCTCTTAGTTGCAGAGACTAAACTGCAGACTGTCCGAAAGCTTTAGATTTTCAAAATTAAGTAACTTTTCGATCATATAATAATGATAGAAGTTTCACTTTACTGAAAACTACAATTGTAATCCTCTGGCATTGAGCAACCACCACAATTTATATTAGTATGAATTTAGAAATAACTGCGCCATCACACTTGTCCAATCAACTGTTTTAGGGGAGGTTTAAAACTTGCAATTCTTGACATCCAAATAGTTAGAAGAAGTGTGAAGTTGATCTTCTTGCTATCTTATCTTTATAAAACAGGAAAACGCTGCTAATTTTAGTTGTTGTTAATTACTTACTTTGATTACCAAGAAATTCTTTTTGTCCATGTATTGCATAGTGTATTAGAGTCTTGAGGCTTTCCAAAGAAAGCTTAAGAGGTAAGGCCTAGGCAGTGGAACTTTTTTACGTATCGTGCGCACTTAGGCTGATTGTTTTTAAAGCAAAAGAAGGTTAATTATTTCTAACTAACTTAGTTCCTTGCAACTTGCGATACTCGAGTGCAGTCCTTGCTCACTACTAATTGTGACTCAATTCAAGATACTGGGAATGAAATAAAGAACACGATTAGAAAATTCATTTGAGAATGTCGCAATAATCGTTAGAAACAAAACAAAACTCGTAATTGATAGTGCCTGCGTTTTGTGTGTTGCAGATTAGACGAGACCATAAATTATGAAGACATTTGGAAAATGTCTGTTAGTCGTGCGAAAAGATGTCTTTGAGTGTTATACTTAAAAACCTAGCATTAGAGGGAAAAATATCAAAAATACAATGTGCAGCAAGAAAGTCATGCTCGTTTTATATATATTAAAGAAGCTAGTGTCATTGCAGCAAACCAAAAATGGTGTAAACTGCTGGAATTTACTAATAAACGAGGCATTATCATCGGTAGCAACAAGGACCTCAAGAAATCATGCAGGAGCAAGATTACTCTTAAACTGTTTGAAATACTTAAAATTATAAATGAAATTAATGAGATAAAGACAGTTCTGCTAGTGTTACTGATGATCAAACAGATGTCATTGAAGAAAGAGACAAGAAGAAAGTTTATAGACTTCTCCAAATAAATAAAAGGACCTGGAAGAAAATAATGACAACTTTCAATAGCCTTGGTTATTGTATTTTGATCAATTTGAGCACATAATTTTCCTTCAGAAACTACAATTTGAAGTAAACTAAATGTAAGCAAAATCATGAGAAGACACGATACCTTCTTTGTCTACTAATCAAAACTTTTTGGTCTTGCTTTCATTGGGTTTCTAAAACTGTCATAAACTTTAGTTCTGAAATCCTAGAAAAAAGGGCAATGGAAGAATCTTACATTCCAAAAACTGTTTGATTCTAACAATAGCATGAGAGAGTACTTTTCGCTCTTCCAGTGGTATCGCAAGAATGTTCAACTGCAACAAGCACTTGTCTCATACATAACAGTAAAATGAAGAAAAAGGTAACGTTCAAACAGGTGGTTTCTAAGCGCGAACTTTACTTCTTCAAAGTGACTTAAAACCTTGTTCTTTAATTTTTAAGGATACTAACGAGAAGAACTAATAGATCAGTTATTGCGTGGAAGCAAAAAACCAACATCGAACTGAGATGACAGTTTCATTTCATCATTTCAGATCTTGAATTTGATAGAGAAGATCCAATATCTGTAATGATATGGGATAAAGTACAATTTTACTGTCATGATCTTTTATTACTCTTAAAAATTTAATCGAGATATTATGTTTGATCGTAAATGTGAGGTCATTCTAATTATTCGCTTGAGATAGTCTACCTTTTGTTATGAAATAATTTCTTCTTCTTAACCTATAAACTTTCTAGCTTCAGATCTTTGGAACATATTCAGTTTATGAAACCAAGAAAAAATATTCATTATAACAATAATATTATTATTAATATTATGTATGTACAAAGAATTAAGTAAATGCAGCTTCTTTACAACTAAATTTATGTAACTTCACGTTTGTTGTCACAATACCGTTTTATACAAATTAATGCATATAGTTAGAGACTTGAGTTCTCTTGGGGAAGCGTCTGACATTGATATCGATAGCAAAAAAAGAATCTTCAAAACGCTTTTTAAGATTATCTACCCATTCCTTTTTTTTTCTTTTCAAATTTGGAATCATTTTATTCCTAATTTGTATCTGAGAAAAAGCAAAGTGATATTTCACAATATAATTTTGCGAATTTGAGATACAATAGCTTTATTTGAGTTTGACATTTAAAAACAAAATTGCATTGTTTCTAGGAATACATTTATTGTTATAGAAGTTTTAAATGAGATTTTTAATGATAAACAACACAAACATAAAAAAGTTAATAAACTTTCTGCTACAAAGAGAGATACAATGATTTAAAAGCAAACAAAAAATCGAGAATTTTCTCACGTTTTTTCATGAATATGTTTCTAGACAAAACAAGTTGCGTTTCTTTTTTTATACTTCAGTTTTAGTGTATACAATAATCCCAAAATACAGTTATTATTATTAATTTAAAAGTAGTTTTCTTTTGCTTTACAGGTAATTTGTTTGCTATTGTTAATTCTAATTAACATTCGCATGTTTATTAGACAGAGTGGGTAGTAGATATTTCTAAAAAGAACACGCTAAAAGAATAAATTAGTAATTATTCAGTCTGGAATTTAAGATCGATTTAATATAAAATCTAAATAACTTACTGACCTTTCTAATAAAAATTTATATAATAACTAAACGACAACCTTGAAGAAATCTACAATCGATGTTACGTGCACAAGATATACAATTGTAGTCATTTTGTCATATTTCTCACTTAATGAACTCCAAGTCATGCATCTCACGAATTGACCTCCTCTTTCTCTGCTGTGACGTGCTTTTAAATTTTATTAATACAGTTTCATTGTTGCTTTGATCATTATTATTATTTGCTTTATTATCAGTGGGTCCGCTTCAGTATGCATTAGCTTTTAATAACAGACACTTCTCTAATTTAAATTGTCCCTTTAAAGGCTTCCTTCAAATTTAAATCGGAGAAATACTTAAAACGCCTTCTCTGTCTTTTCTGGAATTTTACGTGTTTCTATTAATTTGCAGTGAAATATTTTGAAACTAGTGTTTTGTTTAAAAACAGTGCAATGCTGAATTCTTTCTTCAGTTTTGAAAATGGTTGTATTCATATGTAAAAGAGATGTGTAATGTTTTACGTTTCAGTTATTCTTTAGAATTGACCTTTGACAATTAAGAAATGTTAGATCGTGGTCTGCTCATGTTTATTTCCTTTTGACTTATTCTCTTTAATTTTCTAATCTAAAAGTCTGATACGTATCACATAGCAATGAAATATGCAGAATGTTGCATAAAAAATAAATAAGCGATAAGATAGTACATAGCAAAATTTCTAAGTTAAATATCTTGATAGGAGTGAAGACACAAAACAATCAGTAGTAAGGATAAAAGCTATGAAATACAGAGTCTCACTGACTAACGCTCAAACTTAAAAGCTCAATTCCTAAAAATCTTGGTTGGGTTTACTTATTAAATGATAGTAAAATTTTGTTTTTCTGCCTCTACTTCAGATTCTTGTTGATCTGTCAGCATACTGTCATTTGTGGTTAGGGACTTTTGCTATTGCTTTTTTAGCATATTAGTAATAAACATCCTGTATTAGGAAATCTATCACCTAGAGACTGTCATCGTCTACAATTGGACGTTTCTTTAGAAATGAGTTAATTACATCTTAGCTTTTGAAAATATTTCCCTATAACATCTAGAGCATGCTGTTTAAGCATGAATTAATTTTACATTGAAGTTTTTGCAACTCTTAGCATAGCGATAAGGTTTGGCAAGATTTCACAAAAGCATTTTAGTTTATTTATCCCTGACTTAGTCGCAAAGGAAATTTTTGATTCTAGTAAGAATCTCATCTGTGTCTAAAATTTTCTTGGTTTTGTTTTGATTTTTAATCAGTTGAATCTCTGATACTGTCAGGTCTATAAGTTTAATATTTGAAACACTTTGCCTCACTCATAAACATTTCTAGTTGATAAAACCATATTTCCTAAAACTTGCTAACATTTGCAAGCACAGTAACTTACTCTGTCAGATAAATCAGTGATGAGACTTTAATAGTCTACCATGCCAAAGATGGACCTCCAAATGAAAAAGGATTCTGCATTAACTAATACTACATGGTTACATGTGAATTTGTCTTCTTAATCTTCTAAACAAAATTTTGAAATAGCACAATTTTGTGATTGAGAAAGTTTTAGGTATATAGGGCATTCTATTTCATATAAATAAAGGACATTCTGTATACCTTTGAATGATAATAATGGATGGTATACTTGCAAAAAGATTAGAAGTTGGTTGTGTTTATAAAACAATTTTTTGTATGTACGAGTAGTCAATCAAGATATGACGGAGACAGTGAACAGTTCAAACGTGATGTAACTCATTTGGTAGACACCCGAATGAAGATAAATACCATGACTACTAACCTTGGAATGTAACTTAGAACTATTGATTCCATTCCAACCAGAGAGTAGTAAGTAACAATCAAATTATTTGCTACGTGAGCAAAATCTTTGTTTCTAGTAATATCAGGCATAGAGGAAGCCAAGACAAAGAGGTATTAAAAGAATTTAGATAGTTTATACACAACAAGATGTTTTCTGATTAAAGAGACTAAAGGTACTTTAGGTAAGATATATAACAAAGACACAAATGATGCAGAACCAAGAATGCCTACCTTGGATCGCAATCGTTTTCAGAAATAACTAAAAGCACATCCGGTTGGCTGCCAATAAATTAAACACAAAACCATGATACAGAAACAAGAGTTATTCAGAGGCTAAAGACCATGCAGCAGCACAAAATTCAAGCAAAATTGCTCTGACCAATTAAGCAAAGCTAGTAGACTCTCGATCCTTTAATTGGAATTTTGGCTGGAGCTCTGTCTTTGAGTAATATGCAGAGCAAATCTTAATTATCTAGAATTTGTAAAATGAAAAGAAATTGCATTTTATACGGACGGAGAAGATTCAAGACGTTTGGTTCAGCAGAAGGATTAAGCCTTTTTGAATGGCTTGATCTCCTAACGCTTATCAATGGAGAGAAGATGGAAGAAGATATAGTAGAAGATGTAGAAATAATTGGAAAAATAAAAAGTGATTAATAAAAAGAATCTGGAAAGGTATACTTGGAGCTCCCGACACTTATTTATTTACACTACAATAGAAAAACTATGTTGAAGAAAATTATTTCTAAAGTGACCAATTTGACTAATTTTCTGCGGTGAGTCAAGAAAATGCTTTCTTCAATAGGTCATCTTGTAAGGACAGAGGTAGGGCGTTGCTCTCCGTTAACCTTTTTAATCGGCCTTTCTATTAACCATCTTTAAAGACCTAAATACAAATACGAGCTGGGCATAGTCCTAGTGTCTGTCGTGTGTGCGATTTTCTCGCAAAAATCGGGCATATTTCGTAGCGTTTTGGTGCTTTACACGAGCGACTCGTGCTAATGCCAACCTCATTGTTACCGTTTTTGCTCTTCCCTCGATAGACAGTCAAGAGTAAACGGCATTTAATATTTATGTTTCAGAATTGTACAAAACAAAAATGTTATCTGCTTTATATAGGCCAAAATTAGAAATCATAAAAATTATCAAGTTGCAAATTTCGTAAAAGTTTTGGACCATGAAATCATTTTGATTTTACTCTCTCACCAAGCTCAA